>CM031950.1:26642430-27199930 GCA_018749465.1 Paracanthobrama guichenoti
GATGTGACTCTTTCACACTGAGACACCTTTGTAATGTTTTCCTTCTTTTGTTTTCTGACACACAGTGTTCGTCTTGTTTTTTAACATCATACCTAACATAAAGTGACCCCTGATATACAACGGCACCCTTCTTCACAGTGAACAAGTTCATTTTGGTTCATTAGGTCACGTCTGAGGTCAATGAAGCCACATTGCATTTACCTCACATCAAAGGATCATCCTCTCAGAATGTTTCAGTTGTAATCGCACTGTCATATTTAATATTTTCATAATATTGTCATGAAGCGATGAGTCTAGTCGGCAGCCTCATTTACATGGATGTATGTATAATCTGTCAGACTGGGATCTGTAAGCTTCTTATCCGCACCCTCCACAGCCCCCCTCAGGAGCAGAAGGTGTTTATGTACACACTCCACAGCTCCGTGTGTTAGAAGGTGTGTCTGTTGGTGCATACAAATGATGTTTTTCCCTTTCGGCAGGTGCCCCTCTGGGTGACCTACTGCAGTAAATCTGGTAAAATGGGATCTTGGGAATGAAGGCATGAGAGATTCACAGAAAGATGTCTGGCTTTTAATGGAGTTCATTGATCTGAATCTTCAGTCATATGCATTAAACTGCACGATGAGCATGCCATTGTTAATGTTATTGGTAACATTACATTGACTAGATGTATCTGAGTGCATTGATTATTGTGTTGTTATCTATACACAACTGTTCAAAATTGGGGACAGTAAGATTTTTTGGTTATATTTAAGTACTAAGTAATATTAATTAACAACATGTACTTTACTATTAGGGTTTGGTTGAGGGTTAGTTGCATGTAATTATGCATAATGCACTGTTATTACTATGCTAAGTAGATGTCACCCTAATCCTACCCTAACCCTATAGTAAGTACATGTAGTTACTAAATATTACTCAGTACTTAAATATATAATTACACTGTAACAAGGACACCTTAAAATAAAGTGTAACCATTATAATTTATTCTTGTCAAATCTGAATTTTGAGCATCATTACTCCAGTCTTCAGTGTCACATGATCCTTCAGAAATCATTCTAATATGCTGATTTTATGCTCAAGAAACATTATTTATTATTATCAGTGTTGAAAACACTTGTGCTGCTTAATGTTTTTGTGGAAACAGTTTTTTGAGTTCACTAGCCCCTTTCACACTTACAGTCTTTACTGGTAAATTACCCTTAAGAGGTCATGTGTGAACAGGACCTTTTCAAAAAAATAGCAGTAATGCCGAGTTCACACTGCATGATTTTAGTCCAGATTTTCACCCGCGACAAATTTTGAGAACAAATGTCTGAATGACTTGACAGAATGACTTGATAGACAGATAGACAGAATGACTTGATGAATAAATATCTGGACTTGTTGGCGATTCAAAAATCCTGCTGTGTGAAAATGTGGAGCACGTTCAAACTCAAACCAGTGCGTGATGTTTTGCTACGGTTTCTGGGTTGAACGTCATGTTTCCTGGAAACGGTGTGCAACGGGGTTTGAGATACGTTTTCTTTTGTTTGGTGGGTGTGTCAAAGATGTCAGCTCAATCAGCAACAACATGTATATAAACCACGTGGTATTAAAGAGACAGCTCGCACAAGTGGGTCCAAGTAAAGTCGTTTACAAATGTGTACGCAGCAATTGAAGATATTGGAAGACATGTTTGTCTTTTCATCCTGAAATGTGAGGCAAATGTTGGAATCACAATCATTAGGAACCACAGTTTCCACAAATCCCTTCACTCGATTGGGATGTTCTCTTTTATTCTGGACGGCAAGGGCAGTGACTGTAACATCGAGCATATTTTGCAGTATTAAATACGTATTTATACTGATTTCATCAGGCTCTGAAAATTCTTCAAAAAGAACACAAAGAATGGCCTTCTCAGCTGCCATAGTTGCAACTCCTGCGTCATCAGAACAGGGTGTTCAACGCACCACTGTTTCCATTTTAAAAACACTTTTGGTCGGGGCTGAACACAGTCGTGTTCTGACTGAAAATTACATTAGCGATAACCAACAGTGAATGACAGAGCAAGATACAGGGCAGCAGGAAGTATGGGGAGGAGTTATAGGACAGAACATATCATACACATAAGCTTTAAAATTATATCAAACCAAAAACAAAGCACAAACATTTTGCACAGACAATTTGGATCGCAAGCATCTTGCGGGCTACCATTTTTAATAACAATTATTTTCTCATGCGAGAACTATGGTCTCACACATGATCTTGCGTTATTTCCTTATCACTTCTTGTGTGTGTTTGGTTGTGAAACGTTGTTTGCAGACCAGACAGATTCTTTCTATTGTAAAGTCATGCGAAACCCCCTGTCGCCGATCCATTGTGCAGTGTGAACACAGCAGCAACTGAATGCTACCCCACATAGTTGTGCGGTGTGCAAAGAACAGTGATTTGACGAGTTTGAAAATCGTGCAATGTGAACTTTTGAACTTCTGCCAATTTATCCATATGAGAAGTTGTCGGCTAACATTACCAGTAAATTACTGGTATGATGCTGTGTGAACAAAGAATGAGGATTAACGGTATGAGCACCTATGAAGTCAGAACATGCTGATGTAAGAAGTGTGCTTTGTGCCAATCATAAAGTTCTTATGGAGGAGATGTGATAGCTGATAGTTTTTCTATGTAAATATGGATATATTTAGAGACTGACATCTTTGACCGTTATATCTGCCATATCTTGCAGCTTCTTCAGCATGTCGCGCTCAAGACCCAGCCTAAAAACCAGAGCACCGTTGCTTGTGTGAATAGCATATTTGTGCATTATAAAGTCATTCTGGTAATTTTACGGTCATTTACTGGGATTACTGTGTGAAAGGGGCTAATGATCTGGTTATAGCTCGCTGGATTTTTATTAAATAACACCTCAAATTCAGTCTGTTCCTCACATAAAGCTCTCGAATAGCTTCAGAACACTTGAAATATAGTTGCATTGACACCTTTTGTGATGTTTTTATGGTGATTTTGCTTCATTTTTGAAGCTTGTAGCCTTTGTACCCATGGGAACTAATTGCATGTAAATGGTGGACAAGTAAAATTCTCCTTTTGGGTTCCATGGAAGGGTTTGGAACAACATGACGGGGAATAAATGATGACAGAATTTACATTTTTGGATTAACTGTCCCTTTAACACCTCGCCTGGCTTTGATATCTGCCCCCTGAACTAAATGACCACCAAAGGGAATAAGCCATTATCTCTAAGGGATAAGAGGTCGCTTCGGGTACACGTGGATGAACAAAGGCTGATGAATAAAAACATGTATTACATGAAAGATGGATTCAAATGCGCTCCTTCAGATTTACATTTTTTATAAATGCAGCCCACTTTGCTTTTTGAGATCAAACACATTTGATCATTAGCAAACAGAATCTGTAGCAAGTTAGCACATACTCAAGACAGAGCTGTGGCGTTCGTGAGGGAAAAGCAGGCTCGAATCAGGCTTTCTCAACTGTCTCCAGTAGTGATATAAATACAACCAACTATATTTCATTCTAAGCCTAATCACAGCTGGACTTGACATACAGATGCTGCTCGTCAGCAAGCTTCCAGACTGAATTCAGATCAATGTTTAAATATTACAGCAACACTGCTGGAAAATCCTCTTCGATTTAATTGCAGTTGGTATAGATTTGCAATTACACAAGCTTCACTTGTTCCCTTGAGCTGGAATTTGCTGCCATGCTGGAATAATGTCACTGATTTGCCTTTAGAGGTTGTGTTCTTCCTCTGTGGCTGTACAGCCTCTCCTCCATACTAAAGATCTGCTCTCTCTCAGTCTAATATCAACTTAATGAGGTATCAAAGAATCAGGCTGGAGGGAGTCATTCATTATAGCTGGCAGAGATCGGCAAGGTGGAGTAGAGTGATGCGTAGCAGACTTGAACTTGAAGGAGAAATTTACTGCCGAGCAGGAGTGCTGCATAAACAGGGCTTTATGTCTGAATGCTCTGCGGGTGACAGTTTATCATGGTTTCTCCGTTAGTTGCAGTTTTTAAACCAGGGTTGTCTGTATCCTAAGGGGGCACTTGGAAAGATTTCGCTTTGTTAAATCTACACTGCAAAAAAAGTAACATGCAAACGTTATCATATGGAGCTACTTCCACCTGATCTAACCCTTGCATCTATTTATTTTTTTGCTGTTGTAACCTGATATATTTAGGTTGATTCAGATATTCAGTTATATTTTTGAATATACTTAAATACAATGAAATAAGTTAGATGTTACCACATTAGATGTAAGAAGATTTTTAGGTTAACATTTATTATTATTTATAAATTTGTGCGTGAAGTGGAGCATAAGCAGATTGTACAAACAATTGACAAATGAGATTGTACAAATTCACCACCAATTCACCAAAATGTAAAATAGTTAGAATTGGCATGAGAGTGTGTAGAAAAATTAAGAAACTAATCATGATTTTATCTAATCATTTTCAGCTCCTTTTAAGAGGAAGAAAAATGAGCAATGATAGATTTGCAAAAATGATATTAGTTGACATTCATTGCAGAATATATGTGCAATTTTGTCAGGACCACTATCGTCAAAGATGATTGATTGACAATTAGCATATATTTTGATTGGCTCCCTGCGCGTCCATGTAGCCTAGCATGGATAAGAGCAGGGAGAGCAGCAATAACCTCACTAAGGGTAAACAGAACAGAACCAACATAATGTATTGTAGATATCATTAATGTTGATATTAAATGTACAAAATAATTCAGGAATTTAGTCTGATTCAAGGGGAATTCGAATATCAAATCCCGACTGGACGAGAGGAGGAGCTGGGGAAGGAGAAGGGTAAATGAGCTCTGGCGAAAACTGCTGAAGGAGCTTATGCTGTGATAGACGTCGTATTCCTATAGGTAGACGTGATCAGCTGACAGTCAGCTGATGCAAGCTTGACTGACGTGACCTGCCAGAACTGACGCTATACGCTTGATGTTTGTGAACCTATTTTCCCCCAATTTTTTTTTTATGCGACTTTAATAATATTAGCAATATTTTTAAAAGTTTAGTTCACTTCAAAATGAAAATTGTACTCACCCCCATCTCATCCAAGATGTTCGTGTCTTTTTTCAGTCGAAAAGAAATAAAGTTTTTTGAGGAAAACATTCCAGGATTTTTCTCCACATAATGGACTTTGATGGCAACCAAAATGTTGAAGATCCAAATCAATGCAGTTTCAAAGGGCTTTGAAGGGCTTCAGAGGCTCTGCGCGATCCCAGACGAGGAATAGGGACGAACCTTCGGCCAGTTCCAAAAAAATAAAAAATGTATATACTTTTTAGCCTAAATTGCTCATCTTGCGCTGCTCTGTGACATGCCACGGATTACATTTACATTTAATCATTTAGCAGACACTTTTATCCAAAGCGACTTACAAATGAGGAGAGCAATAGAAGCAATCAGACAAACAAGGGGCAACAGCGTGCAAGTGCTATAACAAGTCTCAGTTAATCTAGCGCAGTACACATACACACACACACACACACACACACACACACACACACACACACACACACACACACACACACACACACACACACACATATATATATATATATATATATATATATATATATATATATGTACACTTAACAAATAGAATAGTCTTAATTGGTGGTTAGGTGCTGCTGTTTTTTTGCAAATGGCTAAAGACTCGACTGCTTGAATTGAGAATTGCATCGTTGTTTTACCTTTTTTTTTGCTAAAGGACATTTGTATTAGTCTTCGTACGTGCGCTTTGTAAACATGGGGGCGGTACTTCTGCCTACGTCTAGCGTGATCTTTCCAACATGATTACGTAATCTGTGGCGAGCCACAGAGCAAAGCAAGATGAGCAATTTAGGTTAAAAAGTATATACTTGTTTTTTTTTTTTTATAACCGATGGTTTCACTAGATAAGACCCTATTCCTCATCTGGGATTGTGCAGAGCCCTTTGAAGCCTTTTGAAACTGCAACCCATTGGTTGCCATTGAAATCCATTGTGTGGAGAAAAATCCTGGAATGTTTTCCTCAAAAAACTTAATTTCTTTTCGACTGAAGAAAGAAAGAAAATCTTGGATGAGATGGGGGTGAGTACATTTTCATTTTGAAGTCAACTAATCCTTTAAGTTATGTCATAATCAGAACACATTTCTGGTTTAATGTTAATTAAATGATTCTTGAGACTTTAGCCCAAAGTATACTTCAGCCGCCCGCATGTGTGTAGCCCAATTTTTGCGTCAGCATGAATGGTGCTTGTACAACAGCATGTGCTTTGAGCAAAAACAAGGCTGCAGGTTCCATTTTAGAACCGGTTTCAAATTTGCAAGAACCATGGATACGATAAGACGCATACATTTCGGTTCTGCTTATCGATTCCTGTGTGCATGTTAATATGATTTTAAACCATTCAAGTGGAAAAAGACCTGCGTGCAGTTTTCTGTGCTGCGCACACATCCAAAATGTGCGCACAGAAAGCCGCCTCTCATACTGAATAGTGCATGATACTGAATGAGTTCTCTTCCGTGCCTTTACGCATTTGAACGGACAAATACACACAAATGTCAAAATATCCTTGTTAACACTGTCGGTTATGTGAACGTAAACAACTGACAAAGAAAACAAATGTGTTACAGTATATTGGATCTGCAGCTCTTAAAGTGACAGCAGCCTAATATTCATAACGTTAATCAAACAACAAAAGACAAAAAGAAAATTCACTCTGTTCTTGACTGAATCATTTTTGGAACTATATTTGTAATGTATATTTTATTTATAAAGTGCAGTGTTATTTTACATTTAATTACAGTTTCTGTATCTAAATACCTGAAAATCATAAAACACAGTTTATTCTAATCTTATCTTTGTTCAGTTGTGTTTATTTGTGTGATTGGTATTTCTGGAGTGTTTACTTGTCTTTAATAACGCTTGAAATGTTTATTAGTTAGGCTAGTTGTTTTTGCTACGGTATTTTTAAACCATAGGCTAAAGTTCCTTGGGTAAATGTTCTTTAGCCTGTTGATTTTTGTTCAGGGTATTCAGACTTGTGAATGTGAACGTGAATAATATCTGAGTGGTTTTTTTAATACTTTTTTTTGGAATCGAAATGTGACGGAGGGAAGTTAGCGAGGGAAGGGCATAAAAATTGGATTTAAATGGAGCCCATAGTTCAATAGATGGTGAACACACGTTGAACGCGTCTTTCCATACTCATGGCCAAAACAAAAGAGTATACTTTGAAAGACTCGGGAACTCAACTGTACGTTAGACGGGTGCAGAATGCAAAAGTAAAGTATACCTGGGCCTGTACTGAAGGGTAGTTGTAAGATGAAAATGCTGGGAAACTGACTCTTAGAAGTAATTGTTCCAAAAGGGGGTTTTCACAGTGATGCCATAGAACTGTTCATTCAATGAGCAGTTCTTAAAAGAACCAATTTTTAATAATCTAAGGAACCTTTTTCTTCTATCAAGAACCTGTTGTGCAATGGAAAGGTTCCATGAATGCTAAAGGTTCTTCATGGAACCATCAATGCCCATAAAGAACCTTCTGTATGTGGTGAATTTGTCTGTACTTCATACACTGTAAAAAACAATATTTAAAACTAAGTTACCTGGTTGCCTTAAAATTCATTGAAATTAAAAATTTGAGTTAATACAATGAACATTTTTGAGAATTGACATCACCCTTTATTTAAATAGTATTAAAAGATTTTGTAAGCATATTGCATAATTGTGTTTTATTTGTTATAATGCAGTGAAACATGCCAAATTGTAGCCTGGGATAACCCAGACAACTTCGGGCAAATTTAGATTTGCCCTGCAAGTTAGTCTGGCAAAGAGCCCATTCAAGCCCATTTCTAATCCCTCGAAATCACGGCACCAATCAGAAACGTTGGGGCGGGCTTTACACGATGGCGACAGCGCAGCGACGGTGAAGCAGATTTTGTACATTACAAAGATGGATGCCGCCGTGGAACATCACTCGTTCGAATCAGCTAAGCGATTTAAACTTTTCCTTTTCGTTAAAAACAGAGAACTGCTGTCAGAGTCTCAGATGTTTCTCCGTCGCTCTGCATACGTCATCTCCTTCATCGCTCTGATTGGTTTTAGGTCTATCCAGTTGCGCCCAGAGGCATTGGTGACGTTGTCCGTTGGTGACGCCCCTTTGGAGATGATTTGTCTATGAAGCTTTGCCAGACCATAATTCAGTTACTACTGAGAATGGTCTGGTTTTAACCAGGCTAGCCAAATTATGCTATTTTCATGATTTATCACCATTTGTTTTTTACATTTATTTACGTGGTTCAGATACAATAATATTTTGAGTTTCTATTTATTAAACCCATTTCCTTCATTGTATTAACTCAAATTTTTAATTTCATTGAACTCAACATTTTAAGGCAACCAGGTTACTTACTTTTTTAAATTAAACCAGCAATATTTTTTTACAGTGTATAAATATTTGAGGATCTTAACATTGCCCCTTTGGCTGTCAAAAATTCATAAGGAATCCTTTGTCTGTGTCTCCTCTGAAGAGCTGGTGTGTAACTGCAGCGGTGAAGGAGTGTCGGACCCTGATGAGTGTGACCGTGAGACGGGTCAGTGTGACTGTATGCCGGGTTACACTGGGCTGCAGTGTGAAGAATGTGAGGAAGATCACTTCACCAACGGCACCATCGGCTGCCTGCCCTGCGCATGTGACTCCTTCGGTGCGGACGGCTCAAGCTGTGACAGGTGAGAGGCATTGTGGGAAAATTACGTTTATGCATCTCGCTATGAAAGGTTTTTTGTTTTTTTTAAAGAATATCTTTAAAAATATCACCAAGGCTGCATTTATTTGAGCAAATATACAGTAAAAACTGTAATTCTGTAAATAATGTATGAATCATTTTTACCTTGAATGTCCCCAGATATCCCAAAAGGAAGGGTTTTTGTCAGATTTAGCTCATTTTAAGTTTAGCTAAGTAAACAGAACAGACAATCAGGCAGATTAGCTCAATCCCATATCACTTCTCTCACTCAAAGCCTTGAGGATGTATTAGTTTCCTGTTGGCACATTTGTTCTGTGCTTTAATTGTTTATAAGGTTTACATTAAAATGAGACATGCTGAGTATTGCCAGTTTGAGCCTAATTAAATGACATTCCCCGCAGGGAGCAGATTGTTGTGGTCCCGGCATTGTTTTGGGATGAGGCCGTAAAGTAATGGGCTTTTAGAGCCTGTAACCAGGATTCCATAATAAGGATTACATCTAAATTTGGACAAGTACAAATACAGTTTTTTTTGGGCTATTTAAGAATATTTTTAGCTGACTGCTCATATAATATCAGTTTTGAACTGCAGCATGTCAGATGCTATTTCAGCCTCACATTATGAAGGTCAAAATTTATGATCTGTTATATACCTTCTCAAAAACCATCCAAGCAGAGCATTCACTGTCATTTATTGTCACGCTGGAGAAAGAGTTGATATCTAGCTATAATAAGCCACTGTTCAGGTAGACCACCATATTTTAAGTCAGCAATAAAGATTTGATGGTGTGTTTTATTTGCAATGAAGCTTCTAATAATAACTCTAATTATACTGTACTTGGAAGGCTACAGTTAGACTGTGTTCATACCTCAAGAGCTCCCCAAGGAAATTATAATAGCCAATATGAATCCATTGAATATTATGAATTCTTATATTAACATATCCTAATGGCCGAATAAAAAGTTCTAAGGCTTTTTTGTTCTTAAAAGAGATAAAGATAAAGAAGTTAAGGTGCATCTACACTTTTAAAAACTGCATGTGTGTTGTACACAAATTGTACATGCACGTTTTTCCAGAGGAAAGAATGTGTATTATTATTGTAATCTTACAGTAGTGATTGCAGTTCTGCATCAGAAGAGATGTATTTCATAACAAAGCATGCATATATTGTATGCTTTATATCCCTGGCCAACTGTGTGTTTTTGTGTGCATCTGACTTTGTTGATGCAACATTTAAGTAGCGTGGGAGGTAAATTGTCAGTTGTACACCATTATTAGCACTTAATTTCACCATATTGACTCTTGATTGGGATTACATTTTTTTCCTTTTTCTAAATGTTAACATTTCTAAATTAATAATGACATCCTTATACCGTATAATAATGACATCCTTACACTTATGAAAAAGTAATACAAAGAATATGCTCGTGTGAACTTAATTTAATATTTTGCATACTTTTAATTGCAAATAAATTAAAATATTTTTAATTTGTACGCAAAAATGCAATTAGCCGAACTTCAGAGGTCCTTTTAATCCACTTAAGACTTAAGTCCATTTTTACATATCATTTAATAATTACTTATATTGTCTTTGAAATATGGTTAAAGTGTACCCTAGTGGAAAAAAAAACTATACCAAAATGTATTTTAAATACATTTATTTCATACTTAGTATACTACAAATCCATGAACATACTTATTGACATATCGCATGAGACTTACTGATTAAAAATGTAAAAACGTACTATTTAATGTTTGTGTGCTGCTGCACCCTGTGTGTGTAACAAGCAGAGTGTGCGTGTTGTGCACCCGCCTATAGGTGCATATGACTAAACGTGCCCTTTAAATAAAACATTTTTTTTTTAAATACTGCGCTTTTGACTTTAGACCAGGTTTTTGTTGGTCAATGGCACAGTCGTTTTCAGTTGCCTCAAAATAGCAACACGCCAACAATGCACACCTCGTTTTCAGACCAGCATGCCCATGGGTGAACAGATGGGCGCGAGTGCATTTGCTATTTAAACATAGTGATGCTGGACGTGAAAATGATAACTGTGTCAGGCTGAAACTAGCAAAAAACACTTGTGTTGCACCTCGCGTCGCATTGCACCGGGTGTATGATGTTGTTGGGTTGTTATATCAACACTCAAGTATTAAAGTCACCATGAAATCAGAATGGGCAATCTTTTTTTTTTTTCCCCACTTTATATTAGGTGGCCTTAACTACTATGTACTTACATAAAAAATATGTACAATGTACTTATTGTGTTCATATTGTATTGCAAAACACTTTTGCTGATATTGAGGTGGGATACGGTAAAGTTAGGGACAGGTGTGGTGGGATGGGTAGGTTTAAGGGTAAAGTTAGGGACAGGTGTGGTGGGATGGGTAGGTTTAAGGGTAAAGTTAGGGACAGGTGTGGTGGTATGGGTAGGTTTAAGGGTAAAGTTAGGGACAGGTGTGGTGGGATGGGTAAGTTTAAGGGTAAAGTTAGGGACAGGTGTGGTGGGATGGGTAAGTTTAAGGGTAAAGTTAGGGACAGGTGTGGTGGTATGGATAGGTTTAAGGGTAAAGTTAGGGACAGGTGTGGTGGTATGGGTAGGTTTAAGGGTAAAGTTAGGGACAGGTGTGGTGGTATGGGTAAAGGGTAAAGTTAGGGACAGGTGTGGTGGTATGGGTAGGTTTAAGGGTAAAGTTAGGGACAGGTGTGGTGGTATGGATAGGTTTAAGGGTAAAGTTAGGGACAGGTGTGGTGGTATGGGTAGGTTTAAGGGTAAAGTTAGGGACAGGTGTGGTGGTATGGGTAGGTTTAAGGGTAAAGTTAGGGACAGGTGTGGTGGTATGGGTAGGTTTAAGGGTAAAGTTAGGGACAGGTGTGGTGGGATGGGTAGGTTTAAGGGTAAAGTTAGGGACAGGTGTGGTGGGATGGGTAAGTTTAAGGGTAAAGTTAGGGACAGGTGTGGTGGTATGGGTAGGTTTAAGGGTAAAGTTAGGGACAGTGTGTGGTGGTATGGGTAGGTTTAAGGGTAAAGTTAGGGACAGGTGTGGTGGTATGGGTAGGTTTAAGGGGCAAAGGACAGGGTGGTGGTATGGGTAGGGGACAGGTTAAAAGTGGTAGGGGTGGTGGATGGGTAAGTTTAAGGGTAAAGTTAGGGACAGGTGTGGTGGTATGGATAGGTTTAAGGGTAAAGTTAGGGACAGGTGTGGTGGTATGGATAGGTTTAAGGGTAAAGTTAGGGACAGGTGTGGTGGGATGGCTAAGTTTAAGGGTAAAGTTAGGGACAGGTGTGGTGGTATGGATAGGTTTAAGGGTAAAGTTAGGGACAGGTGTGGTGGGATGGGTAAGTTTAAGGGTAAAGTTAGGGACAGGTGTGGTGGTATGGATAGGTTTAAGGGTAAAGTTAGGGACAGGTGTGGTGGGATGGGTAGGGTTTAAGGGCAAAGTTAGGGACATGTGTGGTGGTATGGATAGGTTTACGGGTAAAGTTAGGGACAGGTGTGGTGGGATGGGTAAGTTTAAGGGTAAAGTTAGGGACAGGTGTGGTGGTATGGGTAGGTTTAAGGGTAAAGTTAGGGACAGGTGTGGTGGTATGGGTAGGTTTAAGGGTAAAGTTAGGGACAGGTGTGGTGGTATGGGTAGGTTTAAGGGTAAAGTTAGGGACAGGTGTGGTGGTATGGGTAGGTTTAAGGGTAAAGTTAGGGACAGGTGTGGTGGTATGGATAGGTTTAAGGGTAAAGTTAGGGACAGGTGTGGTGGGATGGGTAAGTTTAAGGGTAAAGTTAGGGACAGGTGTGGTGGTATGGATAGGTTTAAGGGTAAAGTTAGGGACAGGTGTGGTGGGATGGGTAAGTTTAAGGGTAAAGTTAGGGACAGGTGTGGTGGTATGGATAGGTTTAAGGGTAAAGTTAGGGACAGGTGTGGTGGGATGGGTAAGTTTAAGGGTAAAGTTAGGGACAGGTGTGGTGGTATGGATAGGTTTAAGGGTAAAGTTAGGGACAGGTGTGGTGGGATGGGTAGGTTTAAGGGTAAAGTTAGGGACAGGTGTGGTGGTATGGATAGGTTTACGGGTAAAGTTAGGGACAGGTGTGGTGGGATGGGTAAGTTTAAGGGTAAAGTTAGGGACAGGTGTGGTGGTATGGATAGGTTTAAGGGTAAAGTTAGGGACAGGTGTGGTGGTATGGATAGGTTTAAGGGTAAAGTTAGGGACAGGTGTGGTGGGATGGGTAGGTTTAAGGGTAGGGTTAGGTGTAAGGCAAGGGTCAACAGTGTAATTATAAATGTAACTACAGAAATTAATTAAAGATGTAATTACATGCATGCCATTTTTAAAATGTAAGTACAATGTAAAAACATGTATGTACACAATAAGTGCATTGTATCAAATGATTAATTAAAATGTTAGTACATAGTAGTTAAGTTAATATAAAGTTGGTCCCCCCTTTTTTTTTGTGAATATTGCAGTATTTATTATAAATTATTTATATGTGCACATTTTTTAAATGCATGTGCCCTCACAATCTTTGATCTTAATAAGTTCCCCTCCCTCTTGCAATGTCTATCACTCACATTACATCACAACAATAACAAACCACAACCATCCAATCAATTCCTAATGGACAAAATTAAGTCCAGCCCTACATTTTTTCTTGATCGAGAAGCGTTTTCATTAGGATGTATGTCACTATAGGGAAGAAAAGACTATCACAACTTAAGTTTTATGCCGACTTTGAACAACTGGAATTTATTGTTCCCAAATCCCCAATTAGTATATATCGAAAATATATAGCCTAGTGCTGTGTCAGTAAGCCTAAGTCAGTAAAGTATGATGCAAGACAAGTAAAGGTTTTAGTATCTGCACAACTTCAGTTGCTTAGAAACCAGATCTTTCATGCATTCTTCCCCCTTCTGGAAAACATCTAAGCCTTTCACTTTAAAAGCATCAGCACCCCAGTTCCACGGTTGTCATGGTTGTGAAGGATGCAGGCAGAAGAATGATGCTGGCATCTCCATGGCAGCAGAGAGAGAGAGAGAGAGAGAGAGAGAGAGAGAGAGAGAGAGAGAGAGAGAGAGAGAGAGAGAGAGAGAGAGAGAGAGAGAAGTGGGGGTCCAGTCGTTGTGTAACACTGACCTAGTTAATATGCAGCTGATCTGCCCCAGGGTCTCTGAAACATTAATGAGGTTTCTGCTACTGCTGCCTGCTCAACACAGTTTCTCTCTCTGAAAACACACTCATACACACATATAAACAACCAATCCAAATGATTAAGAAAGCCCCTGGTGATGTTATTATGATATATTATGTGTCAAGCTGGCAGCATTGAGTGCATTAGTGTGCTTTGGCTAAAATCTGGCTGTGCTGCCTGATGCTGGTCGATTTTTGCTTTTAAAGTGTCTTTATTTGATCAAATGCCATTTTAGTGTGTGAATTATAAGGGTTTCTGTTCAAACAAGCACAGTCACTGACAAGTGATTAAATCATTTTAATTAATTAACACATTATAATATCTAATTATTTAATTCAGTTGAATTTTTCATTCATTCACAGTGTGATAATTAAACATTACTTGAAATGTCATGTTTTAGAAGTCAAATAAGTAACGTATTTGGCTTTCAAATTATATTTATATAAAAACATTACCGTATTTATGTACATTACTGTTCTGCAGTGAACAAAAGGCTGCAGTAAAACTAAATATTTTAAGATATTACAATTTAAATTAATTTTATTTTAATATGTTTTAAATTTGTAATATGTAATTTATTCCTGTGATGGCAAATCTGAATTTTCAGTATCTTCAGAGTCACATGATCCTTCAGAAATCATTCTAATATGCTGATTTGATGCTCTAGAAACATTTCTTATTATCAGTGTTGATAATATTTGCTTAATATTTTTGTGAAAACGTCTCGGGTTACGACTGTAACCCTTGTTCCCCGAGAAGGGAACCAGACACTGCATCGTTGTGATGACATTTTAGGGAACGCCCCCAGCGTACCGCATCTGAAGCATGAATGAAATCTGTCCAATCATGATTGGTGCTGCGTCATGACGTAGTATGTGATGGCATACTACAAGGGGACGCCGGCACATAGCACAGATAGCTCTTCTGCGATGAAGCGAGCGCTCTGCCTGTGATAGGTGTGGCAATGAGACGCAGTGTCTCGTTCCCTTCTCAGGGAACAAGGGTTACAGTCGTAACCCGACACGTTCCCCTTCGAGGGAACTCGCACTGCGTTGTTGTGATGACACTTTGGGGAACAAAATACCCACTATGCCACACCGTAATCACACCCATCCTAGTGTGAAGCTGAGAACCCAGGCACATTTAGGACGTGAGCACTCTGGTGCCAGGCGTCCACCTCACACTCTCTACACCAAGTGGAAAACACATTCTACTTCAGGCTGTACAGTCTCCTGGTGGAAGGAGCCCTGGAGCTGAGTAGGGCCTCAACGACACCTGCTAACAGGTCAGCCTCTAGGTACCGAGCCCCCTCAGGAGCCAGACCCAGAGGTTCCACAGTTCTGTCCAGGGATGGAATATTGTGCCCTCTGCCTGAGACAGCAGATCCCTCCTCAGAGGGACCTGCCATGGGAGGCTGTCTAGCAGTGCTACAATGTCCGAGAACCATACCCAGGTCAGCCAGCAGGATTCTACTAGAAGTAGGCTGATCCCTTCTCAACGCTCCTCAGAGCTTTGTAGACTGCAGGCATTTCCAGGCAGTTGTGCCAGGAAGAATGCCGGGCCTCTCACAGACCTCTCACAAACCGCTGTCCATGACCGCACCTCAACCAGTGAGGGAGGCATCTGTTGAAACAGTTTTCCAGCAACATGATGCTCCCAGCACTGGCCCCTGGGACAGGAACCAAAGTTTCTTCCATATGACGAGGGAACGAAGGCATCTGCGCGTTACCCTCTCAGCCACCACTGTAGGGGTTTCATGTGTAGCAGGTCAAAATATATCATGTTGGACGCTGCTGCCTTGAGCTCCAGCAGTCTCTGAAACTGCTTCATAGTGAGGCTGTGGCCTAGCTTCACCTTGGAGACCATCGCCCGTATGGACTCTATGCACGTGGTAGACATTTGTGCCCGCATCGTCGTGGAGTCCCATACGACTCCCAGGAACGAAGTCCTCTGGGAAGGTATCAACACACTCTTTTTCGTATTGAGTCTCAGCCCCAAGCACCTGATATGGGCCAGAATGACATCTCAATGCCGAACTGCCATCTCACGCGACTTGGCCAGTATGAGCCAGTTGTTGATATAATTGAGTACACGGATGCCCTGGAGTCTCAGCGGAGCCAGCGCTGCATCCATGCACTTGGTGAAAGTGCGAGGGGAAAGAGCTAGGCCGAAGGGAAGAACCCAATATTGGTACGCTTCGCCCCCGAAAGCAAACCTCAGGAACTTCCTGTGACATGGAAGGATGGAAATATGGAAGTATGTGTTCTTCAGATCTATCGTGATGAACCAGTCCTCAAACTGGATCTGCTCTCAATGGCTCGATGGCTGGAATTGTGAACATCTTGAACCTGAATCTCCTCTGAGAACAATTCAGGTACCTGAGATCTATTATTGGACACAACCCCCCATCCTTCTTGGGAACTATGAAGTACCGACTGTAGAACCCAGACTCCCTGTCTAGTAGAGGAACCCGTTCTATGGCCTCTTTCACCAACAGGGATTGTACTTCCTGTCCATAACCCGAACCTGCTCTGGACCAACCACAGTCCCGACCACAGCGGCCCTGCCGCAGCTAGGACTGCTTGGCAGAAGCCTTCTTTGCCTGAAGGATGGTCCTCAGATCGACCTTTGGCTCAGAAGCCTTTGCTAAGCTCCCTTGGGAGGGGCGCGGGAAGCAACACTCTCTTTCTGCACCTGTTGGTGCGAGGAGCTGGTAGACGGCGGGGAGCCTTCCCTGAGGAGCCACAGCGGCGAGGGAGGTACTGACGGAAAGCCGTCGACTGCTTTTTCACCTCCTGAAACCTCTCGATGACGGTGTTTACCGTGGCGAAGAGGCCAGAAGTTGAAATCGGGGAGTCAAGGAGAAAGTCCATGGAGTCAAGACCACCCTAGTCAAGACCAGCCATGGAGCGGCCAATAGCACAGGCCGTCTCCTTGGTTATGCGGAGAGACAAGTCAGTGGCTTTCCTGAGCTCTGTTATATCCTCCGGAGAGGCTCCGCAAGGCTTGGTGGGCAGTACCGGGGCCTTGAGGGATGATGCAGCCTCAGGAGAAAGATAGCTCACAAGAGCTTCCTCCACCCGAGGCATCATCCCGTAACCACGCTCAGCCACTCATTGTGCAAGTCAGGGAAAAACGGAAGACCCCGGAGTGGAGATTGAGACCTGTGCTTATAAAAGCATTCATCCATCTTACTTGGCGGGTGGATTTCTTGATGTTCTTGTGGCCAATCAATTTTAAGGTTAGCCACAACGCGGGTCAAAACCTCCACCAGCTCCCCTTGAGCGGGTGTGTGAAGTGCCAGATAGCTGAACCAATGGGTCCTCCGCCCCGCAAGAAGAAGCTGCTCTCGCAGGCTTCCACACGGGGTGGGAGAACATCTGAACCCTCAGAAGAGGACCGGGAAGATGCCGCAGTAGTCCCGAGTCCTGCTGAGAGGTCTATTTGTGAACCCTCTGATCTGCAAGTGCAGCGGGCCCAGAACCACGGGGCTCGCGAACTTGGCCGGCCTCATCAAACACGGCTAGCCATGAGCGCAACACCTGCAGCGGCAGCAGTTCACAATCGCCGCAGGCCGCTCTGTCGAGAGCAGCCCAAGCGTGCTGCATGCCGAGGCATTGCACACACAGCTGGTGTGTGTCCGTGCCCGAAATATAGCGAGGACATGGAGGAACACACCGTCTAAACTGCTCGCTCGCCATTGTGCTTCATGTAATGTTAGGCTGCTTGGATGCACAGGGAGGTCTTGCCTAGAACAGAACCATACAGCCAATCCAAACTGTATGCTAATAGTCAATCAATCATCTTTGATGATAGTGGTCCTGACAGAAATTAAAATAATTTACTCACCCTCAAGCCATCGTAGGTGTATATGACATTCTTCTTTCAGATGAATACAATTGGAGTTATATTAAAAAATGTCCTGGCTAATTTATTCAGCTAATAATCCAACCTTTCCAGCCTTCCGTATTCAACTTACGAAGAAAGTGTGATGCCTCTCGCAGTTCAAAGTACTTACATGTCTGACGTCATCGTGGCGCCAGTTACGTTTTTTTTTTTTTTTTTAATTTGTAAGTTGAATACGGAAGGTGTTATAATGACTTTATAACATATTAAATATGGATTTCTTTCCCCGGAGCTGTGTGGAGTACTTTTATAATGGATTGATGCACTTTTTTGGACTTCAAATTCTGGACTGCAATTTATTGCCATTATAATGCTTGGAAGAGTCAGGACATATTTTAATATAACTCCAATTGTATTTGTCTGAAAGAAAAATGTCATATACACCATGGGTGGCTTGAGGGTGAGTAAATCATGGTCAATTTTCATTTTTGGGTGAACTATCCCTTTAAGTGAAAACAATGATACTTTAATCACAGATCTGAATTAGGTCTTCTTGCAAATGTTACTTGACTTGACAGTGTAACGCCTGACTGAAATATTTATTGTGAAATATCATGTGACGCTTGTATGATGGTGTATCATATTACAAATGACCTGTCGATACCATAATGCCATGTTCACACAGCTGAGATGGTGCTAATGGCTGGCTGGGCAGGTTTATTTCCAGTATTACGAGTATTTTTATTGATATTATGACAACAAATAGTGTACGTCTCTTGGATTTTAGTAGCTTTCTTTGTAAAATACAGCCATTTCTAAGTTGCCTTTCATCAGCTTTTCTTAATATATAATGGAATGTTTCTATCCATATGCATGGCTTTTTAAATAAGGCTAAATTTGTTCTCTAGAACGGGGGTGGATGCATTTAGATAAGCATCATGATGCTAACAGCTATAAAACGCCATCCTGTTTGGTGTTTACACAAATGCTAAATGTGCCACCCTAATGAATGGTTCTGTTCAACAGCTGGCTTTAGAGAGCCATCTCTGGCCCACAGACACAGACGAGGGGTCTGTCTGCTAATGAATGTGAATGAAAGGGAAGGGCGTGAGACTGGGTGTGATTGATCATTATCTGACCTTGATAATCACTGTTTGTGTGTGATACAGTGTGGGTGTGTGTTTGGGAAACAGGCATCTTTATATGCTCTCCCTGACTGATTTTTTGAATCCGTAGTGTTATAAGGAAGGACAGATGTTTGTATTTTGCATCCGCCACAAAACCCCTTTTCTCTGGTTGTGTTAAAGCATTAAAAGGTCGTTAAAAAGATCTTTCTCTCTGTCTTCATCTCCCTCTCTCTTTCTCTGGAGATTGTGATTGATAGGTCATATATGTCACACCTCACTCTCATTCCCCAGAATACTCTGGGAGCTGAGCTGTCACCATGGCAACCTGTCTACTGGCCCGTGCACATGCACCCACCCACACGCTCTCCCACAGCAAGTGCAAATGTATCTACTAACACCCCACAAATGTTAAAAGGATGCGTGTTAGGTAACAGCGGTGCCTTTTTTAACATTTACTGTATCTATTGTGGTGGCAACAAGCTTCAGGAAATGTTAAAAAAGTGCAGCGCAGCATCCAACTTGATATAGAACATACTCACCTCAAATGACAACATGAGGAAAAGTCTGGGTCATATTTCACCACAATATGAAGTGAAAATATAAGATATATTTATAAGAGAAGACAATTCTAATTACTGTATTACAAAAATATAGACTACTATATATATATATATATATATATATATATATATATATATATATATATATATATATATATATAAATCATCCTAGCAACGCCCTAGAAACCACCTAGACCATCATAGCAACTACCTAGCAACCACCCGGAACACCCTAGCAATGCCTTAGAAACCACCTAGACCATCATAGCAACTACACAGCAAGCATGTTAAAGGCCAATCAGATCACCTTAACAGCTACTTGACAATCACCTAGCAATGCCCTAGCAACCACACAGAACACCCTAGCAACTACACAGCAAGCATGCTAAAAGCAACTCAGTGCCAATTAGCATCTACTAATTGGATATATATATATATATATAAAGAATATATAGACACTCACCTAAAGGATTATTAGGAACACCATACTAATACTGTGTTTGACGTTTGACCCCCTTTCGCCTTCATAACTGCCTTAATTCTATGTGGCATTGATTCAACAAGGTGCTGAAAGCATTCTTTAGAAATGTTGCCCCATATTGATAGGATAGCATCTTGCAGTTGGAGATTTGTGGGATGCACATCCAGGGCACGAAGCTCCCATTCCACCACATCCAAAAGATGCTCTATTGGGTTGAGATCTGGTGATTGTGGGGGCCATTTTAGTACACTGAATTTATTGTCATGTTCAGTTTAAAATGATTTGAGCTTTGTGACATGGTGCATTATCCTGCTTGAAGTAGCCATCAGAGAATGGGTACATGGTGGTCATAAAGGGATGGACATGGTCAGAAACAATGCTCAGGTAGGCTGTGGCATTTAAACGATGCCCAATTGGCACTAAGGGGCCTAAAGTATGCCAAGAACACATCCCCCACACCATTACACCACCACCAGCAGCCTGCACAGTGGTAACAAGGCATGATGGATCCATGTTCTCATTCTGTTTACGCCAAATTTTCTCTACCATCTGAATGTCTCAACAGAAATCGAGACTCATCAGACCAGGCAACATTTTTCCAGTCTTCAACTGTCCAATTTTGGTGAGCTCATGCAAATTGTAGCCTCTTTTTCCTATTTGTAGTGGAGATGAGTGGTACCCGGTGGGGTCTTCTGCTGTTGTGGCCCATCCGCCTCAAGGTTGTGTGTGTTGTGGCTTCACAAATGCTTTGCTGCATACCTCAGTTGTAACAAGTGGTTATTTCAGTCAAAGTTGCTCTTCTATCAGCTTGAATCAGTCGGCCCATTCTCCTCTGACTTCTAGCATCAACCAGGCGTTTTTGCCCACAGGACTGCTGCATACTGGATGTTTTTCCCTTTTCACACCATTCTTTGTAAACCCTAGAAATGGTTGTGCGTGAAAATCCCAGTAACTGAGCAGATTGTGAAATACTCAGACCGGCCCGTCTGGCACCAACAACCATGCCACGCTCAAAATTGCTTAAATCACTTTTCTTTCCCATTCTGACATTCAGTTTGGAGTTCAGGAGATTGTCTTGACCAGGACCACACCCCTAAATGCATTGAAGCAACTGCCATGTGATTGGTTGATTAGATAATTGCATTCATGAGAAATTTAACAGGTGTTCCTAATAATCCTTTAGGTGAGTGTATATAAATCTATAAAAGATTTTTAATTAAAATCAGCATTAAATTCATGACTGCAAATAGCTGTTACTAATAGATATATCATGTTGTATACTTTTACATATATTATATTTAAGCAAAATATTATGTTTTTATATTACAATGATGATACTTTATAGGGTAGGCTACTGTGAATCAGGAGAGATAATTTGTCATGAAAATGATGTCATGATGCAAAACTTGACTTCAGATATGTATATACTCTATATAATCTCTCTCTATATATATTTAAGAAACAATAAAATAAGTATAAATATAATTCATATACAGTGGTGGTCAAAATTATTGGCACCCTTGGTAAATATGATCAAAGATGGCTGTAAAAAATAAATCTGCATTGTTTATCCTTTTGATCTATCATTCAAACAAATTGCAGAAACCTAACCTTTCATTGAAGTAAAATAATTACAATTAGGGGGTAAATCACATTTATGAAATAAATGTTTTTCTCCAAAACACGTTGGTCATAATTATTGGCACCCTTTTATTAAATACTTTTTGCAACCTCCTTTTTCCAAGATAACAGCTCTGAGTCTTCTCCTTTAATGCCTGATGAGTTTGGAGAACACCTGATGAGATCAGAGACCATTCCTCCATACAGAATCTCTCCAGATCCTTCAGATTCCCAGATCCATGTTGGTGCTTCATCTCTTCAGTTCACCCCACTCATTTTCTATAGGGTTCAGGTCATGGAACTGGGATGGTCATGACAGAAGCTACATTTTGTGCTCAGTGACACATTTGTTTGTTGATTTTGATGTTTGTTTTGGATCTTTGTCCTGATGGAAGATCCAACCACAGCCCATTATATGATTTCTAGCAGAATCCATCAGGTTTAGTTTTTTATCTGAATCCATGATTCCATGTATCTGAACAAAATGTCTAGGACCTCCAGCAAAAAAATAGGCCCACAACATTAAAAATACATTTTTCCAAGATCCAAAGATATTTTTAACTGTGGGCATGGGGTACTTTTTATCCCTGTTTGCACCAAACCCATCTAGTTGGTTTACTGCCAAAAAGCTCTTTTTATAGTTAGAGAATGGGACCGGTCCCGTTTGAATTTCCAGTTTCTGGATGAGCAAGAAGGATTTTTCTTGAAACCCTCCCAAACAACATGTGGTGATTTGCATTTTTTAATTTATTTTTTATTTTTTTGGCTTTCTGACCCCAAGATTCAACTAATCTCTGCAATTCTCCATCTGTGACCCTTGGAGAGTCTTCGGCCACTCAAACTCTCCTCCTCAAATTTTAGAGGTGCCAATAATTGTGGCCAACATGTTTTGGAGAATAACATTTATTTCGTAATGTGATTTTCCCTCGACTTTCGATTCTTTTACTTCAATGAAAGGTTCATTTTTTGGGATTTTTTTCAATTATAGATCAAAAGAATAAACAATGCGGATTTATTTTTACAGCCATCTTTGATCATTTTGACCACCACTGTACGTGTTTCACACGCACGCACACACGCACACACAGGCCTATAATAAAAGGACGCCTGTCCCTTACTAATGGTGTCTTCAAAACAGGGTGTGACACTCTTTGTCTCTTTCTCCTTCTGTCTCTGTTTTACACTCCCCTAATATATAATTTAGGATGTGTGTCTGTATTTATTCATTCAGATTACAGATTGTGTGAGTGTATGAATTTGCAGAGCAGGTGATATTCTTTGCACCACAGGAAGCATCTCTGCGAAACAGAAGTGTCACAATTTCCATATGTTATATCAACAATCAGTCTGTAAATGTGGGTGGATGGTGATGATGACACTGATAATGCTGTTCCTGCCCCTATTATTAGTACCTTTCATCTATATTTTTTATGCTATGTTAATGACATGTACTAATTTCCCCTAAAAACTTATTACAAAACAGTGTATATACATCCTCAATTACACTCTCTTTCAAAATCTCCTTCCTTTCTCTCAGATCTCCTTTTTAGTTTGTGGTCTAATCGTTGGCTCTTTTATCACGGCTGTTGTTGTTTTTCTGGGGTTTCCAGTGTTGAGATCCTGTCAGCATGGCTGAGCGCTTTAAGCTTGTCCCACGGGTGTCATCGTCGCCCCTCTCTCATCTATCACTCGCTCCACTCATACACAGGAACCAATCACACAACCCCTGGAAGCCCCACTTCGCCCCAACCTTCACCCCAGACCTGACGCAACAGCCCTGGGGTGTAAGTATGCGTGTCAGTGTATGATATGGAGGTGTGTTTATGTGTATGGGGGGAGTCGACTAATGACTGTTTTAAAAGAGTAAGGGCTAAAGCATCCATTAAATTACATAATAATCAGCAAAATTACTAAATAAAAGAGTGAAAACAAAAGGGGTCATTAGTGGGCTTGCTAAAACAGGAATCACTATTGCTATTGCTTATACGTTGGGTTTGGGATTAGAGCCAAGGAGGTCTATAATACCTGGATATAGCTATAGCTATGACATTTCCATTCATCTAAATAGCAGTTTCTGTGTGGGCACTGTGAGCTACTTGACAATCACCTAGCAATGCCTTAGAAACCACCCAGACAATCATAGCAACTACATAGTAACCACACAGAACACTCTAGCAATGCCCTAGCAACCACACAGAACACCCTAGCAACTACCCAGCAATCATGCTAAAAGCCAATCAGAACACCTTAATAGCTACTTGACAATCACCCAGCAATGCCCTAGAAACCACCTAGAACAACATAGCAACTACCTAGTAACCACCTAGAACGCCCTAGCAACCACACAGAGCACCTTAGCAACTACATAGAAAACGTTAAAAGCCAATCAGATCACCATAACAGCTACTTTACATTCACCTAACAATGACCTAGAAACCACCCAGAACATCATAGCAACTACCTAGTAACCACCCATAACACCCTATCAATGCCCTAGCAACCACACAGAACACCCTAGCAACTACCCAGCAAACATGCTAAAAGCAACTTAGCACCACTTAGCATCTACTTGGAAATTGGGTAGCAATGCCCTAGCTACCACCCTAGCAACTGCATAACATCACACTAATCACATTAGCTTTTCAACCACTCACAATTTCTTCCGAAAATGTAAAAAATAGTTATGATTTCAGTGATTTTAGTGGTTGGTCATTCTCTGTGAGATTTGTTTAGCGATTTGTTTTTGTTCTGGATATCTGATTTACTTTATTGGTTGGTTCTGTGATTTCCTACATATGTAACACTTCCAACAGCTTCAGTAGTTTCAGTAGTCAGACTACTGTTATTTTGGGTTGACTACTTTACTGGCACATTGAGATTAGACACAATCAGTGTGTGTGTGTGAGAGAGAGAGAGACAGAGGGATTCCTGGAATCAGGTCTGAAGCAGCAGATGGTTTCAAATGTGGTCTGGGCCACAGGTCCCTCTTGTGTACCCACATGTAGAAATGGTGGAATTATAAATGAAAGGTCTAGACTGCTTTAAAGTGTGCTTGACTGCATTTTAGACCAGGATTGTTAGCTGTCTAGGGCAAAGCCATGTGTGTGTGTGATAAGATACCACAGGAATTGAATGCACAAAGAGGACGTTGGGAGCTGGAGCTATGTTGTCTGTACAAGCAGGCACAATTCCAGATTGCCAGTGTCATAACTGTTGTCAGAGATTTCGATTTGTTCATGTGTGTTTTGTGTGTTCTCTCTCTTGCAGTTCAGGTATGTGTACGTGTAAGATAGGTGTATACGGGCCCAAGTGTGACGACTGCCACCCTGGATTCTTCCACTTCAGCAGCACAGGATGCCAACCGTGCCAATGCAACAACCACTCCACCTACTGCCACCCCCAGTCAGGTCAGTCGAGAGCACTTTTATCATCTCTGCATTGAATATTAAGTTAAATACAACTTTGGGAACAGGATTTTCCACCTTGACAGTCAAAATTGAACTGATCTGGTTTTTGTGTTCAACTCATTGCAAGTATAGGTGAATAACAACTTGAATTTGCCACCAAAACTATTGTTTCTCTTCTGAAGACTGAATATAATAAATACATTTTTAGAATGACATGAAGATGAATAAATAACAATGTTTGTTTTTTTGTTGAACTATTCCTTTAAAATGAGATATAGATTTATATAAATAGATTTTATATATAGATTTTAGATTAACTCGAACCAACATCAAAATATTCCTAAAAACTATTTACTCCATAGGCCCTGTTTACACCTGGTATTAAGATGCGCTTTGGTCGATCAGACGCTAAATACAGGTGTAAACGTTTTGAGCTTGTCCACTTTCTACCACTCCCGGAGGTAGTCGAAAATGCATTCCGGATCGCTTTCGTAGTGTGGTCGAATGCATTTAAACAGCCGCAAAAGACACCTACTCTCCACCTATAGACCTAACGAGTAAACATTATGGGAACTGCTCTAGCCAGACGGGATTTAAACTTTGTTGGCTGGAGACCCAAGTTTGGTTTGAAGATGAAAAACGTACCAAGCACAATGTTCTCTCACCATTCCTGATTTCTAACACAGTCACAGCGTTCAGCATGGTCTTGTCATGGCATGGCTGTCAGAGCAGAAAGGAAAGATGATGCTCTCCATATGTTTTCTCTAGTCATGTTCATGTTTAAATTGCACAAGCTTATTTCATCCACTAGATAGAAAGAAGCTGGACAAAAGAGACAGATTAAGGGTGTACTCACACTAGGCACTCTGAACCGGTTCTGGATATCTGATTTACTTTATTGGTTGGTTAAAAAAATTATTATGATTACTGCTGAATTATTATTATTCAAATTATTATGAATTATTATTATTATTTCTCAATGTAAAAAAAGAAATAAAAATGAATACAATAAAATAAATTTGAAGCTTTGATTTATGAACATTATTAAATCACATTATACTCGGAGAACTGGCACCCCGACTGAGCCTGGTTTCTCCCAAGGTTTTTTTCTCCATTCTGACCCTGAAGGAGTTTTGGTTCCTTGCCACCGTTGCCTCTGGCTTTTGGCTTGCTCAGTTGGGGACACCTAAATTTCATCTATATTACCGATCTGCCCGCATTGACACTATATGATACTTGAAATTAGCTGGATAACATCACCGTTTCACCAGAACGGCTGTACAAATTCTGTTGCATTATTTTCCTGTTAACAATGTGAAGCTGCTTTGAAACAATCAGCATTGTAAAAAGTGCTTTATAAATAAAGGCTTAACTTGACTTGACTCAATATTATCTGTTAATATATTATTTAATACAATATAAACTACAGATCTGTTAATATAATCAACTTATAAAACAGATGAACTACACTTAGATATATATTTTGTTTTATTTTTAAAATTCATATACATTTTATAAGAATATTATCATAAAGAATATTATGATACTTTTACTGTATTTTAGAATGTCATGAAGATGAATAGATAACAATGATGATTTTTCTTTTGGGGTGAACTATTTCTTTAAACTAATATCTACAGATTTGAGATTGACTCACCTAGAGCGATTCATCACAACATCCTCCACACTTCCCTCTCTTTTCTCTCTTCATCCCTGTATCCTAGGCAACCCAGGCTTAATTAACCTCAATTTGAATCAGAACCAAAAAACCCTATCAAAATAATACTCATGCTGGTGTGTGTGTGTGTGTTAATTTATTAAGCAAACCTGCTGACATCTGAGAAGTGTAGGCGTGTTTGTCTTAAATCATTTCACATGGGCCTCAGTCTACTGATGCCATAGACATGTTTGTCAACTGCTTGTTCAAGTGCATGTGTCTCGGAACCCATCTGTCCCTGTCTCTCTCTCTCTCTCTCTCTCTCTCTCTCTCTCTCTCTCTCTCTGCGGTGTGTGTGTGTGCAGATGGTAGCTGGTAACCTTTCCCCGATGCAGAGAGCCACAGTCAGATTTACAGCTCTCCTCAGTCATAAAACCCAATCAGCATCTCCGGAGACTGCTTACAGTTCATAGACTCACAACCGCCCCGCAGCATAATACCACACACACACACACACACACACACACACACACACACACACACACACACACACACACACACACACACACACACACACACACACACACACACACACACACACACAAACACAAGACGAGCAGTAACTCACAGAGCCAGAGGAATACTGCACATATTACACAAAGCCTTTTTGGTTTTTCTTTATTTTCCATGCAAAACTCCTACTGGATAACTATAGCATACAGCTTGATATGTGATAAAGCTGATGTATTTTCATGTCATTAAAACAAAGAACAAAGAATTTTAAAAAAAGTGAACAAAATGACATAGGCAAAATCTCACTTAAATAAGAAAAATATAACACAAGATTTCATATTCTCATAAACTACAATATGAAAAAAAAAATCAAACCAGAGTTAAAGGGTACATAACACACACAGTTTCTGCCAATCTCATGTTAATCTTGAGTACCTAGAGAGTAGTATTGCATCCTTCATATCTCTGAAGAGTCTTTAGCTTTATCATATTTATAAAAGACACATACGCTGTACTGATTCTTTCCGAAAACAGCCGAACTCGTGGAGGCGTGCAGTGGGCAGAGCTAAAGAGTCACTCACACACACACACACACACACACACACACACACACACACACACACACACACACACACACACACACACGCGCGTTGATGGGTGCGCTCTTACTCTCGCTCTGGTTGATGTGTGCACACGCTCATCCGGGAGAAGTGCCCATACCCTAAAAAAACTGAAGGAGTGTATTTGGCACAGAAATACTCCGTCATACGTCCAACTTAACGTGAACATTCCCCTTAAACAAAGTGTAACAATTTGAAGTTTTCATTATTATTTATAAACATTATTAAATCACATAATGCTTAATATTATCTGTTAATTTGCATTCATATACTTAAGCATGAAATCACATGCAACTTTGGTTTATATTTAAAGCAGTAAGCCCTGTGAAGCCGTGGTTTACAGTGAATTTAGGACACTTAAAGGGCCGTTGTTAGTCCTCACCTTATATAATGATTTACATAAGACTCTCAGGAAGTCAGAAAGTGTCTCATTCTGTCTATACTATTGCTAATGTTCAGTTGTTCTGTATATTCTCCTGGTGTTTCAGGTGTTTGTTTGGACTGTCAGGACAACACTCAGGGCCACAACTGTGAGGAGTGTCTGCCCAACTTTTACCGGCGCCACGGCGAGGGGTCCGCGGACGCCTGTCTGCCTTGTCCCTGCTCCTCTGAGACCTCCAGCGGCAGCTGCCATCTCGGTGGGTCTGCATCTCTGTGACATGTTGACAGGGTTAGGGCAGCTTCTGGCTTCATGTCCTGAAAGTGGCTGGAAATGATTTAGGACGGCAGAAAAATAGAAGGCATAGAAAATTCGATTTTGATTCATTTTCTATTGAATATCACTAATGGATCTTGATGTTTACACGACCATTCAAAAGCTTTTAATGTTTTTGAAACAAGTCTCAGCTCACCAGATCTTCATTTATTTGATAAAAAATTCAGTACATTTTAAAATATTATTACAATTTCATCTGTTTTCCATTTTAATATATATTGAAATGTATTTTATTCCTGTGATGGCAAAGCTGAATTTTGCTGATTTTGTTCTCAATTATTATTAATTGTTTTTGGTGCTCAGTTATTAATAATAATAATTATTATCAATGTTAATATTAATAACTTAATATTTTTGTGGAAATTATATTTTTTCATGATTCCTTGATGAATAGAAAGTTCAAAAGAACAGCATTTATTTGAAAAAAATAGCATTATAAATGTATTTATTCAAATCAATTTAATGCGTTCTTGCTGAATAAAAGTATTAAAAAAAATACAACTGCACAACTGTTTTCAACATTGATAATAATAAGAAGAAATTTGCATATTAGAATGATTTCTGAAGGATCATGTGACACCGAAGACTTTTTATTTTTTTATAGATCCTTTGTGAGCATAAGAGGTTTCTTTCAAAGACATTAAAAATAATAATTATTCCAAACTTTGACCAGAAGCCTTTGCCTTTAAGGGTCAAGCTCTCAAGTTTGACTGGGCCCTAAAATACAGTATCTCCAGTCACAATTCGATAGTTCATTATATAAGCGACCTGACGGTTTTTACAAGTGACCATTGGCTTGTACCTGGAGGTTTATTGCATTAGGATGATTATGTTGTCAGTGAGCAGGTGCGAGTTGTTCATTCCTCGATGGATTGATACACGACCTTGGTTTAAATCTTGGTTACAAGTAAAAAATTTTATGGTACCAATGGACCCAATCAAAGACTTTGTTTTCATCTCAGCTTCTCTTCCATTGGATGCAATTGCACAGCAACAGCCATGGTGATGCGGCTTTGGGTTGTCACTTTACATTTACGGTCAGTGGAGCCTGAGGAGGAAAGTCAACGAGGGAGTGAGGAAGAGAGAGAGAGAGGGCACTGAAAGTTCAGAACTCTTATATAAGTGTACTCAATATTATTTATATATTTACAGGTCAAATATGTAGGGCATAATGTACAGTCTGCCAGTCATTATATTTATACTGATAATAATGGTTGGACTGTACATTAAGCCACTTATTACATGGCTACTTAACAAAGAAATAAATACATGGGCATGAAATATTAATTTGAGTTGAATGATCTTATATAGAGGAGAGAGGGAAAATGAAAGGGAGTGTAAATGAGGGAGATGAAGCAGAACAGTAGTGATTATCAGTGTCAACAGGCACAAATCTGCGCCTCTTACCTTCCACGACTAAAGGCGTTTCACCTCAAGTCCGAATTTTGTGGATTGGTTAAAGATCTGTGCCGATGACTGAAAATGTGTAGGTTCAAATCCTCCAATTATGCTCTTGAGGTATGACATTTATGTGGTTAAAAGGTGTGACATTTAGTTGCATTAGACTTAGACTTAAAGACCCTCATGAAATCAAAATGAGAGTTTTATGGATCCCGGGGGGCACAAGGGGGGGTCATAGGGGGTCCATGGAAGAGTTCAGAGAAAAATGGTACACAAATGTAAATAAAATAATGTAATACATAATTCAATCATTTAAATACATTTTTAATAAAATAATTAATATAATATTTGTAAATAAAATAATATAGTATTATAATAAATAAATAACTTAAAACGTAATATAAAACATATGCTATAAGATATAGAATATAAAATAATACAAAATAATAAAATAAGATAAAATGGAGAATGTAGAACTTTGGTTTAATTTTGGACAGGTTGGAAAAATTAGATTAACTACAATTAAGTATTAGATGGATGGATGGATGGATGGATGGATGGATGGGATTTCCATGATGAAACAAGCTTATAAACCATACAGAATGAGTTTTTTTGAAAACGCAGAAAGTTTTGTGTGATGAGTAGGTTTAGGGGTAGGGTTAGTGTAAGGGGAGAGAATATACAGTTTGTACAGTATAAAAAACATTACGTCAACGGAAATATAGTGAACCAGACGTGTGTGTGCATTTTTATACTAGTTAGTTTCCCTGGTGACGTTAAAGGTGGTAAACCCTCATGTGTTGGCATCACACTGTCTGTAGCTGGAGCATGAAGCTGAGGCCGAGGAGTTCTCATCGCAGGAATGGGAGGAGTGCCGAAACAAATTCCTCCGCCTTCTGGCCACTTCCGTCTGTCACAGCCCAGCAGTGTGTCTGCGTCTCACTGATTTGCCCGTGACAGATCTGTGCATGTCGCAGACTGTGGCAGTGAGGCCAGTCAGGCCGGGGGTGCGGGGAGAGATCTGGTTCAGGGAGGGGGGTTGCCCTGGCAACAGCGGCCATTGAGAAAACAGATCGGTGGTGTCATGAAACTGCAGAGAAGCTTGCATTACTGCATGCCTGTGTGGAAGATTTTACATTTATTCTGAACATCATTTTATTGATATGAAACCTGGTAGCAGGCAGCTGTAGGTCAGACAGTGAGTGTGAGTGTCAGGCAGGTCAGGATGTTAATCCAGCGCAGTCATTCACAAATCCTGCTAAGTGTGTTTTTCTTTCCTATCATAAATATTTCAGAGCCGACACCAGCTAAGGTGTGTGTGTGAGAGAGTGTGTGTGGGGTCCTGGTAGACCCTACGTTGTGGGAACCAGAAATATAGTAAAACCAGTAATTATTGACCTTGTGGGGACATTTTCTGGTCCCCATGAGGAAAACAGCTTATAAATCCTTCTAAGTCATGGTTTTTGAAAATGTAAAAATGTACAGTATAAAAAAACCATTGTCTATAGAGAGTCCCCACAAAGATAGCGAACCAGACGTGTGTGTGTGTGTGTGTGTGTGTGTGTGTGTGTGTGTGTTGAACACTCTAAGGAAGTTATACTCTTGGCTCCTCCATATTAAATCTTGGCTCTATCCATATTAAACGTACAAAGTTTAGTTTAAATTAGTCAATTTAAATATATTCTCAATTACTGCTTCACTTTTATATTCTGCATTTCTGTAGAATATGATTTCAGACTTTAAAATTGGTGCTGTGGCGCCACCTTGTGATTGGATTTGGAACTATAAGCAGCCCCAAAATGTATTTTACACTCATTACCCTTAAAATTCTCTGAATTCCAATGCTTGAATAATAATAATAATAATAATAAATTATTATTATTAATAATAATAATAATAAAGACAGTAGAGCTTTTCTTAGAACTATCTTCATTTTTCAGGGCCATATGTCTATTTGTATTTTTATAATTTCATCAACAATAACTGATACATTGTGACAATAATTAAATTTAATAATACAGCAAGATTAACAATACACTAATAAGTTACAGTTACAGCTGAAACATTGTACGAGTAAAATTGTTGGCTAAAATTTTATTTTTGTTAACTAAAATTTGATTAAAAAAATGCTTCCCTTCCCTTCAACTTCACACAGGTGTCTTAAAATATAAAATAGCATATAGTTTGATATAGCAGTGACACAATAATGTGGCCAGAAGACATCTATGCCTTTTTAAGTGTGGCGCAACTGTCCAAATACTTTCCACTGTACATCAAAATGAGTCCAGCATTAGGAAGGAAGCTTTGCTGTAATGCTATAAAAAAATAAAAACCTACAAATGCCTTATTTAATCTCTTAGTTGTTGATCAGATCTGTTCAATCTCATTTACAGATTCCAGTGGACAACCTGTATGTGACGAATGTAAGCCTGGCTTCTCCGGCCTGACATGTGACGTGTGCACAGACGGTTTATTTAAATCGGCAGGCGCGTGCGTGCCCTGCGACTGTAATGGGAATGCGGACCCTCGCTCCATGCCACAAATATGCCACCCCGAGACTGGCCACTGCCACCGTTGCATCAACCACACAGCAGGAGCACACTGTGAGATCTGTGCACGTGGATACATGGGGGACGCCCGCTATCACAACTGCACTCTGAGAGGTACGACAAGTGTCTAAGCATTGTGGGAACATAGTTACAAACATCAGGGCCGGCCCACGGCATAGGCGGAATAGGCAAATGCTAGGGGCGCCACTTATCCATAGGGGCAGGATTTTTCCTGTTTTATTACTGGTACTATTTTATTCAAATTAATTCAAAGTATTACCCTTGGCAAGAAAACGTATGTGAACGCCTTGCAGAATCTGTGAAAATGTGAATAATTTTAACAAAGTGAAAGAGATCATACAAAATGCTCTCCACTGTTCTCCAGCAGTGACTGTATGAATATTTCGAGATCCATCTTTTCACACTGAGGATGATTGAGGGACTCAAACACAACTATTAAAAAAAGGTTCAAACATTCACTGATGCTCCAGAAGGAAACACAAACTTCTGGAGCCTAGTGGTCAGGCGATGAATTCCGTATTGGCTTCAGCAGAAACTGCGGGAGGTTGCCGCTTGGGTACGATACTAAAATGTGATGTGTAAACACTACAGATCACCGATTGGTCAGACAGAATCGTCACTACTAGCTAGTAGATTAGAACCAGAACTCCTCCCACTACATTTTGATTGGTCGACAAATTACTTATGTTGTTGCTCTAGCACTTCCGCAGTGAGTCAGTACTAAACTTAATTTTAATAACGTTTAAAATTGTTAGTTACAAACACTGTAGTTTGTACATTGTGTGAATGTACAGCTATAATTATGTACATTCACACAATGTACAAACTACAGTGTTTGTAACTAACAATTTTAAACGTTATTAAAATTAAGTTTGTTTTTTTCCGTCAAAAGAATAACTTTCTTTAGTACTGACTTAAATCTTACCCTTCACCTTCCCTGAAAAGCCTTGCTCCTTGTTACATGCAAGTATAAATAATTCTTAAAAAGATGTGTATTCTTTGATTGGCTGATCCTTTACCACTCTCAGTAGTCCACATGCACCTTGACTTAAGTAGATTAACAAACAGGCACTTTTACATATATCAGAGTAATATTAAATCAAGTTCTTTTTCTACTTTAAGTAGAAAATGTGTGCTTTTTCCACCTATGCATATTATTATAAAAATGTTTGTGACTAAAGTATTGCAGCAGTCAGGTTGTCCTCTGTAATTTGATACACTCGCCTAAAGGATTATTAGGATCACCTGTTCAATTTCTCATTAATGCAATTATCTAATCAACCAATCACATGGCAGTTGCTTCAATGCATTTAGGGGTGTGGTCCTGGTCAAGACAATCTCCTGAACTCCAAACTGAATGTCAGAATGGGAAAGAAAGGTGATTTAAGCAATTTTGAGCGTGGCATGGTTGTTGCTGCCAGACGGGCCGGTCTGAGTATTTCACAATCTGCTCAGTTACTGGGATTTTCACGCACAACCATTTCTAGGGTTTACAAAGAATGGTGTGAAAAGGGAAAAACCAGTATGCGGCAGTCCTGTGGGCGAAAATGCCTTGTTCACGCTAGAGGTCAGAGGAGAATGGGCTGACTGATTCAAGCTGATAGAAGAGCAACTTTGACTGAAATAACCACTCGTTACAACCGAGGTATGCAGCAAAGCATTTGTGAAGCCACAGCACGCACAACCCTGAGGCGGATGGGCTACAACAGCAGAAGACCCCACTGGGTACCACTCATCTCCACTACAAATAGGAAAAAGAGGCTACAATTTGCACGAGCTTACCAAAATTGGACTGTTGAAGACTGGAAAAATGTTGCCTGGTCTGATGAGTCTCGATTTATGTTGAAACGTTCAGATGGTAGAGTCAGAATTTGGTGTAAACAGAATGAGAACATGGATCCATCGTGCCTTGTTACCACTGTGCAGGCTGGTGGTGGTGGTGTAATGGTGTGGGGGATGTTTTCTTGGCACACTTTAGGCCCCTTAGTGCCAATTGGGCATCGTTTAAATGCCACGGCCTACCTGAGCATTGTTTCTGACCATGTCCATCCCTTTATTACCACCATGTACCTATTCTCTGATGGCTACTTCCAGCAGGATAATGCACCATGTTACAAAGCTCGAATCATTTCAAATTGGTTTCTTGAACATGACAATGAGTTCACTGTACTAAAATGGCCCCCACAGTCACCAGATCTCAACCCAATAAAGCATCTTTGGGATGTGGTGGAACGGGAGCTTCGTGCACTGGATGTGCATCCCACAAATCTCCATCAACTGCAAGATGCTATCCTATCAATATGGGCCAACATTTCTAAAGAATGCTTTCAGCACCTTGTTGAATCAATGCCACGTAGAATTAAGGCAGTTCTGAAGGCGAAAGGGGGTCAAACACAGTATTAGTATGGTGTTCCTAATAATCCTTTAGGTGAGTGTACATAAATTACTTCACATGGGCATCTGACTTATATAATTTATATAATATAATAAGTGCATCTCACTCACATAAATGCATGCAAAATGCATTAGCACAATGAAATAGAGAAAAAAAAACCTTTAACAAACGAGGTAAAACAGACACTGAATACAGTGGGAAAACTTAACACAAATCATAAGAAAACAAAAAGAAAAACGATAAATCACTCAATCATCCTTTCACACTTTCATATCTACCAGGGCATTACATCATGTACACAACAGGTAAAGGTCAGCACAGATTTGGCAGAACTCATTGCAGAAGTCTGGGTGGGCATCTTCACTAATAATTTTAAAAAGTTCCCCCCTTCTTCCTCGGCCTACATATCCTACAGGTTAGCAAAGGCAACAATTATTTTTTGCAATGTTTTAATTCATCACTGAAAGCAAAACACTCCATGCCAACAACTACCAATGCATACCTGGAGTGCAATTTTTGAATATGTCTCCACATTGCCTACAAGTGTCCTGTCTGTACTTTGTACTCTGCCTTGTTAGACTGGGTAAACCCAGCCCGATCTGCTGACGATTTGATTTCGCCCTACCGTTAATGGATAGCTGACTAGCTAAAAATGTCTTGGCATTATTAAAAATCATGGACGCTGTCAAACCTTCAAAATATATGTAACGGTGATCATTACTTACAGGCGTACACTAAATTATGAATCTATCTTGACTATATTATTAATCAAATGTAGACTTGCATTGATAAACCGCAATCATGGTCAACTGTCAACCACCGCCCACGGCTGCAACTTCACAAACATGCTGGTTCACCTGACGAAGCATGGCATATAAAGTGGGAGGAGTTGGGTCTGTAGCCATCCACGCCCCCTGGATCTTGTATTCTACAGTGAGGACCTTCTCGAATCTTGGTCGGTTGAAGAGGTGCAGATGATCCTCTCATTGGTAGCCGAGGAGTGGATCCAGCAAGAGCTGGATGGGGCAAACCGGAATGAAAAAGGTTTTCAGTATGCCAACATTCATCCCACAAATATTTCTGGTGTAAGCTGGTATGTGGTTTCCAATGACTTGCCAACTCCCACAGTGTGGACAGTGTCAATATCCGAGCATAACGCAGGCTTCCAGGCAGTTCTGTGAAAACATTCCAAAAAAGTCCCTTTCCGTCCACAACACCTTGAAGGATGATGGAGTGCCAGCCTTTATGTTGAAATAGTCACAGTGATAGTCCTGTAGTGTTATGATGAGTATGTGTGTCCATCAATAGCACCAATACACTGTGGGAGCCCCTACCTGTTCTCAATGTAGGCAGCCATTTCTTGAAACTTCTCCTGATCTGGAAAACGAATTTGTTTAGGTACCAACAAAGTCTCTGCTGCAGCACAGAACTCCTGAACAAATCGACAAACATTTGTTATGCTTGCTCCAAAAAGATGTCCAACAATGTTGCAAGCTTCCACAGTGCGATGGCTACTCTTTTCTTTAGAGGTGCACAAACACGGAAGTTTGTGTCCCGTATTTCCATCGCTGGACACACTTTGTAGCACAAGTAGGCAGACATTTCTTCTGACATTCTAAAGTTCTCCAGCCACTGAGTGTCTGAGTGTTTGTAAAACTGGGAACAATCACATCCCACCACTCACAACAGCTTGGTTAAATGTCCAAACAGATGGTCTGTTTGCAATAATCTAGCTAGTAGGCTATATGGCAGTGTTTCCCAACCACAATCCTGGAGGCACACCAACACTGCACATTTTGCATGTCTCCTTTGTCTGCCACACCCATTTCAGGTCTTTGAGTCTCCACTAATAAGATGATCGTTTGAATCAGGTGTGTTTGATTAAGGACACATGCAAAATGTGCAGTGTTGGTGTGCCTCCAGGATCGTGGTTGGTATAATCTATATCTATAAGGTAATGTATGATTTAAAAAAAATTTTTTTTTATAACTTTGCTGATTAAAAACCATGATCAAAACACTCAATTTTAATGACAAAATTTCAAATAAGAGGACAAGTGACAAATATCGGTATCGGAATCGGCCAATTCAATCATAATTGTTTGTTAAAATCGGTTATCGGCCCAAAAAATCTTATATCGTTGCATCCCTAATTTTCACCCTCAGATTCCAGGTTTTCAAATAGTTGTATCTTGGCCAAATATTGTCCTATCCTAACAAACCATACATCAATGGAAAGCTTATTTATTCAGTATAAATCGCAAATTCACAAAATGTACCCTTGTGACTCATTTTGTGGTCCAGGGTCATGTATCAAGTAGGGATGCACTGTATAGGCCAATAAGCAGTACCGGCTAATTAAACCAATTATTTTCACCATCGGCCACTGGCCAACTCATACTGTGTTTGAAGAAAATGACTCTCGTGTTGAATTTAGGGCTGTTAACGCAACAGTAACACAGTTAAACATGTTAAAGCTATCAGAGTTATGCTATGTTTAGTTTAATTTTCATGGACTCTTAGTTTGTCTTTCTTAAAGGTGGTCTAAGCGATGTCACAGCGTTTTTAGGCCAAAACATTTTTTGTCACTGTTAGGTTTTTGCCCCTTCGTGCCTCATCCCAGTCCTCTGCATTGGCAATTGAATGAACAAATACTCAGCACTGAGGGAGAGTGTAACATCTCACTTTATTTGATGTAGAATTAGTGGTTATATACAAAGAATATAAGGGGTGTAGAAAAGGTTTAACCAATGAGAGAGAGAGAGTACATCCTATAGCTCAGGTTATAGGAATGTGATGCATATTGAAAAACAAGTCTAAATATGGTACTCTCCTGGTCCAACATCCAGGCTTTCCTTGAGCTCCTGAAGACCCTTAGCAGAAACCTATTCCTTATAGGGACTGGTCCCATGTTATGTTAAACATAGGAACATAGAGAATACAGCTCCCACACAGGACAAAACCCTCTGTCCCCTTTCCTTCCATGCTGAGACCAACATAAAATCTATCAGTCACATACAGCAAAAATCTCCTCGCTATCCGCTAGCTGCCTGTAAACACACTGTAAAAAAACACGGTCTCTGTAGTCGCCACAAGCTCCAAAAACAGCAACAAAAACAAACTGGTGCAGTCTGGACCAGGAAACATAATAAACAGTGCTCCATCCAATAGCCAACAAGAATGATTTCCACCCCCAAATCATTCTTGTCGGCTATTGGCTGGAGCACTGTTTATTATGTTTTGTTGTCCAGACTGCCCACGTTTGTTTTGGTTGCAGTTTGTGGAGTTTATGCGGTTTAATACAAGTTATAGCAGGATGTCACATGATGCTTTCATGGGCCCAGACGCACATTAGCCAAGCTCCGCATATGTAGCCCTTTTTTTTTTTTTTTTTTTCCTGTGTACTGCCTGTACATCCCTTGCTGAAAGTAATACTTCCAACTGATAATTCTGTTATTTCTGGCTCAGGTATTTACTGTTTTCTCCAAACCATTATCCATAACAACTGTCTGGTCTAAGGATATCAGTGGTGATGCTCAAACTTTATTTTCTGACCAAATATGGGAGACAATTATATCATCCTCAAAAAACCCAAATCATCACATGATCCACTGGAAACTTCTGCATAGACTCTATCTGTCCCCTTTACAACGCTTACATCTCTCACCTTCGCCAAATCGTAATTTATGTCCGCAAAGGGTACATATTTACATTTCTTTTGGGAATGCCCTGCACTTTTTCATTTCTGGTCTCAGCTTGCTCATGACATATAATTTCGGTTAGATAAGGATATGGTCTTGACTCCAGAACTCTTCTTCTTAAATAACTTATCTGAATTGGCGTCGTCTTTGCAACAGAGAAAATTACTTTTAGCTGCTCTCACTGCTGCAAAGAAAATGTTAGTCAGTCGCTGGATTCCTCCACATACGGTGTGCAGGCGTGTTTGGGGCTTATCTCTGCTGGATATTATTTCTTTGGAACTATCAACAGCTCACATTCATGGAGCAAAGGTAAAGACTTTGAAGACCTGGAGTGCTATTTTTGATATTGTTAAATCCTTTGTTTTTTCTCTTTGATGTTAATTTAATTTGTTTGTATGTGTATATGTATGTATGTATGTATATTTTAATTTATTTTAATTGTTTATATTTAATTTTTTATCTGATGATTAGGTATTTTACTTTTTACCTTTTCCACTGCAATGTCTTGTAATTTCTCAGTACAGTATAAGTCTACCGTGGGAGGAGGGTTACAATCTAATATGTTGTATCTTCTCCTTATTGAACTGATTACTCAATAAAAATAGTTATAGCACAAAAAACATGCATAAACCTCAAAAGATAGGTTGAAAGATGCAGTACAACTTACCAAAATGTATCATGTTTCATGTAATCCTCAATCAATGTTTCATCCGTGGAAAAAATTCAATAAAACAGCTTGTGAACAATATGGGCCCTATCATACACCCGGTGCAATGCGACGACAGGCAAGTGTTTTTTGCTAGTTTCAGCCTGACACAGTTATCATTTTCACGTCCAGCGCCAAGTTGTTTAAATAGCAAATGCACCCGTGCCCATCTGTTCACCCATGGCCGTGCTGGTCTGAAAACGAGGTGTGTTCAGGTGCACTGTTGGAACGTTGCTATTTTGAGGCAACTGAAAAGGACTGTGCCATTGACCAACATAAAGTCAATAGTGCAGTATTTTTTGTGTGCAGTATTTTATTTATTTTTTTTGTAAAATGCACATATAGGCGGGTGCACAATGCGTGTACACACTTATTACATACACAGGGATGCGCAGCAGCACACAAACATTTTTAAATAATAAAAATAAAAGGATTCTTTCCACTTGCAAATTCTGTCATGTAAATAGCAAATCCGCCATGGTGCAAGCACATCTGGCTTTTAAAGGGAATGGGAGATGAGACTTATTGCACGTTACGGCTAAAACACACCCATGACTCATTAAGAGACTAGGTACAACCCTTTTAGACCATGCACCTGGCGTGCCGACCGTTTTTCTGTCATTAAACTAGCAAAAGTGGATTCGGACATGCCTATGTGCACCTGCGCCATGCGCTTCAGACCATGTGGTCAGATCATCAAAATAGGACCCTATGTCACTTATGACAACATTGCATTTACCTAGAAAAGTGTAGAAAATGTTCACAGTTCGTAAGTTAGCTAAAAAGAACAGAAGCTTATTGACTGTTAATTATATACATATGCTTGAATAAATTTTAGTTTATGAAACCTCCGTTCAATTGAGTTGTATACAAACATTTCAGTTTTATTTGAGTGTAATTATTATATCTGAAAATAAATAGCAGTTGAATGTAACTGTTGTTCATTTTACCTCTGATATTATAGCAGTGTAACATCCTGACCTGAGGTTCCCCCTCCTAACCGCCAGAGGGCGCCCTCTACTTTATTCTGAACTGCATCCTCTGTTCCTGTCAATGATTCCCTGGGTGCTTCTCAATATCCCTCCTCGTTTCCTCGCTCCTCCGTCCTCCATCCTATGACCTGGAAGCCGGTCCGTGTACATTTAATACTGAATGTTGAAAAATGAGAAAACGGCTTTTTTATTTTTTTTTCAAAATAATTAAAAAACGAGAATTCGGCTTGCTTTTATATTTTTAGGTTCAGGGATAGAAAATGGATAAAAGGCTTGAATTATCGATTTCCACGTGTGGGTTTGCGTGAAACGCCCCTTTCCGCTGATTGGTCAACCAAAGATCAACCCTTTTTCAGTTTTTCCACAGTTCCGTGCAGAATAACTGTTCCTGCTGGACAGATTCTTAAAGTGTGTATGACAAATAAACTCTCTCATCAAACAACCGGACTAATGCTGTGACGCACATCGCGCTGGGCAGGGACTAGAAAGGGTTTTATTCTCTATAGGCATGGATTCGACAACCATACATGCTAGAGAAAATATTAGCTGATTATTTCAGAAATATTAATGTAGGTTATCTCGCATCTGCTTCACCCACATTACCCATCACCAGCTTGCTTACTTCAAAGCTGCGTGACCCACTGGACAGCGACAGATACAGTTACAGTGTAGCGAAGTGCAGACCAGTATGGATTTAAGAGTAAATATGCAGCAGTGCAGTCCTATCTATTATTTTAGACAGCACACTGAGTTTTGGACAAGGGATGAAGCTTATGATGGATATGAAAATATATAAATGACATTATTTTGTATCGATGTCAGTTTACTATCACAGCGCATCTATTGTTTTGGTTGTTATTCTATTCGTTTTTAGGTAGTTTTTTTGTGTGTGTGTTGTTTTTGTTTTGTTTTTAGATAATAGCTTATAATCATTTTTACCTTTATGAGATTAATTATTCTAATCTTTTTTAAATATATTTGTCATTTATGAAAAATTCAATTAGAATAATAAGACAAGGCTGTTAGAAATTAAATCAGTATCAACTAGAAGCTGCATCTGAATTCTGAAGTGGCATTTAGACCTGTTTTAATGCTGCTCAGAGGATTTACACAGTAATTAAAATTACATAATATTATGAGATTAAAGATTTAAATATAATATTTTGAATAGCCTTTTGAAATACTAAATTAATGAAGAAAAATGAAACGATAGGCCTACTTAGATTATGATAGTATTAAGACCCCCAGTAGGTGGCAGCATGTAACTGTCTTAATAATAATAGTCAGTCAGTGAGTCATTCATTCAACCGATTCGTTCAAAACGCTGATTCAGGAATGAAGCAAGTGGATGTCTACGGGAGATTGAATCGTTCAAAGAATCGGGTTAATTCATGACTGTCCAGTGAGTCAGCCGCACAACAGTTCTGTGGCTTTATTTTGCAGTAGCATTGATTCATTTGATTTCAGCTTCATCCCTTGTTCAGAACTCTGTGTATATTTACATTTAAATCGATACCGATCAGCTTCGCTACATGTAACTGCATTTGTGTGCAGTGGGTCAAGAAGCTTTATTGCAACACAGATTGTGATAGTTGGACATCTCAATAAAACCAGTGATGTGCCAAAGAAGCAAGCTGGTGATGGGTAATGTGGGTGAAGCAGATGCGAGATAACCTACATTAATATTTCTGAAATAATCAGCTAATATTTTCTCTAGCATGTATGGTTGTCGAATCCATGCCTATAGAGAATAAAACCCTTTCTAGTCCCTGCCCAGCGCGATGTGCGTCACAGCATTAGTCCGGTTGTTTGATGAGAGAGTTTATTTGTCATACACACTTTAAGAATCTGTCCAGCAGGAACAGTTATTCTGCACGGAACTGTGGAAAAACTGAAAGAGGGTTGATCTTTGGTTGACCAATCAGCGGAAAGGGGCGTTTCACGCAAACCCACACGTGGAAATCGATAATTCAAGCCTTTTATCCATTTTCTAAAATTAATAAAAAATCCTAATTTTTCAACCTTCAGTATTAAATCGAAAAACGACTGAACGCAACCGATTGGTCCGTGTATGTTTTGATAGTTTGTTTTCCAATTTGAAATGAAATAAACAGAAATGAGAATGAGAAATTTTCGTTTCTTCAAAATAACGGAAAAAACGAGATTTCGGCTTGATTATTTTTTTTTTGGTTCACGGGTAAAAAAAACAAAAATGGATAAATAACTTGAAAATTCGTTTTCCACATATGGGCGGTCATGAGACGCCTCTTTCCGCCGATTGGTCAAGCAAGTCTGAGCGTGTGACGTCATCAGCCTTTCCCCATGTCTGTTCAACAAGATAATAGTCCTCTATCTTAAACTATACAGGGCAGGTCCAGATTGGGCTTTCTTCTGTGCAACTTAACGCGTTTCACAGAAAAACTCAGAAATATATTAAATATTAATCTGCACCCAGCCTGATTTATTTAACTGTGCGGAGCTCAGTCTGTGTGGTGAAGCTGCGCTAGACAGCAAGAGCGGGTGTGAACTTGAAGCACAGACCAATAAATGTTCAGTCAAGTGTGAATAGGGCTGGGCGATATGGCCAAAAAGTGATCTCGAATTTTTTTTTTTCCTATCAGTCGATATCGATAATTATTTCGATAAATGTCAAATATTTCTTTCTTTCAAATTTAAAGGCAGATATTTGCTCCTAAGTGAAAGTTGTTGAAACCAGACTGTTAATTGTGGTTTTAAACTACTCTTTATTGTCAGAACATGAAACATTTCACGTTTTTAAATTCCTTACACTTTTCCAGTCATTTTTCCTTAAATTACATATCTTAATAGAAGAAATAATGTATTAGTTTCCGCATGTTAACGGGTGATATTGTTTCTAGTCATGAAACAGGTTTGTGTTGCCTGACTTTGGCTTAGGCCTATATCTTCGGCACAGTTTGCAGTGCAGGCTGCAGTATTAATATTACATGTTTTGTCTCTTAGAAACTCACATCTGACAGTGAGTTTACAGTAGTAGCAGCTTGAGTTAGGAGGATGCAGATGTAAATTTATGTTCATTCAGGGCCGACGCCCACTCAGTGGGACTCTCGTCCCCTCAGATCACCATGAATGTTAAAGGGATTTTAATGATAAAATATTCTATTTAAAAAATAACATTTGCCAATTGCCTTTTCTTCCTAGAGTGAATATTAAGCTTAAATAGCAATAGGAAAGTCTGTTAGGCAAAGTCGAATTCTGATTGGTCCGGTCGTTTGATTACGCATGCTCCCCCACCCTAACATTACATTAAATTTCTTGCGCACCGGAAAGTATAGCTACACGCAATCGATCATCGACGCTACGGAGTACGGACATTCCATCATTGATCTCGTTTCAAAATAGACAATGGTTTAAAAAGACAGAACCCACCACAACACCTGCTACCTCAGGCTCATCTGAGCTCCGAATAATTATTGTGGGCACAGACAATGCAGGCCCGCTTACGCCACTGGCAGTCACTCAGCCTGCCAAAAGCAAAGACTCACCGTCACTATAGCCGCGTTTCCATTACAGATTAGGCCTACTAAATGTCGATAAACTATTGCGAAATGACAGCGTTTTCATTAACCGATGCTATGCGGCTAAAACATATTTTTTTCCCTCTCGTGATAAGTCATTCCAAAAATTATGCCACTGATGTTGGTAGGTTTGTATATATAGGCTTACCCTAGCCACCGTACTAGCCATTATTTTTAATGGAAGGAGACATAGGCGTGCTTTTCAAGCATTAATTAAAATTAAAAGAGCAAAATGTTTGAATTTGCATGGTGGTAACTAATTTTTTTTTTTTTTACCATTTCGCTGTTTTGGCTTGGAATTTTTTTTTTTTTTTTTTTGAGAAATATTAACTGAATTTAGAAATGCTTTTGAAATTAAATATTTGCGTTTAATAAACAAAATACATTTTTGAAATGAAGACAGCGTTTAGAGTGTGCAGTGTATGCAAAATAATCAATTCCCTGAATCCACGGCATTTGCTGTTATTGTGAGTGTACACAAATAAAAGTAGACAGTTTATAGTTCATATATAGTTCATATAGTCCCACTGAGTAGGCATCGGCCCTGAATGAACATAAATTTACATAAGCATCCTTCTAACTCAAGCTACTACTACTGTAAACTCACTGTCAGATGTGAATTTCTAAGACAAAACATTTAATATTATTAATACTGCAAACCGTGTTGAAGATATAGGCCTATGCCAAAGTCAGTTTATAGCTCACGATTATAGCTTTCCAGTAGCTCAAACAATAAGAGCGTGGCGCCAGCAACGCCAAGGTCATGGGTTCGATTCCTAGGGAAAGCAAGAACTGACAAAAATGTGTACCTTGAATACAATGTAAGTAGCTTTGGATAAAAGTGTCTGCCAAATGCATAAATGTAAATAATTATGTCTTGAACTTATCTGTATGGCTAAAAATGACAGAGTATTGTAAGGTATATCTGCTGTCAAGTGGTCAATGAATGGACTTTTTTTTATCAGTAACTCACAATGGTGTCATGTCTGTGTTATGTGAGGGAATTTGTTGCTGAAATGGTTGCTGGGATATCAGCAACCACTGAGTCATAAATAGTGAATGCAAGCTTTAATGTAGTCTGGATAATTTTTAATGATTTTATTACACTGTTCGCACTTTCACCTGAGGATAAGGATCTATGTTGAGGACAGCTGTTTATGGTTAGTGTAGACTACCTGTGTAGGCACTGTATACACTGACAACGCCTTATTTTGTACTATGGTGTCTAACATTAGATTGACATACAGTTAAATGTATGTATTTGTATTTTTATATGTTTAACTTTTTTTTGACATTCATTTTAAGTTATATGCTGCATCCACATATATCAGTAGGGTGACCACCATCAAACAAACGATTACTAAGTTTGTGAGGGACATGGGACATGTTACAGACAGTAAAACATAACCTGAAACTATTATATAATGTCTAACTTATATATATCTAACTTGATAAAAAACATTTGTATTCAGCCTTTCAGCTGATAAAAATATTTTGTTCTATAGTCCCTTCCAGAAAACACCATTACATCACAATGTAACATAGCATGTCTTTATTTTTACATGTCATTTACATTCAACATCACTGAGCCCAAAGGCAGCAGGCATCATGCAGATAACTGTTTTTTTAAACCGTTCTGTCCAAGTCCAACTAAAATCCAACAAAATAAATAATGAACAAATAAAATATAAAATGGCATGAAATTTGTGCATTGACAGTCTTATATATTAATGCATATTATACACTCACCTAAAGGATTATTAGGAACACCATAGTAATATGTGTTTGACCCCCTTTCGCCTTCAGAACTGCCTTAATTCTACGTGGCATTGATTCAACAATGTGCTGAAAGCATTCTTTAGAAATGTTGGCCCATATTGATAGGATAGCATCTTGCAGTTGATGGAGATTTGTGGGATGCACATCCAGGGCAAAAAGCTCCCGTTCCACCACATCCCAAAGATCCTCTATTGGGTTGAGATCTGGTGACTGTGGGGGGCATTTTAGTACAGTGAACTCATTGTCATGTTCAAGAAACCAATTTGAAATGATTCGAGCTTTGTGACATGGTGCATTATCCTGCTGGAAGTAGCCATCAGAGAATGGGTACATGGTGGTCATAAAGGGATGGACATGGTCAGAAACAATGCTCAGGTAGGCCGTGGCATTTAAACGATGCCCAATTGTCACTAAGGGGCCTAAAGTGTGCCAAGAAAACATCCCCCACACCATTACACCACCACCACCAGCCTGCACAGTGGTAACAAGGCATGATGGATCTATGTTCTCATTCTGTTTACGCCAAATTCTGACTCTACCATCTGAATGTCTCAACAGAAATCGAGACACATCAGACCAGGCAACATTTTTCAGTCTTCAACTGTCCAATCTTGTGCAAATTGTAGCCTCTTTTTCCTATTTGTAGTGGAGATGAGTGGTACCCGGTGGGGTCTTCTGCTGTTGTAGCCCATCCACCTCAAGGTTGTGCATGCTGTGGCTTCACAAATGCTTTGCTGCATACCTCAGTTGTAACGAGTGGTTATTTCAGTCAAAGTTGCTCTTCTATCAGCTTGAATCAGTCGGCCCAATCTCCTCTGACCTCTAGCATCAACAAGGCATTTTCGCCCCACAGGGCTGCCGCATACTGGATGTTTTTCCCTTTTCACACCATTCTTTGGAAACCCTACAAATGGTTGTGCGTGAAAATCCCAGTAACTGAGCAGATTGTGAAATACTCAGACCGGCCCATCTGGCACCAACAACCATGCCACGCTCAAAATTGCTTAAATCACCTTTCTTTCCCATTCTGACATTCAGTTTGGAGTTCAGGAGATTGTCTTGACCAGGACCACACCCCTAAATGCATTGAAACAACTGCCATGTGATTGGTTGATTAGATAATTGCGTTAATGAGAAATTGAACAGGTGTTCCTAATAATCCTTTAGGTGAGTGTGTATTAAGAATATAACCAATTTACCGAATTATCCATTAGTTTTCTGACAATGAAACACATGGAACGTGGAACACATGGAACGAATCACCGCTCCACATTTTGATTGACAGCCGTCACAACCTATTAGTGACCGTGATTACTCCTTTCTTTTCAACCATTGGATAGGATTTTAAAAAATGGCTGTTGTATTTGTGTAAGGCAGGATGTTACTTCTGACGAAGCTCTGGGGGGTTCCAGAAAGCAAGGTTAACTTACCGTCACATATACCCCGAACTCTCGGTTGATCAACCCAAACCTTGCTTACTCGAGGTATGCTGGTTCCAAAAACGAGTGCGGGAGTATGTTCAGACAACTCAGAGTGTGTTCCCGGTTAACACACAAGACATTCTGATTCACCATGAAAACAGACGCTAAGAAAGAGCGCGGCATTCTAATTGAATAGCATATTATTTCAAAATGAAGCTGTTTTTTATTTTATTTTTTATGAAAAAATCTTGGTATATGGACCTCAGAGAATTATTATTTATTTATTTATTTATTTTAAATGCAGTTCATGACCACTTTAAATGATCATATTAGGAAAACATGCATGCGGTTTTTTTTGCCTTTTTTAAGAAAGCATTTTATTTATTCTTTTTGTGGCTTAGTGGTCAATTTCAACATCCTTGCCATACACGTGGAATTGTTTTGAAAACTTCAGATGTCAAAAAATATCTTGTTACATAGTTGAAACATTTGCCAACAATGTGAAAATATTACATATAACAAGCAAGTCTTGCCACAGTTATAAATGCCAAATGATGACTTTCGGTGTTCCCTTTCAAAAGGTTCACCCAATGCTGCATGAAGTATGCATATGGGAACGTCTTATCGTGACTGGCTGTGAAAAATTTGTTTAATACGTCAATGCAATTGGCTTTGACGGTATTATAGCCTCGGTCATTGACATCATCAGCACACCTGCTGCACGAGGCTTTAAATAGATGAACCTCAGCTGTAAGCCCTCGGGTCTTTTTGTTTTCAGACCGAAACTGTGTGGTTTGCAAACAACCTCTCTGAAAAATCTCTCTCTAAACCTTTCAAACTTGACTTGAGATTTTTGTTAGGAGTTCATTTTCAACTGGCAGGCAGATTTGTTGAAAATGAGTCAGCAGGGTAAACGCTGTGTCTCTCCAGTCAGGCGAGCATTGCGAGCCTTTACAGTTAAAGGACTACTTAACTTTTAAATAAACTTTTGCTGATAACTTACTCACCCCCATGTCATCCAAGATGTCCATGCCTTTCTTTCTTCAGTCGAAAAGAAATTAAGGTTTTTGAAAACATTCCAGGATTTTTCTCCATATAATGGACTTCAGTGGGCTCCAAACGGTTTCAGTGCAGCTTCAAAGGGCTTTAAATGATACCAGACGATGAATAAGGGTCTTATCTAGCGAAACGATCGGTCATTTAAAAAAAATTAAAAAAAGGTTGGTTCCGGTTGCCGCTTCAAAACAATCCCTCACGTGAACTGACAGGGGAGCAGAAGCTAATTAAATATGCTAATCTTATCTAATCCTAGCCATGGGCGTTCACTTCCAAGTCTACAGTGCAGCACGCCCATCAAAACCAGTGTAGAAAATAGCCTATTACTTATTCGTGTGTGTATATATTGTTTTATATGGAAATATAATTTATATAAAAATAAATAAATAAAAAGAGGTCAGGCGGTGCTGCACACTATGGCTGTCTTGCAGGCAGACCAGACTGACCTGAAGGATTTGAGTGGTTTATTTGGTGACTCAGTTAACTCTATAGTGGCCAGATTTATAGAAGTGGAAGAAACACAAGGAAGTGTTCACTCAGTTTCTTCCTCGATGCACTCAAGAGGAGCATCGATATTCGAAACCACGATCAGTAAAGCAGCGATTGACTGGCGTCAAGACAACGTACTGACATCATATCATTAAAAAAGCCACCTGGCAAAAAAATTGACAAATGAAAAAAAAAAAAAGAAAGAAAACACAAATTTCTGGAATTAATTTATTATATATTATAAGTCGATATATTATTATTTAAAATTATTATTGCCCCTGGTTCAGTAATGAACTCTTGTAATAAAGTAGCAGTGGCTGGGACAGATTTTAAGTATCACCTCAAGATGCAATCTAATCCTGTTTACATGAAATGAGCCGTTCCCGAGCAGGTTTAAGATTACGGACATGTTGTTATGACATCAAGTCTAGGAAGCTCGTTGAAGAACCAAACAATCCAAGATCATGCCAAATCGTCAACAATCAAATCCAGCTAACTGAGTTAGTTCTCTCAGAATGTGTGCAGGACATAAAAACATGGATGCATCATAATTTTTTAAAACTACTAAAATTGTACTAAAACAGAGGTTCTACTTATTGGCACACCAGCAGCTATTCATAAAGGTAGCAATTTTAACTTGACTGTCGATGATAGTTATATTTCTTTATTATATATTACTTTATTATATATTACAAGTGATCTGCTCAAGATTGTAATCTTGGTGTGATTTTTGACACTCATCTGACCCTAGACTCACATATTAAGAGTATTACAAAGTCTGCATTCTATCATCTTAGAAACTTTGCAAGAATTAGGCCTTTCCTCACTCCGCCTGATGCTGAGAGACTTATTCATGCATTTCTACATGCATTTGTAACTTCCAGGATTGACTATTGTAATGCACTGTTTGTTGGGTTACCCACTAAATCAATCAAACGGCTACAGTATATTCAGAATTCACGCGTTCTTACATGCACTTCACAGATGTGCTTTATAGTTTGCAGTGGCTTCCTGTTCAGTCGCGTATTGCTTTTAAAACTCTTACACTAACTTACAAAGCTATGCATGGAACAGCCCCTTCTTATATCTGTGACTTAGTCACCCTGTACACGCCGTCTCGTGCCCTTTGGTCAGCTGATTCTCTTATTCTTCAGCAGCCTCCCTGTAGATTAAAATCTATGGGGGAGAGAGCCTTCTCTGTCGCTGCACCCAGGCTATGGAACACACTTCCTCTCACTGTTAGAGATGCTCCTACATTAGCCAGTTTCAAGAAGCTGTTAAAAACTCATCTTTTCAAAATTGCCTATATAGATTTTTATGAATAGTATTCTATTGTGTTCTATTGTAATGGTTATTTTATAATTATTTTGTACTTAATTATTTTTTACTTTATTCTTTTTAATTTTTATTGTTTGTAGCGCTTTGGGTATTAGAAAAGCACATTATAAATAAAATTTATTATTATTATTATTATTATTATTATTATTATTATTATTAGTGACGTACGAAGAAACCGGACATAGAACATCTAACATCCCCTCAACAGGAAGTGTTAAAATTGTCATCACTCATCACTCAATCCAAGTCTGGCAGCGTAGAAACTTCTGCCAGGTGTTTCTGCATGGGTGTTAAGCACAGTAAAATTAGTAAACTAATTTATTTGTCGTCCTCCGTGTTTTAAGCCGGAGTTGGCGCTCGTACTGTCACAAGAGCTACAAACTATACTCAACAAAAAGGCCATATAACATGTTCCTCTTCTGGAGAGTGAGTTGGGCTATTACAGCAGTTACTTTTTAGGGTTGTGTCCAATCTTAGATCTTCGAGGCTTAAACCGTACAGTTAAAGTACTCAAGTTCAAGATGTTAACCATAAAGACAGTTGTGTCGCAAATTCAACATCGCGGTTGGTTCGGCACGATCGATCTGAAGGATGCATGTGTTCACATAAATACTGCCATAACAGGAAGTTCCTGAGGTTTGCTCTTGGGGGCAAAAGCTTACCAATTTCGGGGTCTTCCATTCGGTTAGCCTTGTAACCGCATGTAATGATAGATATTAAGTGCAAACAATAAACATAATCAAAGTACTCAATATTCAAAGGTTACAACTAGATCGCTTTCACATTGGGAGAAATTCGCACGCCTCAGGGAGTCGCTTTCAAACAGCGGTAAGGTATTGAAATCGCGTTTGAATGCGCGCAATTTACTTTCACTTTCAATTTCGCGATTGTGCGTGCTCTGTCTGTGAATAGCGGTGGTGCTGAATGCGCATTTTAAAATATATGCTTCTGTTGCGGAACAAATCCTCCACCACGATCCAGTCCATTAATATATAACACTCGTAACACACGCTCAATGTCTTCTCGTCAGGTGATCAGCGCTGCGCAATATGGTCAACTCGAACAGCTCATTCTGGATAAGTTGATGGAATTGAAGCGACCATTATACACCTGAATTAAACTGTTTTTATTTCTATAAAAAGCAAAACTTGAGTGGAGGTGTAATGTAAACATAGCATTGGCATAATCTATCCTAACTTAACCCTCACATGACTAGGTTATGACAATATGGTTTTCACTTCGATGAGAAATCTCATCACAGTTTAGTCTTGCGAGATCTCGTCACATCCCTAGTGTGTATATTACCACCGTTTGTTGTTTTTCTTGTGGTATGAGATAGAGCGTTTGGACCTGGAAGCGCCGTCGCGTGACATCAGACTTAACCGAATACAGCTACAGTCTCATATATAAATCACCAGGGAGGTCTGTGCTCACGCTATCTGAACAGAATAGCAAGACAGATTTTTCTCTGGGCCCAGGACAAGCTCCTGTCACTCAGAGCAGTGTACATTCAGGGGCGGTTGAATGTGGGGGCAGATTTACTGTCCAGACAGAAATTACAGATGGGGGAATGGAAACTCCACCCAGAAGTAGTCAAGCAGATCTGGACCAGATTTTACAGAGCAGAAGTGGACCTCTTCGCCTCTTATCAGACAGCGCAATGTCCCCTCTACTTCTCTCTCAGTCACTCAGTTCCATTGCGTCTGGATGTGATGGCCCAAAATGCGCCTGTATGCCTTCCTTCCAGTCGCTCTGCTCCCAGGAGTTCTAGACAGGGTTCGCCAACAAGTGTCTTGCCTCTTATCGATAGTGCTGCGTTGGTCGAACAGAATATGGTTCTCGGAGATGGTGTCTCTCCTCATCGGCTCGCCATGGGCGATTCCGGCGAGGAAGGACTTTCTGCCTCAGGCAGAGGGCACGATATTCCATCCCAGGCCTGACCTGTGGAACCTTCATGTTTGGCCCCTGATGGGCACCAACTGAGGGACACTGGGCTTTCGCCTGCAGTTATTGAGACCATCCTAAGTGCTAGGGCTTCCTCCAGAAAGTTTATGCCAATAAGTGGGGTGTCTTTGAAAGATGGTGTACGACACATGATGTAGATCCAGTTAACTGCCAGGTTGGGACTTTCTGCAAGAAAAGTTGTCAACAGGCACTTGCCTCTCCACTCTCAGGGCTTATGTGTCCACTCTTTCGGCTTGCCACGCCCTGGTGGATGGGGTGCCGCTTAGGAGGCATCCTCTGCTCGCTTACTTTATTCGCGGAGCCAGGCGGTTAAGGCCTCCTGTAAAAGAACCAAGATCCCTTCATGGGACTTAGGTATAGTCCTCGAGGATCTGGTTGAGACCCCCATTGAACCTCTAGAGTCAGCATCTGACAAACTTCTGACCCTAAAGATGGTTTTTCTTATGGCAATAACTTCTCTAAAAAGAATTGGGGATATACAGGCTCTGTCAATATCGTCATCCTGCTTAGACTTTGCCCCAGGAATGGTGAAAGTGATTTTGCATCCTCATCCTGGCTACCTGCCTAAGATTCCTTTCTCGACTGTACATCCTGTCACTCTTGAAACCTTCTGCCCTCTGCCGTTTGTAACGCCGGATCAGGAGAGACTTCATAGACTGTGTCCAGTTCGTGCTCTCCAGGCCTATGTCCACCGCACTAGCCAGTGGCGTAAGTCAGAGCAATTGTTTGTTTGCTATCGGTGCTGTAACAGAGGTTCTGCCGCCACCAAACAAACCATGTCACACTGGGTCAGGGATGCTATTGCTCTTGCCTATGTGGCGCAGTCATGCTTCACCTATAGGATTAAGGGTCACTCCACCAGGGGGGTCGCCACCTCTGCTTAAGGCATTAGCAAGGGGTGCCCCCTTACAAAGTGTTTGTGATGCGGCAGTTTGGTCCTCTCCACACACATTCATAAGATTTTATAGCTTGGATGCTTATGCCAGTCAGGGCTCTCATGTCCTTGAGTCGACATCACAAGCTAATGTCTGAGGCCTCTTGCGTCCTTGTGCACACCTACGCAACCGTAGGGGGTCCAGATACCATCAAGCATGGCGGTGTGGGTATTCTCGTACCCATATGCATACTTCATGCAGCATTGAGTGAAGCTTTTGAAAGGGAACTCTCTGGGTTACTTGACTGTACTGGAGTGATGTGCTGATGATGTCCAATGACTGCCCTTCAAACAAAAAAGACCTGAGGGCTTACAGCTAGAGATCGACCGATATGGGTTTTTCTATAGCCAATGTCGATTTTTAGAGGTCAGGGTCAGCCGATGGCTGATATGTGCAGCCGGTTTTTAGGGCTGAGATCTTAAAGTTTTTGCCTTCATTTGCATGCTAAAATGTCACACAAGTGGATGCACAACATTTCTAAACTTCATTTATTGAACATTGACTTGAACCATCTCTCAAATCTTAATTTTGTGAACTGCATGGTACAAACCCGATTCCAAAAAAGTTGGGACACTGTACACATTGTGAATAAAAAAGGAATGCAATAATTTACAAATCTCATAAACTTATATTTTGTTCACAATAGAACATAGATAAAATATCAAATGTTGAAATGTCCTGCTGCTCCAGGAGTGAGGACAGTTCTGTGTCTCCAAGCACGGTCAGTGCTGTCTGTGAGTGGAGCGGAGTAGCGTAGCCCTCGCCCTCAATCACTTTGCAGTGTTTGTGAGAGCTGCTGATTGCAGAGTAAAATTCTCACTCCGATACAGGAAAAATAAAACAGAACTTATAACATTGGGGCTAATATGTTAGCAAACAAGCTGCTGATAGTTTTCGACTACAGTCCTTAAAATTAACTGCAAGCAGTGTAGCATTATGCCAGTTCCACCGCACCAATTACACAGGGCTGCCTGCGGACGTGCCTGACTTTAAATCGGTGCTACTAAACACGGATATCAGCTGATGCAATGACAAATATTGGCCCGATATATCAGCCGGCTGATATATCGGTCGACCTCTACTTACAGCTGGGGCTCATTTATAGCCTCGTGCAGCAGGTGCGCTGATGACGTTACCGACCAAGGCTATAATACAGTCGAGTCAATTTCATTGACATGTTAAACATACTTTTCACAGCTGGTGATGATGATAAGATGTTCCCGTATGCATACTTCATGCAGCATCTCATTACGCTTCATCAGGGAACAGGGTTACAGTCAAGTAACCCAGAGAGTTTCATGTAAAAAGAATCATGAATTAATGTACCATTGTTTGTCACACTATCGTTCTTATAGGCTATTCATCATCATTCATCCTTTTCGATAAAGTGAAAACATATACACCGTCATTTACAGTGTCGTCTTTTAAAGCAATGGTTTTCAAACTTTTTTTTATGAGCAACCCTCTTTTTTTTTATTGTTGCGACCCATATATAGGCCTACAACTACCGTATTTACATTAAAACAAGTCAAGCCAAGCATAAGAATACTTGTATACAATGAGCCATTTGACTGTTTTATCCATTAAACCGCTAGATGGCACAAAAATTCCGCTCAGCACTTTTCCACCGCTTTTAATCCTTGACGCGCAATAATTTGATCTAGCTATAGGCCTATATGGGACGCTAATTAACTGGTTAAACATTAACCAACAAGAATTTTTACCAATTAATCGTTTGCTGCACACTACAAATATTTATATATTTAGTTTTGAGAAAGGAAAGATGTACAAGTCGCATTTGATTGCATTCAGAAATAATACCAGTAAATAAAGCGAAATGTTATTATGAAGCCTACTACAAACACAACCATAGGCTGTTTTAGTTCCCCTCATTCAACAACAAATCCTTTAAATTTAACGTTATTCAGAACAGATCAAGAATAAAAAAATATAAGTAGGCTATAACTATAAAGCCAAAACGAAATCCTTTAATGAGAAACTGAAAGTAATCAGCGTTAGCCTCACGTAGCCTAACTCTCTCATTCGAATCCAAATGTTTCCATATTCGCTATGTGTTTGGATGCTAAACCATTATTTATTATAGGCTTTGTACTTCACTCACATCCCGATATCGATGGAAAAATCATCCTCTTCACGTGCGCAAAAATGTTCTTGGAAACACCACAGCGGCAGTGCTCACGCTGAATAGCACGAATTGTAATACTGACTATTTCAACTGGGCTGTGTAACTTTTTATATGTTAGGTTGGCTATAATGAACAGGCTGCAATATAAGTTTGCAGTGCTGGAATATGTTGTGTGTTGTGTGAGGTGCCGGTGCGATTGAAAAGAGGAAATGTTTTTGTAAAATAAAGAAAACAAGATGTGCTTTCTGTCATCTGGTTTCCTTTCCGTGAACTTGTTTGAGGAGTGCAACAGTTTACAAAAACTGATGAGTCAGTACTGAGCTTGTCTGAGTTTATTATGAAATTTAAGACAAAAAAATGTTTTCAGACATGAAAGCATAATGTTATATTTAGTTTTGCTGTAAATGTATCACTAACACTAAACTGACAATCATGTAAGCCACTGGGAGACCACAGAGTAGATGGCTGTCATTCACTGTATTGCATTAATAGAAAGCCAGTTAGTATACAAATGTGTAGGCCTAATACAAAGTATTACAATAAAGGCCTTCTGAAGTGAATCAATGGATTTTTGTAAGAAATATATCCATATTTAACACCTTATAAAGTAAAATATCTCTTCTGACGGACCGCCTTCTGTATTCCAATTACGAAAAAAGTGTAGCCTAACTGCCGTGATGATGACTTCGGACATAGCGTAAGCATTTTGAACTGCCAGAGGAGTTATATGGTGCGTTGAGACCAGACGCGAATGAAGCGATAAGCGCGAGTAATTTACATGTTAAGTCAATGCAAAGACGCAAATAGACATTCTGCGGTGCGATTTCACACGAATGAGGCGGCGGCGAATGACATGGTGTGAAATGCTTGAGTTGAAAAATCGGAACTTTGGCGGATATTCGCGCCGCGTTAACCAATCGGGAGCTTGCTCTAGTAGTGACAAAATGTCTACCATTTAATACGAAGCATCATCAGTGTATATATAGAAAACATTGACCTGTCCTGTATTGGCTACCTGAAAGACTAATGTGCGATAGTTGCTAGTACTTGGATAGGCTTAAACGAAATCCACAAACTAGCCTAAATCAGTCTATTTGACCTTAAAGTGTGTACTGCTGGTTTAAACGTACGAAAAGAATATCCTCCAATACCTGCGCATTCATTGAAGACCCCAGTGAGGAAAGAATGTACGTGAGGCATGAAAATGCGCGCTTTACACTGACTTGCGTTACCAGTGGTGCAACTACATTCATAGCAAGATGACTGCTGCGCCGGCATTTCACTCACGCTTGATGTCAACGTCACGTGCTGTACTACTCAATTCATGATTGGTCACTGCCAAATTAAAATATTAAAAAGAACGATAAATTAACGTTATTATTAATTAAATTAACGGTATTAATGGTAATTTCAAATAAACATTTCTGTTCAGAACGATTAAAATTTATTTCGTTTTCGTTTTTGTTCCTGCAAAAATTTTGTTTGTTTCCGGTTTTCGTTCTTTGAACCGGTTCAAAGCCCTGATTTTAAAACAATCCATGTCAGCCATTTCGCCACGAGACGAGCCACCTGGCAGAAGCCCCTCCCATGACGTGAATTCGCGTCTGTTAATTGTGAAGTGAATAGGCTTGTTTGAGATGCGCCGCGCCTCGCCTGAAACTCAGCCGAGACTAGGCAGCTGCAGTGAAGGGAGGAGTGAAAAAAGTGCAGGCAAGACGGACAGTTCTCTCTTCTCGCAGTGGATCCGACACCTGCGAGATCAAAGGCGGATATCGTGGGATTCACACTCATGCGCTGTGTTACTGATAAACTGGATGTAATTTAAGTTGTTACTTTTATATGAAAATAAACATTATGAACAAGACACCCAGAGTTTTTACTTTAATTACATACAAGAACCATACATCACGGTTGTTTAAACCAATAATCATTAAGCTGTGTCTCAGTAAGTCGTTTCCCATCGTGCAGTCGGTGGAGAGCAACTGCAGAATCCGACACGTCCGCCTTGCCATCGCGAGAGTTTATTGGACACATGTCAGCATGACATCAGAGCAAGTCGGACCACGTTCAGGCACATTTCTAACCGGCATGTTTCTCGCGGTGATCACTGGTGATCCCCTTACGAAAAATAACCATGGTTTTATTGTAGTAAAAGTGTAGTAACCATGGTTTTTTTGACTAATTGATTACCATTTATATAACCACAGTTTTACCACAAATACCATGGTTAAACTGTGGTTAGAGTAGCAAAACCATGGTTAATTTGTGGTTACCATGGTTTAACTACAATAACCATGTTTTATTTGTAGTAAAACCATGGTTCATTTTCGTAAGGGTCGGTTCTGCGCATATTTTGCTCATCTCAAACGAACCTAGTGTCACGCGCGAATGAAGTGAGTAAACTCAAAATGTTCAAGCGCAACTACGCGCGAATAGCGCGATTTATTCGCGCAAGTCGCGTCTGGTGTGAACGCAGCATTACACTTATTTTGTAAGTGCCTATACATTTTGGTAAGTTGTACTGTATCTTTCAACATATCTTCTAATGTTCAGTCGTTTTTATTTACTATTAACTAGTACTAAAGAAAAGATGAGACAGCTTGAACTGAGGCGCTACGGCGATCTGTCACGTCACATAAGTGATTTACCAGCGCCAAAACGGTATTGTTTATGTTTCGTAATGAATTTGAGAGCTGAGAATTTGTTTCATTATTAACTGTTTATGCCGCAGTATATGCATAAGATAAAAGGCAATCAACTGTCGATCGCATGAGTCATTACATCCTGTAACAGTAACCTGCTCTGTCTTGCCTGTCAGTGTCCTCTTTGCTTGGCGATTTTTCTCTCCGTGAGAAAATGGATGTGACGTGAGAGTGTGTGAAAAGTGTAATTTACTCGTCTCACGTACGCTGAATGCCCTGCTAGTAAATGGCTACTAAAAGCACATGGAAATGTCAAGTAGTTGGCTGTAGCTTACACACTCGCACCCCACGCGAGTTTGCCTCACACACACACACACACACACACACACACACACACACACACACACACACACACACACACACACACACACACACACACACACACACACACACACACACACAGTCACTCGAATGGGGAGGCGTCAAAATGAACACAGAAATGTTACAAATGTGATTAATAGTGGGAGGTAAATCTCTAATTTAGCTTGACAATGATATGTCCTATCAGCTTCCTGTTGAGAATCTTATTTTAAATTTAGATAGCTCATTTTGAAATGGATTTTATGAGTCACTTCAAAGGATGCAATCACTGAAATAGCAACTGACTTGCATTTTTAGAGCAATATGCAAACAGTGGCCAGACATTTATTTAAGTAGATCCTAATGACATATAAAAATTATTGTATTTTTATTTTATTGCTTCGATATTTTTTCAGTTGCTCATGCAGACAGTCACACAGGGAAATTACTTTTTAAAATACTAGTGGGGAATAAACAGATCATTTGAATGGATCATTTTATGTTTATGGTCAAAATCTGTCCACAATAAGGTTTCATTAGTTAATGTGTTAACTAACATGAGCTAACCATGAGTGATACATTTGTTACTGTATTTGTTAATCTTTGTTAACATTAGTTGATATAAATCCAGCTGTTCATGGTTTGTGCATGTTAGTTCACAGCACATTAACTAATGTTAACAAGATTTGAATAATGTATTCGATAAATGCTTTATAAGTGCAGTTAATTATTAGTTCATGTTAACTAATTTAGTTGATTAATGTTAACTAATGAACCTCATTGTAAAGTGTTACCAATGTATCATGTCGCTGAATTTTTTTTTTACTTTGAAACAATTTTCACTTAGAAATTGCAAGTACATTTCACAAATACTTACAAAGAAACAAGTAACACACTGAAATACTGTTTTCTTGTAAAACATACTTCAATAATGTTTGTTTACAACTTTGAAAAAAAAAAAGAATAGAAAAAGACATTTATTGAAAAAGAAGTAGGCCTAGATGCAGTACTAATCCACTCTTTGGTTTGGTTTATCGGTAGATTTTTATCAAGATTGATCGTAATCTTGAATACTTAATCTAATTGTTCTAAGTTGCTCGATTTTCATTTATATCCTTTACTATCTCTGCAGACACACCAACCATTTTAATAGATTATTTTCTCTTTCTCTTTCTCTCAGCTGTGAGAATCTCCCCAACTCAAGACATCAAGACCTCCACAACAGAAATCCCCAAATCCACAAGTTCCATTTCTTCTAAACCTCCTTCCCTTCTCCTCACGTCCTCCTCCCCCACCACCCACCCTAGCCTACCGACCCTGGAGTCTGGCACGGGGGACTCCGCAGGACACAACAGCACGGCCTCTGCTCTAACAGTAGTGTCCTGGACGCAGTTTAACATCATCATTCTCGCCGTCATCATCGTGGTCGTCGTTCTCCTCATGGGCTTCGTCGGAGGCGTTTATACATATCGTGAGTACCGCAACCGAAAACTGAATGCCCCGTTTTGGACCATTGAGCTGAAGGAGGACAACATCAGCTTCAGCAGCTACCACGATAGCATCCCGCACGCCGATCCCAATGGGCTGCTGGAGGAGGAGCCGTGCGTGGTCGCGGCCAATGGGCAGTTAGCGCTCGCCACTGCCGCCAACATGTACAAAGCGTGAAGTCATCGGTACGATTGTATCGTCTTTTTAAGGGAAAGTTCAGCCATTGACATTCTGTCATCATTTACTCACCCTTATGTCGTACCAAACATGTTAAGACTTTCTTTTTTTCGGTGGAGCATAAAAAGATATTTTGAAGAACTGTTTTTGTACTTGTAGCCTACCGAAAGTTGTGGGGTCCAAAACATCTTTTCATTTGTGTTCCACGGAAGATACAAAGTCATACAGGTTTGGAACAACATGAGGATGAGTAAAGCAAATGTCATTTTCTGGAGAACTATCCCGTTTATTACGATGATAAGTGAAAGAAGATGGCCTGGGAGCCAAAGCTAACTTCTTTTTTTGATTCTACACACTATTTAGCTTCCCATTGCTTCCTATGTGATATCCTCATGCAAAGTGTTCTCACGTACAATATTTCCTGCAACATTTTAGAGACGACTCAAGGAAATACAAGACAAGCCATTAACATGCTACTTCACGGTTGCCCTCAGACACAAAAATCGATAAATTGCGACTATATTGCGTCTTAAATTAGCTTTTGTGTGTTTGGGTGTAAGGATGCTAAACTTCAATTGATACTTCTACATACATGAACGAGGATTCACTTCTACTATTACAGAGGCAATTTGAACACACATGCCAAGATGATTTCACCCAAAACGGCTATTTGTAAAGGAAACTCAAAAGGTTTTCAGACTGACCCAATTGCACCAACTGGAAAATTCACTTTGGCTTTGGGATTTTCAATAGAATTCAGAGGAAGTTCGTTCAGTTAGCAATGCTTTTGTAAAGGAGACAAAGACTGCCCCTTGATATGGAAGCTTGAGTGTGCGTGTGTCTTTGACAGATACTATTTCATACGTATATGGCACTTTCAATTTCTTTGGAACGTTGTCTCGCACCGATTTCCTCTTTGACTTGATTCCTGTCACAGATTGGTACCAAACTGAACATGCTACATAACAGTCATACCTGTAACTCTAGCACCTGTTTCAGCCTTATTGTATTTATGAGCGAGTGGGTGTGTGTGTATGTGCGTGCTTGGGGAGAGAGAGTGTTGAGTGCGGAGACAGTTTCAGATCTGTGTAGAGCTGGATTCTACGCAGGAATGTACAAAAAGACTGGATTTCTTCTGCTGCATAGTTTCACGAAAACTGATCAAATGTTTGACACAATATTGTAAAAAAGCCATGCAAGTGTGAATTGACCCACAAGGAGCGTGTTCAGAAGACTTTGTCAAGTGGACTCTTTTTGGGAACCTGTAAGGTACTATGGTGGACACAGTATTTTTTTTTTTTTCTCTTGTTTTTTCCTCCTCCATTTGTCTGCAAGGACCCTTTTAAATGTGATTTCAGGATCATTTTGATGATTTGGACAAAGGACCAGTGTTTGAACTAATGTGTTATTTGGGTTTTTTCCCTAATTCGTCTTGTTTATTCCTATTTATTTATCATTTGTGTTTGTCTCTGTGGTCTTATTTTATCTTCATGCTGCATTGTACAGTGTACCATACCGAATGCAAACTCTGTAGGTCGAGTTGTGAGCACAACCTCAAAGACTTATTTTCTTCTCTTTTCTTTCTAATTTATTTAGTCAGGTTACGTGTTAATAACTCACAGTATACAATGGGATTTTGGTGGAAAATACTGTATTTTCTCATTCCTGAGTGGTCAAATGACTGAAAATAAAGGATTATTGAATCAAAGGACATGCTTAAAAGAGATGGTATGTCACTTTTTGAAACTGAATGAGTGAAATTGAATGTTAAAAGGACAGTCTACCCAAAAATGAACAATACTTTTATAAATTATTCACCCTATGTCGCTGCAAAACCTCCAAAGACTTTTTTTTTTTCTTCTGTGGCATGTCCATACAATAAAAGTCAGTAGGACCCAATGTTGTTTTGGACCACATTGTCTTTCATTGTATGGTTAAAACCGTTAAAGTTCCACAACAGTTCAAAGTGTCTACTTTTGTGTTACACAAAAGAAAGAAAGTCATACTGGCTTGTGAGGGTGGGTAAATGATGACCGCATTTTGCGATTTGGGTGATCATCACTTTATGAATGAACACAACTCTCTTCATATCCTGATAGCAAATCAGAAGTGGTCTAAATATATATCTTCCGTGGAAACCTCAGGACAAAAAATGTTCATCCAATTGCATTTGGTCTGACATCACACATCAGTCAATGAGTGGTAAAACCCTGTGCTGTGTTCACCCCATGTCGTAATTACCATAATTGCGAAATGGCAATTGCGAAAAATGTAACACTGAATCTTGTGACGCATTGCGTTCATGTGTTTTGAAGGCGACATGCCTTTGGAGACGCTCTGAAGGGAGGGAGGTATCTAATGCTTTCAAAGTTAGCTTGATATTGCTAGTCTCTACCATAGACTAAAAAAGATGTCTTATTTTTGCAGAAATTAGACATTTTACCTTTAAAAACAGAACACTTTTGCAATTCAGAAGAATATTAATTTGTCATTTTGTACACGCTTGAATATTTTCACAATTGAATACATTTTATAATTGAATAATTGAAAAAAAAAAAAAAAAAAAAAAATTAGCTGACTAAGTTGTTATAACCCTGATCAGCCTGCAGCTGTGCTTGTTAGGTTTCACTGTAATTGCACAATAGCTCACTGTTGGAACACTGCGTCTGAATTACAATGAACTGAATAAAAATAGGCCACTGGAAGTTTTTGTATTCACGGCAGCCTTTGTTCCTTAAGGGTGTAGATCTGTGCAGCTCAGCCAATTCTGACCCAACCCTTTTTTTTTCCTGAGATGCTGGTCGACAGCCAGACAGCCGTCTGGAATTTTTATACCGATATGAGTAAATGATACGAGTTGTTTATGGTCAAAAATGCAGTTTATTTTCAAGAGTGTGGATTGTTTCCTGACAGGGGTGGATGTACACAGTGCTGTTGTTTAGCCATATCACGACTACCATTAAATAGTTTATTATTATTGTTATTAAAAAGGACACATGGTCATGAGTGACAGTAAAGACATTTATAATGTTGTAAAATATTTCAATTTCAAATTAATCTCATCAAAGTATCCTGGAATTTATTTGAACACATTTTCCATAAAATATTAAGCAACCCAACTGTTATTGTTATCAACATTGATAATATTAAGAAATGTTTCATGAGCATCAAATCAGCATAGTCTATTAGAATGTTTTTGGAAGGATCATGTGACACTGAAGACTGAAAAATCAGCATTTATTTATTTTAAATTGAATTAATATTTCAAATTATTACTGTTTTTACTCTACTTCTGATCAAATAAATACTCAAAAAATTCTCTCAAAAACAAATCATACTGACTCACGGTGGTGAATGTAGGCTAACAGCACCATTGTGAGTGTGATTATTGCTTTCGTTTTACTGTTCAACAATAACGTAATATTGAGTAACATTTAGATTAATTTTAGAAAGAACTGTGTCCCTTACTTAGCTAGTGTGGGTCTACCCACTGCCACTAAAATAGATTCAAATGAAGCAACAGTGGCATTTCAGTAATGAATCAACTGAGTGAATGATTCAAATGACTCACTCAATTGTCACAGCCTATTACCATAACTAGTAACCTACAAAATGAGTCACCAAAAATGTGTCCCGACCAGTTTTGGAGTTACACAATCAGATAAGTTTTTTTTTTTAAAAATGCATCATTTTCCAATTTACAACAAAATATCCAAGTTACTTTTTCAAATGAAGTAACGCAAGTTTCTTTTTCTATTTATTGACTGACAGCTCTCCTGTCCCTATTGAGTGCAGATGTGTGAAGTGTGTGCGATGTGTGACCATGATGGTTATTGTAGTTCTAGACTAAATGTGAACAGGCATTTACTCATCTCACTTGCAAAAAAAAACAAAAACGGATTCATTATTACTCAAAATTAATAAACAGTGAAACTCAGAATATTACGCAAACCTGCAATAATTAAATATATTAAATTACACAAATATACTTTATGTGTTTAATCTCACTTTATTAACCAATGTCTTTGCTGCTGACATTCGATGATCCACTTCAACCATACTGATAACCCAGACAGCAACACAGTGTTGTCCCATATCCGGCCCACATCTGGTATGCGTGGAATCCATATGCACACTGTTACTGAAGACTGAAATTTTATTGTTTAATGTTATTTTTAGTATTATTATTATATAACGATTAATAATATAATAATAACGATTATTATTATAATTATTTATATAATGTATTTTAATGTTTCCCATGGAGAGACATGGGATGAGCTATATATGATACAGGAATGTGCGTACATGTAGCACGTTTCCACTGATGCAAACAGTAGCATATATTTTCCGCTGATCTATTTGTTCTGTGATGTGTCAACTGATGTACAGTATTGTGCAACACATGTAAGCATGAAGTATACTCACTCTTTTCACGAGTTTGTGTGCCTATATAATCTTAGTGAAAGTGGTAAACGAATTTGGCTTGCTGTCTGCTATAGAGGGGCTCGGAGAGGCTATTATACCTGAGCTCCGACTGCCCGAGCTATATAGTAATATATAACATCCAAATTGAGTGTACTGCCACGGAGATGGAAACGAAGACCAAGACAGAGACGATGACAATGAGATAGAGGAAGGATGGAGGAATGGAGAAACACATACAGCTTGCATGAGACAATAAGTCATCAATGTCTGTACTATGTCTGACATAGAAAAATAATAAATAAGAGATCTCTTGGCAAATGACTGGTATCCGGTCCTGTGATTCAACCATAATGGGAATAAAGCTTAATTTCAGATCAACACTGCTGCCTGGGAAGCAACACATTTTGTTCACATTTATGTTTTATCAACATATATAAACACATCTATTAAAATATCACAACACCACATTTATGTTTCTTTCATTTTTTATTTCTAAAGTATGCCTGTTGAACTTTCTTCTCCTGCACCCTATTCTTCTTCAATCCAGAATGGCTGAACAGGTGGATTTTATTTAATTTATTTTTTTACTTTTGGTGTGAAAGGGCTTTTACATTTCCCAAAAATATAACTTTTTTGTTGTTATTAAAAACAAACAAGGCCAGTCTATAAAAAAAAAAAAAAGTAACATTACTTTCCATAAAAAGTTTCCTGGTTTCAGTAACTATTCCTGGTTTCACTTTTGTAACACAATTAGTTACTTCTTAAGGGAGTCATGCAATATTGTACACTGTAAAAAAGTTACCTGGTTGCCTTAAAATTGAGGTCACTGAAATTAAAAATTTGAGTTAATACAATGAACATTTTTGAGAACTGACATCACCCTTTATTCAAATAGTATTACAAGATTTTGTAAGCATATTGCGCAATTGTGTTTTATTTGTTATAATGCAGTGAAATTATTTAATCACAATATTTATTTTTTATTTATGGGTTCAGTAATATTTTGAGTTTCTATTTATTAAAACAATTTCCTTCATTGTAAAAAACCCGATTCCAAAAAAGTTGGGACACTGTACAAATTGTGAATAAAAACAGAATGCAATGATGTGGAAGTTTCACATTTCAATAATTTTATTCAGAATACAACATAGATGATGCATCAAATGTTTAAACTGAGAAAAAGAAGTTGATTTTAAATTTCATGACATCAACACATCTCAAAAAGGCCATGTTTCCCACTGTGTGGCATCCCCTCTTCTTTTTATAACAGTCTGCAAACGTCTGGGGACTGAGGAGACAAGTTGCTCAAGTTTAGGAATAGGAATGTTGTCCCATTCTTGTCTAATACAGGCTTCTAGTTGCATCTTCCTCTTTATGATGCGCCAAATGTTTTCTATGGGTGAAAGATCTGGACTGCAGGCTGGCCATTTCAGTACCCGGATCCTTCTTCTACGCAGCCATGATGTTGTAATTGATGCAGTATGTGGTCTGGCATTGTCATGTTGGAAAATGCAAGGTCTTTCCTGAAAGAGACGACGTCTAGATGGGAGCATATGTTGTTCTAGAACTTGGATATACCTTTCAGCATTGATGGTGCCTTTCCAGATGTGTAAGCTGCCCATGCCACACGCACTCATGCAACCCCATACCATCAGATTCAAGATTCAAGATTCAAGAGTTTTATTTGTCACATACACAGCAGATTATATACAGAATATACAACCGGCAGTGAAATGTAAACAGGTCCGCTCCATGGGTGCAAATTCACAGTTAAAAACACAAGGAAGAAATTATAATAGAAATAGGATATAAAAAAAGTACTATCTATATATATATATATATATGTCCATATCTGTAGAATTATAAATAATCAAGTCAAGAGAAAAAAAGGTAACAAATAAGGATAAAGTGGAATAAAATAATTGAAGTAGACTTTTGCAGTGAGTAAACAGACTTATAAATATGTGGTTAACAAACTAATGTGCAAACAGGTTTATGATATGTTACACCGAGAACAGAAAGTGCAGCATGTCAGTGTATCGATGTTTATTGAGTCACGTGATGTTAAGTGACCTTTCAGGAGATGGCCTGGGGAAGAAGCTCCTCCTGAGTCTCTCAGTTTTGCCCATACCAGATGGTAGCAGCGTGAAATGAGGGTTTGCAGGGTGATTAGAGTCCTTGATGATCTTGGTAGCTCTACCTTTGCAGCTACCTTTGCAGCGTAGAGATGCAGGCTTCTGAACTGAGCGCTGAGAACAACTTGGGTTGTCCTTGTCCTCTTTAGTCCGGATGACATGGCATCCCAGTTTTCCATAAAGAACTTCAAATTTTGATTGGTCTGACCACAGAACAGTTTTTCACTTTGCCACACTCCATTTTAAATGAGCCTTGGTCCAGAGAAAACGCCTGCGCTTCTGGATCATGTTTAGATATGGCTTCTTTTTTGACCTATAGAGTTTTAGCGGCAACGGCGAATGGCACTGGTGGATTGTGTTCACCGACAATGTTTTCTGGAAGTATTCCTGAGCCCATGTTGTGATTTCCATTACAGTAGCATTCCTGTATGTGATGCAGTGCCGTCTAAGGGCCCGAAGATCACGGGCATCCAGTATGGTTTTCCGGCCTTGAGCCTTACGCACAGAGATTGTTCCAGATTCTCTGAATCTTTGGATGATATTATGCACTGTAGATGATGATAACTTCAAACTCTTTGCAGTTTTTCTCTGAGAAACTCCTTTCTGATATTGCTTCACTATTTTTGGCCGCAGCATTGGGGGAATTGGTGATCCTCTGCCCATCTTGACTTCTGAGAGACACTGCCACTCTGAGAGGCTCTTTTTATACCCAATCATGTTGCCAATTGACCTAATAAGTTGCAAATTGGTCCTCCAGCTGTTCCTTATATGTACATTTAACTTTTCCGGCCTCTTATTGCTACCTGTCCCAACTTTTTTACTATATTCTATTGTGAATAAAATATAGGTTTATGAGATGTGTAAATTATTGCATTCCTTTTATATTCACAATTTGTAGTGTCCCAACTTTTTTGGAATCGGGTTTGTATTAACTAAAATGTTTAGTTTCAATGAACTCAACAATTTAAGGCAACCAGGTGACTTAATTTTAATTTTTTTTTTTTACAGTGTAATGCATTACTTTTAAAAGTAACTTTCCCTAACGAAGCACACACACAAGAGGAGTGATACAAAAATAGTATCATCCCAGACTCCCAGTGTTGCTTTAGGCCCTCTTGGAAACCACTCAATCATTCAAATTTGAGGCTCGGACGGATTTATATAGCGCTTTCATATGTACTATGTACACACTCATGACAGGGGTCTCGGTTTAACGTCTCATCCGAAGGACGGTACTTGTTAAAGTACAGTGTCCCCATCACTATACTGTTACGACCCACACAGACCACAGGGTGAGCACCCCCTGGTTTTCCCAGGAGGTCTCCCATCCAGGTACTGACCAGGCTCAACCCAGCTTAGCTTCAGCAGGAAACCTCAGTTTTGAAATTCATGTCTTGAATTGAGTCTTGTTGGGAATAATGCATTACAAGCAACGTAATCAGATTAATTTTTTCAAAGTAACACATTTTAAATTTACAACAAAATATCGGAGTTACTTTTTCAAATAAGTATTGCAAGTTACTTTGCTTCCCCCTGTATTATTGACTGACAGCTCTCTTGTCCCCATGTTCAGTGAAATCGGGAGCAAGTGCAAAAGCACAAAAACAGATTCAGTATTCCTCAAAATGAATAAAAACAGTGAAATACAAAATCAGATTATGCAAACCTCCAATAATTAAATATGTTAAATAAATCACAAAATTATACATTATGACCACATAGGTCATCCCAGAGTGTCATGTTTGCCCTGACACGACCCCAGAGATTGCCCCGGAATTTCCTGTCTGCCCAGACACAATCACGGAGGTCATTCATGAACTTTCTATTTTCCCTGAGATGACCAGGTCAACCTGGAACACCCCCATTTTGTAAATTGATTTGTAAAGGCTGACTGTTGAAGAAAAATCTTTAAAGGACAAGGCACATCTGGTAGGAAAACCTCAATAGACAGCCATTTGGAGCTCTATGCATTTAAGAAAAATCTTTGTATGATGATAATCTTTGACATCTTTGAATCACACCACTGTGAGTAATGAGGCGGAAATGGAATCTCCACACTGTTTATTGTATCTGTCTGCACTAACCCTTTTAAATCCAATATGATGGTTTTTTTTTTTGACAACTTACAAGTTAAAAGGTATTGCCATGATCAGAGCTGCAATACATAGCTGGAACACTTTGTGTCAAATGAGGTGTGAATTTGGGTGTGAACTGATCACATAAGTATGTAATAGAAACCATTAACGAAACCTTCAGACCTACCAGCAAAAACTATATTTGGGTAGCCCATGCACTCATATGTTTTAATATTTTTGACCCAAAAGTGATAAACTCTTTGCACTGTAAAAAGTAGAGAAACAGCACTGAGCACCCACCTTTCATGCAAGATTGGTCTGAGCATTACCCATATTTCTCTGGGCCAAGATTATATTCTGATTGTTTCAGTATAAGCACCAGCAACATGTACGAAATATCAAGTGATAGACATCAAGAGATGTTTTAGGGTTAACTGTAGAAAAAAGGAAAATCAGCCAAAAGCACACTTTTACTTTTTGCTTCCACTGAGAGGACTCATAATAAAACCAAAAAAAAAAAAAAAAAAAGACCACTGAGATATAAAATGTTTAATAAAAGTCATTGTACGATATCCAGTAGTATTATATATAGAAAGCAGGTCAAATTTATCATGACAAAGCTGCTCGGAAAGAAAAATAATATCCATGAAGTGTTTAAAGCAGACTATGAAAACTTTGCAAAAACAACTTTGCAATAAACCATTGTTCACAGTGCTTTGCAGAGATGTGATGTTGAGATTTCCCAAACTTCCCTAAACCGTTCCAATTAAAGGACAAAATGCAATTACCTCACACACATGCTGCAGAGTTTTAGGTCAAAGTCTTTCCTTTCACCAGATAAACAATACAAAGGCAATATGACACCAAGTCTTGAAACCATATGAGTTTTGTACATTCTACTTCAACACTTCAAACAAACTGGTTATGCTAATGTAATCAACACTCTTCGACAGAACTCTCTCGACAGCGGTTTGAACATGTTCTACATACCTAAACCAACATGCTTGGCAATGTGCATTGTTTCAGGTACAACCATACATTTCCCCCCCAGTCTTCTTTCAGAGTTTAAAAGGTTTATCAAATGTTGCTGCAAAATGAAAAACAGTGTTAGAGGTCTATAACATCAAATCATCTTTCTATTATTAGATTTTTTTTATACAGGTGTTAAACTGTTATTTTACTGATTTTTTTCCTTGTTTAAATTAAGATATTTTACTTTAATTTTAATTTTTTAATTTTTACCCCTCCTTGAACTGTAACCTCATCGTGGTGGAGGGGTTTGAGTACCCAAATGACCCTGGGAGATATGTTGTCTGGGGCTATATGCCCCTGGTAGGGTCTCCCAAGGCAAACAGGTCCTTGGTGATGGGCCAGACTAAGAGCAGTTCACAAACCCAATATGAGTAAAGTTAAAACAAAGACCGAGACGTTGCCCGGCATGACTCAGCCCAAATGAGCGACGTGGGGGCACCCTCCTGTGGGCTCACCACCTGCAGGAGGGATCATATGGGGCCGGTGTGTAGTGGATCGGGCTACAGTCGAAGGCTAGGCCCCCAACGACCCGATCTCTGGACATGGAAACTGGCTTTAGGGACCAACTGGAGACTCCATCGTTCTACTGAGGGACTTCAACGGACATGTGGGCAGTGACAGTGACACCTGGAGGGGCGTGATTGGGAGGAACAGCCCCCCTGATCTGAACCTGAGCGGTGTTCTGTTATTGGAGTTCTGTGCTATTCACGCCTTGTCCATAACAAACACCATGTTCAAGCATAAGGGTGTCCATCAGTGCACGTGGCACCAGGACACCCTAGACTGGAGGTCAATGACCGAATTTGTGGTCGTCTCATCTGACCTCTGGCCGTATGTCTTGGACACTGGGGTGAAGAGAGGGGCGGAGCGGTCAACTGATTACCATCTGGTGGTGAGTTGGATCCGATGGCGGGGGAGGAAGCTAGACAGACGATGGGCAGCTGTTGACCTCAACTGGGGATATCGTCGGACGGTGGAAGGAATACTTTGAGGATCTCCTCGATCCCACCAACACGTCTTCCATTGAGGAAGCAGTGGCTGAGGGCTCAGAGGTGGATTCGTCCATCACCCGGGCTGAAGTCGTCGAGGTAGTTAAAAAGCTCCTCGGTGGCAAGGCACCAGGGGTGGATGAAATCCGCCCTGAGTACCTCAAGTCTCTGGATGTTGTGGGGCTGTCTTGGCTGACACACCTCTGCAACATCGCATGGCGGTTGGGGACAGTGCCTCTGGACTGGCAGACCGGGGTGGTGGTCCCTCTTTTCAAGAAGGGGGACCAGAGAGTGTGTTCCAACTACAGGGGGAATCACACTTCTCAGCCTCCCCGGGAAAGTCTATGCAAGGGTACTGGATAGGAGAATTCGGACGATAGTGAAACCTCAGATTCAGGAGGAACAGTGTGGTTTTCATCCCGGTCATGGAACACTGGACAAGCTCTATACCCTTTCCAGGGTGCTGGAGGTTTATGGGAGTTTCCCCAACCAATCCACATGTGTTTTGTGGATTTGGAGAAGGCATTCGACTGTGTCCCTCGTGGCGTCCTGTGGAGTAGGGGGTCCGGGGCCCATTGCTTAGGGATGTTTGGTCCCTGTAAGACCGGAGCAGGAGCTTGGTCCGCATTGCCAGCAGCAAGTCAGACTTGTTCCCGGTGCATGTTGGACTCGGGCAGGGCTGCCCTTTGTCACCGGTTCTGTTCAAAATTTTTATGGACAAAATTTCTAGGCGCGGTCAAAGGAGTGTCCGGTTTGGGGACCACGTGATTTCGTCACTGCTTTTTGTGGATGACGTTGTCATGTTGGCCTCCTCAGACCAGGACCTTCAGCGTGCAGTGGGACAGTTTGCAGCTGAGTGTGAAGTGGCTGGGATGAGAATCAGCACCTCCAAATCCAAGGCCATGGTTCTCAGTCGGAAAAGGGTGGCTTTCTCACTTCAGGTTGGTGGAGAGTTTCTGCCTCAGGTGGAGGAGTTCAGGTATCTTGGGGTCTTATTCACGAGTGAGGGAAGGATGGAACGGGAGATTGACAGACGGATCGGTGCAGCTTCTGCAGTAGCTCCCCCGTGACCCTGCCCCGGATAAGCGGAAGATAACAGATGGATGGATGGATGGATACTTTAACTTTATGGTTTTTGTTTGGCAGCCATAGCTGCCAGTCATTTCACTGTTTATTAATGATTTTTTTTTAAAGTGTAAAACTGTTATTTTACAGATTTTTCCTAGATTACTTTATTGAACACCTTCAATAAAGTGACAGTACTAAATATTCTGAAGAATAACTATTTTACAGATTACAATAAAAAAAATAGTTCCACTATTGATTCTAAAACTTTTATTATTCAGATGTAAATTTATTTAAAATTCTTCACAAACTGTTCTTCAGAGCCCCCAGGAGGAATTGAAAAACTAAAAATTGCATTTATCTTGTAAGTTAGGGTTACTAACATCATGATGAGGTCATGATTTCACCTTATAACAAAATAACACATTGTGACGTTTACTGTTAGCTTTGTATTTTAACTTGTATTTTCCAAATCAGTTTTATATTGTTTTCCTTAATGTTCAACTGACCCGTGGGCTGCATATAGCCCTGATAATATTTGTGGACAAACACCTTTTAATTCAGAATCCAAGCTTTATAGTGTAATAAGAAATATAAATCAAAACATACAACAGAAGGTCCATGATTCTGGACCAGAAGGGACAGACACAGCAGTAAAGAACAATCCTCTTCCAAATCTCCAATAATCAGCTGGATCCTTAAAAGAAAGAAAGAAAAAAAGACACTGATTCACTGAAAAGTCCTTAAAAATTGAGGATTTTGTTTTTGTACCTTTCCTTTAAACAACATTTGACATGATGAGATATTTCTGGCTATATGAACACAAAGTCCTCTCAGCTTTGAGATGGGAGTTATAAGGAATATGAGGATTCACACAATGGACACCTTTCTCCAGATGTATCACAGCAAGATAACAGTTGCACCAATTTTTGTACAGAGTAAAATGCCAGCTAATATTTTTAGTAATTGCAGCAGTTAATAATCAGTTAAAAAAAGAAAGAAAAATGACTCATATGGTCATGGGTCATCATTTACTCACCCTTAAGTTGTGTCTTTTCCAACCTGTCTGACTTTCTTCTGTAGAAAACACAAAATAGACAGGAAGAAAATATATTTTGAGAGATGTCTTAGTGATAATGGTCCATCAAATTTGGTCCAATGTAGCTTGGTTATACATACATGAGAAATTGCATTTCACAATAACGATATCACAATATAGTTATTTTATTTTTACAGATTTTTTTAAAGAAATACTACAGAATAATACTACTTAGTCTTCATTGTATGATATTCTATGAATTAATATTAATTGATTCTTAAAGACGCAGAAGGTCTTCTCTGGTCTTTTGTTGTTTGATTAAAATTATGACAGACAGCAGTTTATTAAGCTGCTGCCCCTTTAAGAACGAAATCACAGAATGACACGCATCCGGGTTTCCCCATGTTAACTGACTGTTTAAATCAAGTGAAGATAATTGTGTGCATTTTACCGAAGGATAGTTGATTTCGGGATCGCATGCCGTCTGAGAGGCGGCTTATTTTAACACATGCATGTCCCGCTCTTTATTCTTCATTCATGCATGTTTCTTTATCAAAATGTAACTTTAAGTAGTAGTGCTACGCGGATATATTTACATTCCGCGATATATAAAAAAAAATCACTATCATCGTCATAGCGCCCAGCCCAAGCTTAACAGTATTACAACATAACAAAACGCAGAAACAATATGTAAATTAATCGTGATTAGCATATCACTACAATGCACTATATCTTGATGTGACAGTAGAAAAATATATATAGGTAATGCTATTTACCTTCTGCCGCTTGCCGTCTGTTCATATTCATGTTTTTTCGTTCTCAGTCGACATTCCACAATCACAATTCGTACAAAATAAGATTTTAACAGACGTAAATGATCCATGTAATGCCATTACTAGTGGACCGACCGAAGCAGCCGCGAGCACTCCAACGGCAACGGGTGTATATTCAAACTTGATCGGTAGAAGGCGCGCACATTTGTCATTGGCTAGATTTCTGGCTGACGTTCAGATTGACCAATCACGCTCAAATGAACACGGAAAGACAGCAAATAGACTTGCAACTGTTATATAGAAGAAAGAAAGAAAGAAAGAAAGAAAGAAAGAAAGAAAGAAAGAAAGAAAGAAAGAAAGAAAGAAAGAAAGAAAGAAAGAAAGAAAGAAAGAAAGACTTGTTTTAAACTACAGTCTAATGTTTTCTCTAAAACTTTTAATGTAAATTTCTGTAAATTTTTTGCACAATTAAGATATTTTACTTTAATTTTATGTAGCTGCCAGTCATTTGACCGTTTTTTTTACGGTTTTATTTTTACAGTGTAAATATAAAACTAATAAGATTTACTTTAAAATTACAAAAAAATAAGGTTAAATTGTTAGTATGGACATAAACCTTTAATATAATGAGCTAAATATTTTATTACAGATTATTTCTGTAATTTTACATACTTTGTATGTGACTTAAGAAAACAGAAAAAAATACTGTATAAATAATACAGTATATTTCCCTGTATATATAAAAAGAGAATTACTGTAATTTGTCATTAATGATATAATTTTTAAAATAATGGTCAAGTTGTTAATTGTTTGTTAGCCTGGGATAACCCAGACAACTTCGGGCAAATTTAGATTTGCCCTGCAAGTTAGTCTGGCAAAGAGCCCATTCAAGCCCATTTCTAATCCCTCGAAATCACGGCACCAATCAGAAACGTTGGGGCGGGCTTTATACGATGGCGACAGCGCAGCGACGGTGAAGCAGATTTTGTACATTACAAAGATGGATGCCGCCGTGGAACATCACTCGTTCGAATCAGCTAAGCGATTTAAACTTTTCCTTTTCGTTAAAAACAGAGAACTGCTGTCAGAGTCTCAGATGTTTCTCCGTCGCTCTGCATACGTCATCTCCTTCATCGCTCTGATTGGTTTTAGGTCTATCCAGTTGCGCCCAGAGGCATTGGTGACCGTTGTCCGTTGGTGACGCCCCTTTGGAGATGATTTGTCTATGAAGCTTTGCCAGACCATAATTCAGTTACTACTGAGAATGGTCTGGTTTTAACCAGACTAATTGTTTGTAATTTTACATGAATTTGTATGTTATTTATGAAAACAGAAAAATACTGTAGAAATAACAGTGATTTTCCTGTATAAAAAATGAGAATTACAGTAATTTCTCATTAATTATATAATCCTTAAAATAACAGTCAAGTTTATATTACATATTGTTTGTAATTTTACATAGTTTTAAGCATAATTCAAAATTACAAGAAAATACTGTTATTTTCCATAAAAATTTGATTATTTATTTATTTTGTACAGTGTATCTGATTGTCTGATAGAATGTAGCCTTTAAGACTACATCAAACTTCTAAAAATCTCAAATCGGAGCTCAAGTAGGCCTACAATATCCACTCCGATCCGATAGCAGACAGCAAGCAAAAACGTTTTACCATGTATGCTACGCTATGTGAAAGCCCATGAGTAATGTATTATTTAAATGTTTATAACCAGTTCTCATGATATATGTGACCTTGGACCACAAAACCAGTCATAAGTCGTGACGGGTATATTTGTGGCAATAGCCAATAATACACTGTATGGGTGTATTTATTTTTTTTTTTTTATGTTAAAGATCATTAGGATATTATGTAAAGGTCATGTTCCATGAAGATATTTTGTAAATTTCCTACCGTAAATATATCAAAAAACTATTATTAGTATTAATATGCATTATGAAGGACTTAATTTGGACAACTTTAAAGGTGATTTTCTCAATATTTAGATTTTTTGCATCCTCAGACTCCAGATTTTCAAATAGTTGTATCTTGAGCAAATATCATGGAATATTTATGGAATATCAAATATCATGGCAAATATCATGGAATATCAAGTCTGCCAAAATTTAAAATAAATATACAAAGAAATGTAAAAAAGCAAAAATAAATAAATAAATATATTAAAATAAATATACACAGAAAGCAAAAAAAAAAAAAAAAAACTAAAATATAATTTATACATTTATTTATTTATACATGATTCATTTCTATTTTTATTTATTTCACATTTATTAATTTCTACATTTATTTAGTTATACATTTCTTTATTTTTACATTGATGTATTTTTACATTGATGTATTTCTACATGTATTTATTTTTACATTTATGTACTTTTCCTAAGCGACAACCTCCCACAGTTTCTGTTGAAGCCAATACGGAAGTGACTTAAACTGCAATTCATCGACTGGCCATTAGAGACAGGCTCCAAAAGAGCAGAAAAAAACATATTTACAGCCTGGTACAAATTATGGTTTTGGTCTATATGGCTAATTTTGTCTTTAATGACAACTGTGAGGGGGGGTGAATTTTTTTATAACACATTTGTTTACATTATATACAGCCTTAAAGTTCTGCATAATTGAGGGCGTTGCCACATCGAGTGACAGGTGGATTGCCGTTTGTCTGCTGTCTGTTAGTCATCATGTCACCTCATCTCCAGCAACGTCCTGTCTTGTTGCCCATTGTCAGTTATCCGGCGCTACCAAGATGGCAACGGCCAGCTCGACCCTACTTTACGCTTCAGACCTGCTCTTCAGAATCCTATGGGTGACGTCACGGACACTACGTCCATATTTTTTTACAGTCTACGATTTTTACATTTCTTTGTCCGTAGGTTAATGAGGAGGGCGTGGTTACCTCAGACATAGCAATCTAGCTCAGAGTAGGCAAGGGCAAAGCATCGAGGCCACAGTGACACTTTTTGGTGTGGCCAAAATACAATAAGTATAGCCTACTGACGTTGATACTGTCTGTGATGAATGACTTGGATAGGTATACATGGTCAAAATCTTATATCACAAAGAAATGTAAAAATAAAGAAATGTAGAAATGAATAAATGTAGAAATAAATAAAAATAGAAATGAATAAATAAATGCTTCTCTCTATATATATATTTATTTGCTTTTTTTTTTTTTTTTTTTTTCATTTCTTTGTATATTTATTTATATAGGCCTATTTATTTATTTGTAATTTTGGCAGACTTGGCATTCCATAAAATATTGCCCTATCCTAACAAACCATAGGATACAACAATGGAAAGCTTATTTATTCAGCTTTCAGATCATGGATAAATCTCAATTTAAAAAAAAAAAAAAAAAAAAAAAGACTCTCACGCCTGGTTTTGTGGTCCAGTGTCACATATCATGAATGTATCAAGCAGATTTTAAGATAGCCTACGTTAAGATAAATCTGTGATTCATTGTCTATAACCGCATGCAAATTCATAAGCCTATTTGTCAGGCACTGGTTATGAATCGAGTCAATAAAGCATGACCTATTGTAATGGGGTTTCGAATGGTCTTACCCCGACTCGACATTTACTGTAACAATTTGAACACGCAACACTAGTAATGATGACGACATGTCATGTAATTGTTTATTTGCTCAGGCGTCAAGAATTTGGCTCGGAGTCAAGCGCAGGACGTCTTGCTTGAGCAAACCAGGAAGCGACACTGGATCGACTGGACTGAGAGCCTTGTATTCAAGGTGCCGAAACTTCACGAGTAGGCTGTTTGTTTTGGGCGTTGAAGAAAACACGTGGGAGAAATAGCGTATATAGAGGAGTCCGTGGGAATGGAGCTGTGGTTCTTAAAGTATCCGTTATGGAGACGGGAAGAGACGAAATAGCCGTGGTTTTAATGGAGCCCGTGAGCCGTCGAAAGACACAGTACCGCTCACTGCGGCGACAGGTATACTTCTTCCAGTCCTTCAGCGTGCTGTTCTGCTTCTCCTGCTGCCTGTTCACGGTCATGTATCACTCATACCCGACGACGTGCAAGGTAAGACGATATACACTCAAAGTCAACGTCGAACAGTGCATGTCACTGCTCAGTGCGCCTGTTGAATTCATCCTTTGCTTTGCTGAATACACATTTGCAAAAGATTGTTTTCATTCATATCTTATATTTAAATATGTACGCTACATGGTAACATATTGCAGTATAACCGTTGTAATATTGATTGCAACAAAAAAATAACTTCTCTTTATTTTTATTTTTTAATTATTCGCAAGTAATAGTGACTATCGAGATATTTTTTATTTATTTATTTAGCTTTTTTCATTAAATAGCCTACTGAGTAACTGATTTTACTTGTAATGACTGTTTTCTAGTGTAGGGGGGAGCAGGGCACTTGTAGGGTCAGTTGTAACACGCATGGTTTAGAACTTTCCAGGCATGCCAGGATGAAAAAACGTGTATTCACTAGTTAAGAAATCTTTGGAAGATATCACTGAACATTTATTAAACCATAGCAAAAGTACTTTTTCTTATTTAAGTTTATTTTTCATCTCAGTTTTTGTGTTTATTTAAAATAAGACAAATCTGATATTATTGTAATCTTCTATCTGTTATTTAACAGTTGAGATGGGTCTTTAATGCTGATCTAACAGCAGAAGACACGAGCCGAGGTTAAATCCCAGTTGTGCAGTAACACTGCGTTACAATGAGCTCCTATTAGAAATGCTATTATATTCTATACTTTTATGAATTTTTTTGAGAAACCATGAGAAAAGGGTGAATAATGACTGAGAGTCAATGTTCAGAAATGATTCATTATTATTATGTTTTGAACTGTGCTGTATTTAGCGATGCATTTGTCAAACTCAAAAATTTGTTTATTTTTAATTATTAAAAAAAGCTATTCTTTTATTTAAAAAAATTTCATTGACAAAATATTTTAGTTTGTCTTGGATATTTCTTTGATTATATCAGATATCATGGTCATGTTACAATGTACTCCACCTATGGGGCATGTTGTCACATTTCACTTCCATTCTTTCGGGGTAAATCAAGAAAAAAGTATACACTGTATTAATGAAACAAAACCACATATTTGCACTAGACACGTGTGAAATTAATGTGGGAAAAAATAAATACTCTGAACCCCAAGTGGATTTACACAAACTGAGACAGTCGAAAAGCGCTAGGTTGTGCCCCGCTCTCCCCTACTGCATATTGTAATTCATATTGCCTAGCTAATAGCTGAGTGTGAAATAAGTACTAATAACTATTACTATTGGGATAGGTAGTAAGAAATAAATACTAGTACTTTATTACTATAGAAAAACTAGGATAGGTGCCAATATAGTAATGGGAATAATTTTCAGAAGCGAATAGTTGATACCACAGTGAATTGTACAGCTAGTGTATGCCTGAGAGAATCAATATACTGATTAATTTAGGATTATTATAGTGTATTCAATGGTTTACATTTGCTCTCTTTTCATAGGAAAATGGAACTATGGAGGCACATAAAATTGGTGAGTTCATTTCTGAAGCTGAATTTTATTGTAAATATTAAATGTATAGACGTTCACATTGTGTGACCATGATGCATTATATATGACTTCTTGCTATGGAAATTCACATTGATAATGTGAATCTCACATTTTTCCTCCATGTAGCAATGCAGCATCAGTATCTTAAATCGAACAGCAGCGAAGAAATGACCCAGGAACAAAGATTCACATCTTTCATTCGTCTGACAGGTAAGAAGTAATGCATTAAGTAGAAGTAAATACAAAACATAATCACCAATTCACCATTAGGAAGAGAAGACCTGTAACCAATTCAGACAATTTGCGCCTATACCTGCTGCAATTCAGGCCCTGAAAGTCACTTTAAATAGACAGCATCTGTTTAAATTGGTTTACAATTAAATATTAAGTCGAGCTGCATGATTAATAAGACTGTGACATTGATGTTTGAGTCAAATGTTAGACAATAACATCATCTGTATTTTTCATTCTCAAAGATTCTTGTAATATTTTTTGGCTAAATGTATTCACACATTTTCCTTCTCTCTAGTTAATTACAGTACTTTTGCTGAACAAGGACATGTGCCGTGGATGTATAATGGATATCAAATCCATAACGGATACTTCACCTTGGATAATGACAGTGAATCTGTGATGATCCTTCGTGACGGAACGTACAAAGTTTCTTTGCAGATTACGTACAGAGGACTCGAAGAACACAATCGTACCGAATTCATTCTGCAGCATGATATTAATAATTATGCTATGAGTTATGGTGGAAAGTGCCTGCCTCTGCTCACCTACATGGAAACTGTGAACTTAACATCCCCACACTGGAGGAAAAGTCTGTTCTCTGAAGGTATTTTTCATCTCGATAAAGGGGATAGACTCATGGTGTGGACCAACAGTCTGTCCCTCATTGATGGTGGAGAAAAATTGCCACAAAAAACAGTCTTTGTGGTGTATCCTAATTTTTCCACATAATAATGACCTTTTCATCCAAACCAGTTCTTCTGTCAGCGGAATCATTTAGATCTCAGATATTCAAGAGAGTTTTATTTGTTACATACACAGTTATATACAGAATATACAACCGGCAGTGAAATGTAAACAGGTCCGCTCCATGGACAGTGCAAATATATATCTGAGACAGCTATAATTAATAGCAGAGCTGTGTACAGAAGGAAACCCTTACAAAAAATACTGTTGTACAGTGATGGAGTCACATGTTAATACCAGGGTACTTTGAAATATACTATGGTATTGAAATCCTTTCCTTCTAGGGTATTTTTTCAAGAACAAAATGGAAAAAAAAAAATTGCTAATATTACTTTTTGGTTTTGATTTTTTTATGTTCTGCTTCAAAGCTACATTGTAAAGCATTACAATTGAGGAGAAAGTATTTTTGTTTTATTTTGATTGAATTTGTCCAAAAGATACAACGAGTTTTCTACCCTGTAATGTCAAAGCTTTGTGTGCACAAACGTATTGTATGCTATAATATTTATGCCACTGAAACCTTATTTAAAGCTTTTGTATGCTATTTATGTTTGGTAGTTAATGATTTGGGCTGCTAATGTAAAGGTTATAATTTCAGCAACATTACAGAATGAACAGAATTATCAATATCTTCCATATTATGCTTTTGAGGTGCATTATGGGTGCTCTCATTGGAATTAGTAGGCTATAACTTTGGATTAAAAGGGTTAGCAGTTTCCTGAAATCACCAAATATCACATTTGTATTGATTTGCATGAAATATATTTTATGTGTATGAATACACCTTCAAAATGACATAATTTCTCTGGCCATAAAATATCAATAAATACTATTACATAAAGACTGTGTCTGTCTCAGAACATTTTAATATTCTTCTGAATTTTTAAACTAGATCAGATGTATTATTTTCTGCTGCCTTTAAGAGAAGCTTGATAGCTACTTTAAAACAACCATTTGCTAGATATTTATATTAATTATATTAATATTATTTAGCCATATAAATAGCTATATAGTTTATTTACACTCTAGTATCAAATGTTTCATCTTTGCTTTATTACACTATATCATTAGATTAGGCATAACTCCTGACACTCTCATGACTGCTTTGACGGCATTTGCTGTCTGACAGATAAGAGACTAAAGCTGTGATATTTGATATTGGGGGGAGATGTCATAAAGGGTGGAATTTCTTGTATGGGCACTTCTCCCTGCACGTCGACCAGAGCGAGAGCAAGAGCACGTCCATCAACGAGCTTTGTTCGGGTTACGGGAGCCGTCGGCAGCGCTGTCATTTTGTTTTTAGGCCACAAAATCAACAATGTCACTAAAGAAGTGTGTTTCTGGTTGTGAGGGAAAGATAACCTTGATCAGCTTTCCAAATAACTCAGCGTTAAGGAAACAGTGGATGCAGTTTGTTTTTCCAGAGCAGCAACGGAGTTCTGTGAGTGTGTTTGTTTGTTTGTTCCCGGTTATGAGTCGAAACTGCATCAAATGTCTGTTTTGTTGGCAATCGATGCATATAATGTGAACAACACGAACATATAGTGAATCAAAAGTTATCCAGGGATAATGCCGTGATGTATTGTGTGTGTGTGTGTGTGTGTGTGTGTGCTTGTGACTCTTTAGCTCCGCCCACTGCAAGCCTGCACGAGCTCTGCTGTTTTCAGAAAGAATTGGTGCAGTCTATCTGTCTTTTATAAATATGATAAAACTGAAGACTCTTCAGAGATATGAAGGATGCAATACTACACTCTAGGTACTCAAGATTAACATGAGATTGGCAGAAACTGTGTGTGTTATGTACCCTTTAAACTTGAACCTTTAGACAAAATACTAAAAAAGAAATATAAGGCCCAAAGTGAGACAAAATATGCATATTAGATATGTTTCCAGCTGCTCCTCCAGAGGCAAAGCCTGGCATCTATTTGTTCTGGCGACTTAGCTGGTGTGGTCTTCCACTTCAAATCCACCCTGGTATCCAGCTCTGCCAGCTCTCCTGTGCTGGTACCTGTTTACAAGATTTGTCACTGCCACTTTGCCAAAAAAAACAGAAAAAAAAATAAATAAATTTGCCCTCATAGAAAGGTCCTTCCTGAAGGGATCCATTTACTCATATTCTCTTGGAACATCCTTGAATTCGTACAGCAAAATTACGCAGACAAAATGCACTCATTTTTTATGAGAATCCACACAATCAAGAATTTCTCCCCACGCAGGTTTTGGATTCAAGTTGAACTTTGAACACATGAATTCACTGCAATCGCAAACATAAAGCTGTGAAGAGATCAGTCTCATCTACATTTACAGTTCTTCCTGCCTGATAAAGTTTTACGTACATTGCCTGACACAGTGAACCGAGTCATTATTATTAAGTTGTAATGTGTAAAAGTGACACTCCCTTTCTAGTGTGGAATGGAATGAGGATTTCAAGCACATGACTCATGAGGTGTGATGCAATCCCATGATGCAGTAACTCTTTCTGGATTGCTTTTGCAGACACTTTGTCATGAAACGTTAATAGTATGGAAGTAAAATAATGCCAAATGTTTTTGAAACAAAAAAGCTTGTTGAAACTTGAAAAAAATATGCATTGCATTACCCATGCTTGCATTTTAATGCCTTGGGCTGAAATTCAACAGATTCAACAGATTTTCATTATTACAGATTTCAATAATCCATATTCACCTCTCCAAAATATTCATTCTGTTTAAAAATACAACCAATAATATTTGACAGGCAATTTTCGGTACGTTTTATTTCGCTTTGCAAATTCGCTTCCACAAATTCAGTGGTTCAAATTCGACAGAAAATTCAACAGTTCACATCCGGGAAACTGCAGGAATAGCAGTATGTACTTTACAACATCCTAGCTCAAAATCAGTGCTTTACTGTCAAGTGCATTTCCATGACAAAAGTCCCCATCCTAGTTTTGTCGGGGACAGAACACCAAAAACCGGGACTGTCCCCGGAAAACGGGGACGTCTGGTCACCCTATCATGGGGGAACTCGTGGGCCACATGGGCTGGATTTGTCCAGGGCCAAATTTGAACCCCAGTCTATGTGACTGTGTGACGTGTCCAAATGAAAGGTAGGTTTAGGGGTAGGGTTAATGTAAAGGGATAGAATATACAGTTTGTACAATATAAAAATCATTATGTCCCCTGAAAACACAATATTGTGTGTTTGTGTGTGTGATGATATAACCAAAACACTCTTGTAGTCAATCAGCAATAGGGGGGCACATCCGCTCATGATGAGAGAGAGAGAGAGAGAGAGAGAGAGAGAGAGAGAGAGAGAGAGAGAGAGAGAGAGAACATTTGTAGAAAGACTGTAGATAGAGAGATGGCTGAGATATTACCAAAGAGGAAATGGTCAGAGGAATATAGTTGGAAAAAGAAGTTACAACCACGTAAGAGCTAGGACATTAACATTGTTAACACTGGAAAAGCTAGAGAATGTGAAGGCCTAAAGAATGGATGCCAAGGTTGCGTTGTATTGATTGCTTGATCGAGTAACCCTTTATTTTTGCAATGTTTCACAGAACCAATATAATTAATGCTGTTGGTTTCAACTGTCGTTGAATCACAGCTGATTCATATAGCCTAACTGTGCAAGCTGTCTGATGGGGAAGCTGTTAGTGGTTGCCTGTTGTGCAATTAGTGGCGCCGTATTTAAGGCAGGGATTTTCTTTTGGATATGGGCGTGTTTGTTTAGGTTTTGATTTAATTTATAAACAGTGTCAGTACTCAGGTTGCACCTTTAATATATAAATAAAACATTGTTGCAATGTTACAACAATGTTGTATGGGAAGCATAGGTGAATGTGCACATACAAGAAATTAGAAATTACTGATAGGAAACTATCACACGTGACTACCACTCCTCTAAGTCAAGTCAAGTCCACAGCACAATGACAACAGGAATACAAAGAGTACATTTCTAACTTTTTTTTTCTTTTTTTTTTTTACATTTATTTGTCAGTGGCCCAAAATTAGACTTATTATTGAGAAAGTCATGTAAGCAGTTGTAATAAGCATTTAGATTAAATGTTTATAAGATTCCTTTCAAGAAATTCTTAAATACATTTAAGCGTGTCCAAACATTTCATTCATTCAAAGAATGACTGATTAGAGATCACTGTCTCTGGCTATGTCCTAGAAACTAAACTTCTGATTATCCGACGCTCTGGATTCTGAACATTGTTTCATTTTTTAGGAAATGCACACCTACGATTGTTTGATAGAATCAAAGTACTTCCCTTTATTACACTCTTGAATAGAACAGAAACTAGTGAGTGAAACCATTACTCGGCATGTCACTGTACTGTGTGTAGGTGTTAGTGTAGGTAAGGTTATATAATTCTTCTAGTCCTGTACTTTGTGCAGATAATACAGTCTGCTGGGATTCCCCATTTCACACCTGGAATGTTTGATGTAGTGAATATAATGATGAAATAGTTTTAGGCATGGACTTCCTTTAAGTCTTCTAAGTTGTGAGGAGGGTGCCTCCATGGATCGGATTTGTTTGTTCAGCACATCCCACAGTTGATCGGACCACACGGGCCAGCCTTCACTCCCCACGTGCATCAGTGAGCCTTGGCCGCCCATGACCCTGTCGCCGGTTCACCACTGTTCCTTCCTTGGAGCACTTTTTGGTAGATACGGACCACTGCAGATCCGGGAACACCCCACAAGAGCTGCAGTTTTGGAGATGCTCTGACCCAGTCATCTAGCCATCACAATTTGGCCGTTGTCAAACTTGCTCAAATCCTTACGCTTGCCCATTTTTCCTGCTTCTTTGAGGACAAAATGTTCACTTGCTGCCTAATATATCCCATCCACTAACAGGTGCCGTGATGAAGAGATAATCAGTGTTATTTACTTAACCTGTTATAATGTTATGCCTGATCGGTGCAGCTCTTCAGGGGTGAAGCTTTATTTTTATTTAAAGTGCTGGGCAGCATTGAGAAGTTTCTGTGTTGCTGAATGCTTCTGTGAGAGTTAGAGTGAAGAAAGCACATATGTTTAGAACACTAATTTCTGAATATTTTTTTTCTTAAATGTAGAGTGTTCATTTGTGCAATAGCCAACAACACATTGTATCAAATTTATCTTTTACATTCTTTAATGCCAAAAATCATTAGGATATTAAGTAAATATCATCTTCCATGAAGATATTGTGTAAATTTCCTACCATAAATATATTTTTATTATTATTAGTAGTAGTAGTAATATGCATTGCTAAGGATTCTCTTCATTTGGATTAATTCACATTAAACATTACAATACAAGTTTATTAGAATGAGTACATTATTTTGTATGTGCTTAAAATACAAGAAAACATTCACTATATTGTACCTAGTGGATAACCAGTTGGATTAATAATTTATCGGTCCCACTTTATATTAGGTGGCCTTAACTACTATGTACTTACATCAAAAAATAAGTACAATGTACTTATTGTGTTCATATTGTATTATAAAACACTTTTGCTGATACTGAGGTGGGATACGGTAAAGTTAGCGACAGGTGTGGTGGGATGGGTAAGTTTAAGGGTAGGGTCAACAGTGTAATTATAAATGTAACTACAGAAATTAATTACAGATGTAATTACATGCACATTACATTTTTTTAAATGTCAGTACAATGTAGAAATATGTATGTACACAATAAGTGCATTGTATCAAATTATTAATTTAAATGTTAGTACATAGTAGTTATAGGCCACCTAATATAAAGTGGGTCCAACTTATCAAATACAAGAAATAAAGGTTCAATCTTTGGTCAACCTTACCTCTTACCTCATTTTTTTTTTTTTTTTTGCAGTCTACAGTGACTGTCATGTGACTTTAACTGACTTTTGATTTTTCCTGTGCAAACTATTTTTGTCTAAATGTGAATACACTTGAATTATATGCATACTCCTTCCTGATGAACATTATACTCAGTGAAACTTGTATTAAGTATAAGAGTACAGTATCAGTGACACTTCTGAGTAAAGGACAAATTTGTGCTGTAGTGTAAACTACTGTTTAGAAGGCTTGGAATTCTTGTGTAGGTGCAGTGAGAAAGCAATTAGCTCAATCCTAAAAGGAAGCCACATTTTTACCACATTTATTTGGCAAGCCCCACATTCTCTACATTTTCATATTTAATGAGATTCCTAACAAGCCAAATTTCTAGAGGATAATCTATCTTTAGATGATGACAGAAATGCAACAGAAACTACAGTTCCTTCCGTAACATGACCCTGAAACTGCTTTTTTCCTGTCTTCATTTCCTTAAAGGGATAGTATACACTCACCTAAAGGATTATTAGGAACACCTGTTCAATTTCTCATTAATGCAATTATCTAATCAACCAATCACATAGCAGTTGCTTCAATGCATTTAGGGGTATGGTCCTGGTCAAGACAATCTCCTGAACTCCAAACTGAATGTCAGAATGGGAAAGAAAAGCGATTTAAGCAATTTTGAGCGTCGCATGGTTGTTGGTGCCAGATGGGCCGGTCTGAGTATTTCACAATCTGCTCAGTTACTGGGATTTTCACACACAACCATTTCTAGGGTTTCCAAAGAATGGTGTGAAAAGGGAAAAACATCCAGTATGTGGCAGTCCTGTGGGCGAAAATGCCTTGTTGATGCTAAAGGTCAGAGGAGAATGGGCCGACTGATTCAAGCTGATAGAAGAGCAACTTTGATTGAAATAACCACTTGTTACAACCGAGGTATGCAGCAAAGCATTTGTGAAGCCACAACACGCACAACCTTGAGGCGGATGGGCTACAACAGCAGAAGACCCCACCGGGTACCACTCATCTCCACTACAAATAGGAAAAAGAGGCTACAATTTGCATGAGCTCACCAAAATTGGACAGTTGAAGACTGGAAAAATGTTGCCTGGTCTGATGAGTCTCGATTTCTGTTGAGACATTCAGATGGTAGAGTCAGAATTTGGAGTAAACAGAATGAGAACATGGATCCATCATGCCTTGTTACCACTGTGCAGGCTGGTGGTGGTGGTGTAATGGTGTGGGGGATGTTTTCTTGGCACACTTTAGGCCCTTTAGTGCCAATTGGGCATCGTTTAAATGCCACGGCCTACCTGAGCATTGTTTCTGACCATGTCCATCCCTTTATGACCACCATGTACCCATTCTCTGATGGCTACTTCCAGCAGGATAATGCACCATGTCACAAAGCTCGAATCATTTCAAATTGGATGACAATGAGTTCACTGTACTAAAATGGCCCCCACAGTCACCAGATCTCAACCCAATAGAGCATCTTTGGGATGTGGTGGAATGGGAGCTTCATGCCCTGGATGTGCATCCCACAAATCTCCATCAACTGCAAGATGCTATCCTATCAATATGGGCCAACATTTCTAAAGAATGCTTTCAGCACCTTGTTGAATCAATGCCACGTAGAATTAAGGCAGTTCTGAAGGTGAAAGGGGGTCAAACACAGTATTAGTATGGTGTTCCTAATAATCCTTTAGGTGAGTGTATGTTGAGCGATCCTCCCACTTCAGACAGTCGGAGCAGCTCTTTGTACGTTTTGGTGGCTGCACAAAAGGTTGTCCAGTCACCAAGCAAAGCTTATCCAGATGGCTGGTTGACGCTAGTGCGTTAGCTTATGACTCTGTGGGCCTCCAATGCCTTATAGGTCTCAAAGCACACTCCACCAGAGGCATGGCCTCTTCCTGGGCATGGTCCAGTGGAGTTTCCATCGATTATATTTGTAGAGTGGCAGGTTGGTCCTCATGTCTACATTTACCAGATTTTATAACTTGGAGGTTCCTGCTCTGCAGGCACAAATCCTTGGTGTATATATAAAGAGGTTAGACGGCCTCTATGAGCCCACTCCTCGCTAAGTCACATTTGGAGCCTTATATCCTAATGCTCCAGTGTTCGTTCTATTCCTTCAGTGTGTAACTGGCCTCGGTGAGCCCAGTTAGCAAAGGAGTGTATCTAGATATGTAATGACCATTTGAAAGGGAACGTACTCAGTTACCTAATGTAACCTTGGTTCCCTGAGATAAGGAAACGAGTACTGCGTAAGACGGCCGTGCTATGATGCTCATGTTTGGCAACCATCGCTTCAGTCATGGATATGTTCATGTTCATGCAGGGGAAGTTTCAAAGCTATTAATAAAGCACAGAGGCCAAGGCATCCCAGTCAATATTTTGGTCTCACAGTGATCTCACCATGAGCTCCCAGGATACTCATGATGTGGTCACAATGTGAGATCACATTGAGCTAAAAGTGTCAATGCTATAATTGTGTTAAACTCTCATTATGTTAGTTTAGAGTTCACTCACTGTAATCTAAATTTCTCTAATACTGGTCAGTTATATCACAAACATCATGTAGAAGTTCATATTTTATTTCCATCAACAAAATATTTCCTTGTTTATTTTATTATTATTTTATTTTTTTAAGTTTTGCCTGGTGTTGCCATTTGACACAAATATTTATATTTGATGGATGCATTCAGATTCTGGTGTTGTTTTGGTATACTCACCCTCAAGCCATCCTAGGTGTATATGACATTCTTCTTTCAGACAAATTCTATCAGAGTTTATAAAAGAATGGCCTGGCTCTTCCAAGCTTTATAATGGCAGTGAATGGGTGTTGATATTTTGAAGCCCAAAAAGTGCATCCATCCATCATAAACGCATTCCACACGGCCCCGGGGGGGTTAATAAAGGCCTTATGAAGCGAAGCGAAGTGATTCGTTTGTGTATGAAAATATCCATATTTAAAAACTTTATAAAGTAAAATATCTAGCTTCCAGCAGACAGCATATTTTTCTTAAACACATTGCTTTGATTCAGAAGGCCTTTATTAACACTAGAACTGTCAGGGGTCGCTGTATACTTAAAACCGCCAGCGGGTAAAATTTACCAATACAGATGATTACTGGTCTGATACGGCTTAAAAACTTAATATGTCACTGTATTATACCACTGTCTTCACAAAGTCATGTCTAGGGTCATGAAATTATTATTTGTAGCCATCAACTATGTTTTTGTCCTGTTGTTTTATGCTATTTTAAGCAGGCTACACTAATCACTTTTTGGTAGAATAGGCTAAATCAGCCTGCAATGACAGTGAGAATTTGAAGGAAATTAATATACATATTTGGGTGGTGTAATATTATAATAAAATGTTTCTATACATTGTATCTAATGTATCTATAATCACATATTAAGATAACCCATGTTACTTAAATTACTAAAATAACCTAAATAGACAATAAAGAGCAATAATAATCCACCGCACTGCATAGGATGTATGACAACATACAATAAGGATAACCTACGAATTCGAGCGCACAGTTTCACCTAATTAATTATTAATTTGTATAGTTATATACAAACCCGATTCCAAAAAAGTTGGGACACTGTACAGATTGTGAATAAAAACAGAATTTCAATATTTTATTCAGAATATAACACAGATGACATATCAAATGTTTAAACTGAGAAAATGTATAATTTTAAGGGAAAAATAAGTTGATTTTAAATTTCATGGCATCAACACATCTCAAAAGGCCATGTTTCCCACTGTGTGGCATCCCTCTTCTTTTATAACAGTCTGCAAACGTCTGGGGACTGAGGAGACAAGTTGCTCAAGTTTAGGAATAGGAATGTTGTCCCATTCTTGTCTAATACAGGCTTCTAGTTGCATCTTCCTCTTTATGATGCGCCAAATGTTTTCTATGGGTGAAAGATCTGGACTGCAGGCTGGCCATTTCAGTACCGGATCCTTCTTCTACGCAGCCATGATGTTGTAATTGATGCAGTATGTGGTCTGGCATTGTCATGTTGGAAAATGCAAGGTCTTTCCTGAAAGAGACGACGCCTGGATGGGAGCATATGTTGTTCTAGAACTTGGATATACCTTTCAGCATTGATGGTGCCTTTCCAGATGTGTAAGCTGCCCATGCCACACGCACTCATGCAACCCCATACCATCAGAGATGCAGGCTTCTGAACTGAGCGCTGATAACAACTTGGGTTGTCCTTGTCCTCTTTAGTCCGGATGACATGGCGTCCCAGTTTTCCACAAAGAACTTAAAATTTTGATTCGTCTGACCACAGAACAGTTTTCCACTTTGCCACACTCCATTTTAAATGAGCCTTGGTCCAGAGAAAACGCCTGCGCTTCTGGATCATGTTTAGATATGGCTTCTTTTTTGATCTATAGAGTTTTAGCCGGTAACGGCGAATGGCACGGTGGATTGTGTTCACCGACAATGTTTTCTGGAAGTATTCCTGAGCCCATGTTGTGATTTCCATTACAGTAGCATTCCTGTATGTGATGCAGTGCCGTCTAAGGGCCCGAAGATCACGGGCATCCAGTATGGTTTTCCGGCCTTGACCCTTACGTGACAGAAATTGTTCCAGATTCTCTGAATCTTTGGATGATATTATGCACTGTAGATGATGATAACTTCAAACTCTTTGCAATTTTTCTCTGAGAAACTCCTTTCTGATATTGCTTCACTATTTTTGGCCGCAGCATTGGGGGAATTGGTGATCCTCTGCCCATCTTGACTTCTGAGAGACACTGCCACTCTGAGAGGCTCTTTTTATACCCAATCATGTTGCCAATTGACCTAATAAGTTGCAAATTGGTCCTCCAGCTGTTCCTTATATGTACATTTAACTTTTCCGGCCTCTTATTGCTACCTGTCCCAACTTTTTTGGAACGTGTAGCTCTCATGAAATTCAAAATGAGCCAATATTTGGCATGACATTTCAAAATGTCTCACTTTCAACATTTGATATGTAATCTATATTCTATTGTGAATAAAATATAAGTTTATGAGATTTGCATTTATAAATAGGCTAAAATATCTTTATTTGAACGTGTGTTGTGTGACTGTTTACAGTAAGTCTACACGCTGCTCAAACACAGCATGAAAATAAAGTTATTATATAGGGGTAAATTTGACCCGCTGGTGCTTATAGGTATAAATGCCCCGTTTTTAAATCTGGTTTTATCTAAACTATTTTTAACAACAGGGGATTGTAAATAACACAGTTTTAGTAAAAGTCAATGACTGGGAGACTTGGATATTTTACTGATAATCTGTTATATACATTTGAAAAAAAGCCATGGGTAAATTTTACCCTGTGGCGGTTCTAGTGTTAACCCCCTGGAGCCGTGTGGAGTAAGTTGATGATGGATGGATGCACTTTATTGGGCTTCAAAACAGATCAGCCATTCACTGCCATTATAAAGCTTGGAACAGCCAGGACATTTTTTAATATAACTGGTTGCATTCATCTGAAAGAAGAATGTCCTATACACCTAGGATGACGAGAGTAAATCATGGGGTAATTTTCATTTTCAGGTGAACTATCCCTTTAGCCTCTTTTTCTTTTCCCCTTGACAAAGACTTCACACATCCTGAAACACAGAGAGCAATATGTCAGTGCAATCAGTTGTTAACAACTACTGCTCTTGACATTATATTTTCTATAGCAGTATTCAGATGCACACACTTCAACTTCTACACTACTTACTCTGCTAACACAGGGCCAGGCTATATGTAAATAGCAATTAAAGAGGCCACTCACCATTTCTCCAGTGTAACAATTCCACGCTGACTCCAGAACACAACTGTACAGCACAAATGGTTTGCTAACAAATCTGGTAGTATCCACGTTTAGCCAAACGTGTTGAGAAACAGGATGTACAATGCTCCCACAGTGACCGATATTTGAACTGCCTCCTTTCAACATGCTCAACATTTTGAATTCACAATGAGCTCACATATTACTCACATCGGGCCTTATTCATGAAACACGAGCAAAATGAATGTTTTGTGTAAATCGTTTGTAAAGCCGTTCTGACATAAAATGTGCGTAATGTGTGTATTTTTCATAAAATTCACGAAAATGTCCATATTTTCAAAATGGTACCATAGACTGTAAAAAAATATGGATGTAGTGTCTGTGACGTCACCCGTAGGTTTCTGAAGAGCATTTTTGGGTCAGCCGTTGCCATATTGACAGCGCGTCACTCCCGGATAACTGAAATGGGCAAAGATGCGGGACGTGGATGGAGCTGAGGTGCCTGGTTGCTGAAATCACGCCCGCCTAGCTCGACCATAGTGACAATCCACCTGTCCCTCAAGTGGCCACGCCCTTGATTATGCAGAACTTTAAGGCTTAATATAATTTAAACGGATAAGTTATAAAAAAAATTCACCTCACAGTTGTCATGAAGGGGAAAATTAGCTGTATAGACCAAAACCACTTTTTGTAGCAGGATGTAAACATGTTTTTTTCTGCAGTAAAGTTGGGCATTTTAACATGGGGGAGATATACACTCACCTAAAGGATTATTAGGAACACCATACTAATACTGTGTTTGACCCCCTTTCGCCTTCAGAATTGCCTTAATTCTACGTGGCATTGATTCAACAAGGTGCTGAAAGCATTCTTTAGAAATGTTGGCCCATATTGATAGGATAGCATCTTGCAGTTGATGGAGATTTGTGGGATGCACATCCAGGGCACTAAGCTCTGCTCCACCACATCCCAAAGATGCTCTATTAGGTTGAGATCTGGTGACTGTGGGGGCCATTTTAGTACAGTGAACTCATTGTCATGTTCAAGAAACAAATTTAAAATGATTCAAGCTTTGTGACATGGTGCATTATCCTGCTGGAAGTAGCCATCAGAGAATGGGTACATGGTGGTCATAAAGGGATGGACATGGTCAGAAACAATGCTCAGGTAGGCCGTGGCATTTAAACAATGCCCAGTTGACACTAAGGAGCCTAAAGTGTGCCAAGGAAACATCCTCCACACCATTACACCACCACCACCAGCCTGCACAGTGGTAACAAGGCATGATGGATCCATGTTCTCATTCTGTTTACTCCAAATTCTGACTCTACCATCTGAATGTCTCAACAGAAATCGAGACTCATCAGACCAGGCAACATTTTTCCAGTCTTCAACTGTCCAATTTTGATGAGCTTGTGCAAATTGTAGCCTCTTGTAGTGGAGATGAGTGGTACCCGGTGGGGTCTTCTGCTGTTGTAGCCCATCCACCTCAAGGTTCTGCGTGTTGTGGCTTCACAAATGCTTTGCTGCATATCTCGGTTGTAATGAGTGGTTATTTCAGTCAAAATTGCTCTTCTATCAGCTTGAATCAGTCGACCCATTCTCCTCTGACCTCTAGCATCAACAAGGCATTTTCGCCCACAGGGCTGCCGCATACTGGATGTTTTTCCCTTTTCACACCATTCTTTGGAAACCCTACAAATGGTTGTGCGTGAAAATCCCAGTAACTGAGCAGATTGTGAAATACTCAGACCGGCCCGTCTGGCACCAACAACCATGCCATGCTCAAAATTGCTTAAATCACCTTTCTTTCCCATTCTGACATTCAGTTTGGAGTTCAGGAGATTGTCTTGACCAGGACCACACCCCTAAATGCATTGAAGCAATTGCCATGTGATTGGTTGATTAGATAATTGCATTAATGAGAAATTGAACAGGTGTTCCTAATAATCCTTTAGGTGAGTGTAGATTTTACTACCTTTGGAACCTGTCCCTAGCGGCCAGTTGATGAATTGCAGTTTAAGTCACTTCCATGTTGGCTTCAAGACAGACCGCAGGAGGTTGCTGCTTGGTTGGTACGAAAGGAATTTACACCCTCTCCCTACCACGTGTAAATTGTGTGTATCGTTCTGTGTTCTGTGCAAACTGATGACATTGCATTTTGATGCACTATGTACCATAATAATATTTCATGACTTGACTTGCCCTGTCTTTTTTTTTTGGGTAATAGCTCATCACTGTCACTTTTTACCCAGCCGTCCAGTCACAGTGGAGGAGGGGTGGGACAAATACCACATCAACCAATCATCCTACTTGTACAACGACTGAACAACAATGGAGAAGTTAATGTTGCTACATTTTTATATTCAGTAATAATCTTCAAAATGAGATACTAACACATTACTGCCATGGATATTCTGTATCATAGCAACCAAAGTATGCTATATTGCCAAGAGCTTTCAAGCGCCATCAGCTGGCCATTTTCAGAAGAGCACCAGGAATTCACTTTTAAAGATTAACTGCGAGTACCTATTAGAGTCGCCTTGGGGAAAAGCAGTCATGTATGCTTTCAGAACTAACTTACAATGTTGTCATTGACTCAGCCAGGGTGGAGTGCAAAAGGAGAGGCAGCATCTCAAAAAGGTGAGTTTTAATGATAAAGGTATCATTAAAGTCATTGTGAAAACAGAAATGGCTTAATTTTACTTTCTAATTTATTTAATTTTTCTTATTGCATGTTACTGGTTTTATTGTAAACAATTCATCCATGCACATCATTTTAATCATTCGATTTTAATCTTTAATCATAATGTCATAACTTGATCTTTGTGTAATATGATTGAGTTCTTGCTGCTGATATGTGAAAAGCTGTGTTACAGTTAAGCCAGTCACATACAACCAATGGATAAAGTAAAGCATCATCTTTGTCAGGGTGTGGTACAAATGAAAAGGTGCAAGGACTCAGTTGCAGGAAGGTGAACATTTATTAACAATCAAATAAAACAAACACAAATGAACTCCCACGAGGGGGGAAAAAAACAAACCATAAACACCAAAACACTGGGACAGAACATGTAGCACGATGGGGAACAGACGACATCAGACAACGATCCAGCACAGGACTGAAGACACAAGAAGATTAAATAGGAGACAAACAAGGCAGGTAATGGGAAAGAGCAGGTGGGGCAAATTAACCAATAACCATGTAACAAGATGGGCAGGGTTGACAAGAGACTAGAGACATGACATCCTACCAAACAACACATGTACTACACAGAACAAGACAGACATGTGACATTACCCCTCCCTATGGAGCCGGTTCAAACATCTGTCAAAGTTGATTGAGTTCTCTGAAGGTCTGAGGCACATAGGCTACTGGAACTAATGCTTATTATGACTCATGTTATTAAATAAATAATTATGACTCATGTTATTAAATAACATTTTATTAAAATCTGCAAAAAACTTTCTGTCGAGAGATTTAAATGCCTTTTACTGTAGTTTATTGTGCATGCAGATTATATTTTAAGTTGTTAAGCTAAATTTATAAGTTTATTCTTTCTATATAGGCTACTTTAGACATGTAATATATCCACATTTGTTGATCAGTGCCTGTAATGTTTGCTGTAGTTTCGCAATTTTCAGTCGAATCCGGCGTGAAGGATAAATGAATTAAATGTGAACACAAACAGCATTGACTTAAGCGAATCAAAGGCAACAATCAGCAAATGCACTCACGCAAATAACTTTATTCGATTGTTTCAATATGCATTGACACATTATTTTATTTGAATGTTTCCTATTTTGTTAGTCGTTCTCAATTGGTCGCTATTCAAATGTAGCCATTTATTCTGATTAAACTTTTTTTGATAGCAAGGTATTAACCCTTTCACACGCAAGTTTAAAATATTCAGTTTTTCAAGGTGAACGAATCACTTTATAGTTTCCATGGTGATGCGTCATTGCTTGTCACGTGACACAAAGCAGTCATAATAGTGCTATATTGTACTGATGATTTTTCTTTTATTTAATTTTTCCTTTTTTATAAAAAAAAATATTCTCAACTGTGTTAAATATAGCATGACATACCTAATATTCCGATTGTCAAATATGGGCAAGTGGATGTGTTTATGATGATTGCGTTAGTTGAGCTAAATGCGCGATGGAATCGGCCATTTTAGTTTGTGCCGCAGTTCAGAGAATCGGATCTATTGGATTTACAACATGTGAATTCATCCACTTCTCCTGAAATACATGAAAGTAAGTGGCCGGTGGACTGGGAGAAGAATAGAGTAAACTTTAACGTTAATTATGCAATGTGTATCTGATATGAATAAAACTTGTCTAATTATAATGGAAAGGATTATTATTGCCGCTTCCATAGACATCAGTGTGTATTTTTTAAACTCTAAATGTATTGTTTTGCTGGTACGTATGTGTATTTAAAACACCGGTGTGATCGTACACTCCAGTGACCAGCCAAGACTGATCACACCGGTGTGATCGTACATGCAAAAGGGTTAATGATAAATATTTCATTATATTAGACGTTTCACCATTTTCTGTCTATTACCTTTGACTTAGTTCATGCACCGACAGGATAGTTAGTGAAGGTATACAGCAATCAAATCAGTGAAATCAGAATAAAATACAAGCAAAAATCCTATAGGCTACTTGTATTACTAAAAATGATTAAAAAAAGGCTTTCCAGTAGCTCAAACAATAAGAGCGTGGCATTAGCAATGCCAAGGTCATGGGTTCGATTCCCAGAGAAAGCAAGAACTGACTAAATGTAAAAATGTGTACCTTGAATGCAATGATAAAAGTGTCTGCCAAATGCATAAATGTAAAAATACAAAATATACTCACACAGGATTGTATCTCAATACTCCTTGAATTGTCTTTCCTTTCTGTCCTTCTATCCGTGCAGACGTGTTTTTCTCTCTGCTCCCTGCTGGCTCTCGCGCTGTTTTGTTTTGTCTAGTGTTTCGTCTCTTCTCTTCTCTGACTGCTGCTCTGCTGGACTCTTGAAAATACTGAAATGGAATTGATTAACTGGTCAATCAGCGCAATCGACAAGATTTTCTCACTAAGGAAGGGTGCCCCGGGAGAACCCACCTGCCCGGACGGGACCTTTGCCGCAGGGTACGTGAGGGACGCATGGAACAACTGGCAAGTCCTGTGCCTGGAGGCTCTGTCCGTGGAGGATGCGGAAGATTTATACATGATTGGATTATTGATGGCGGGGTTCCTATTCTTTGGCTTTGGGATTGCCCTGACCTATCGGAAGATTGGTAAGACAGCTGCAAGCAAATTCACCCAGCCGCTGTCTGTGGAAATTAAAGAATGCTTCGGGTTATGTGTGACCGTTTGAAGGAATTAGATCAGAAAGTGATAGGAATTGAGGAACTGAACCGTAATAACGCAGTCCGGACTGCGGATACGCAGGGTAGAGTGGGCTCTATCGGGGTCAGATCGGTGAACTTTTACGGACTGTAACCGGTCTGGCCATGAGGCTGGACGTAATGTCTAGGGAAACTGCACAGACCGGACGCGCTAATGCTGAGGACCAGATCTGATTGATTGATTATGATCCGGACAAATTACCAAGATCATCAAATGGATTAAAAATAATAAATTGTATTTGCCTGACCTAATCAACTAGCCCAACGAACCTCACTTGGTCCCTATCTCTCGGTTGGGAGGTCAGCCGGGCAGCTGTCTGCTATCTTCCCCTGTGCACTGCCTTATCTCCCTTCAAGGACAAACCATAGAACTGAACTCGAAAACATCTGAAGTTATGGCTAACATTCTCACACAACACAATCTCAGACTCACTCGCACCATACACAACCTACCCGATCCCACCCCCTCCAACCGTCTGCCTGTTTATCTATCTCCTCTCCCACTCCATACAAAAAATCCCATCACGTGACCACGTGTACTGTGTCATGTTTATGTTTATGTTTATGTTTTGTTGTGTTTGCTATGTAATGCTTGCTAAATTGCATTCTTGTATTTCTGGAGAGCGTAGGGCGGCGCCTGAATAATCGGCTGCGGCCCGGAGGCTTGCTCCAAACTTCATTTCGTTATACTGTACTTGTACATGTGTAATGACGAATAAACTTCAACTTCAACTTGAATAGGTTAATTATACACCTCAACTAACTAAGCAGTTTTTTCATTTCATGATTTTGAGTTGAACTGTTAAAAATGAAACGCACTGTTTGTCTGCATCTTGGAGTTTTAATTGATCATTTATTCATGAATTTGATTATGATATTAGCTTATTCAAGAGCTGTTCTTTGACATTTATGCATTTATGCATACACTTTTACCCACAATTCAAGGTATACAGATTGTCATTTAATGCATTCCCATGGTATTGAACCCATGATCTTAGATTTGCTAGTACACTACTTCTAGAGCTACAGGAATGGATCTATCTATATCCATTGCACAGAACCACATTACTTGGTTACTCCAGTTATGGTTACTATGAAATTCTGTGATTTTGTTTATTTTATTATTGACAGTAGCTGCTAACTTTGTTATTTTGGGGGTAAAACAAAGGTTACCATGGTCATTTTTTTATTATTTTTTTTGTGTATACAGGTATGGGTAGGTAATAATCCACAACCTGGAAGAAAAGAGAATGAGTAATATTGTTTGAATGTGGGAGGACAAATCAAAAGACATGGGTCAGAGAGCACTAGAGGTAGAACATTCATGAAATAGTACAGTTGTAGTACTCATTAACTTACAATCTGATTCTAGATTCCAAATTGTCAAAACCAGCGATATGTAGATTTTTAGTGTTTGATAAAGTCCCAATATAAAATCAACTTAAAGCAAAGATGATAATATGCACTTAATCATGGACTGTGCAAACAATAGATTCAGAAGTTAAACTATATATCAGGACTGTGGAATAACAAAACAGGGATGTGTTTTTTAATGCTAGTATTGCTCAATTATTATTAATAGAAACAGATGTTACTTAATAAATAACAATTATACATGTGCATGTGTTTTTCTAAATGCAGTACAACACACCTTCAAGGAGATGAACCCTAAGGTATATATGGAGTCTTAAATGTGAGTCATTATGCCTAACAAATGCCAGCTTTACAATTCCGTCAAGGGCCAAAGACAACCAATAAACCAACTGTAGTTTCCAAGGGGACCTGTAAACACACAACAGTGAAAACAACACAGTATCAATAATATGCATAATAGATTGGAATGGGTATGTCTACACTACTTGCATCGCCAAACGCACATTAAAATTGGTTTCCCAAGCATTTTCCCCTCTGCTATTGAAATCACACATCTCATTGTTGAGTCAGATTTTTTATTATTTTTTTTTGTAACATGAGACCAGTGACACACTTCACTTTAAGGTTAGTTTCGTGATGGACTGATCAATTCTAAGGTATTTCTGTGCCTTCAGTGCAACTGCCAAGACATGCCGGCTCCAGAAACTCTGGGAATTGAACCCATGACTTTGGTGTTGCTGGTGACATGCACTACTTCTTGAGCAACGGGAACTGATCTAGCTATTTCCAGTTGCACAGAACCACATTACTTTGTTACTACAGCCACTGAAAAAGACAATATATTAATACAGAATATCATTCAAATAGTAGAAGGGACTTTCAGATTCACACAACTCAAAGAACTGATGGAGTCAGAAATGTTTAAATCAATATTATTATTGTCCTTTTATGTAATTCAGCCCCCTCTAGGTAGACATACAGCATAATCAAAATAAATATATATATATATATATATATATATATATATATATATATATATATATATATATATATATATATATATATATATATATATATATATATATATATATATATATATATATATATATATATATAATGAAAGTTAACAAAAAGAAAAAAGTGAATTATTTAACATACTAATGTAATAATAGATTAAGTTTAACAAGGGTTAAGTTTTATTAATTTGTGACCCCGGACCACAAAATCATTCATAAGTCGCATGGGTATATTTGTGGCAATAGCCAACAATATATTGTATGGGTCAAAATTATTGATTTTTCTTTTATGCCAAAAATCATTAGGACATTATGTAAAGATCATGTTCCATGAAGATAGTTTGTCATGTCTCTGGTAAAGGAAGAAATCATAGAGAGGTGGATCAAAATGCCATAAAACTTATTTATAAACAAAAACAAAGAAGATAATCCAAATTACAGGAGTTGCAGGAGTAGACAAATGTAACAGCTTTGACATCTGCACAAGGACAATACTGGACAAAGAACTGAACCAAACAAAGAGTCCGTGGAGGAGCCGATGGGTGAGGCCATGGCAGAACCAGCAAGTAATGACTGATAATGCCATAAGGTCCACTGTTGAGCCCTTGGATGAGTGCAGCCAGGGAGCCAGATGGAGTCAGCGAAGTGGTCTTGTGTAGCCAGACCTTCAGACTGACGGCAGAAGGTCTGGATTCCATAGTAGCTTTCACTGTCCAAGGACCGCCCAGAGGCATGTAAAGCATCCAATGTAAACATCACCGAGGACCTGACCTGGACTGCTCACATTCAGACACAGGTGAAAAAAGCCAGGCAAAGACTGTACCACCTGCGCCAGCTGAGGAAATTCAGGGTTTCACCAGCTATCCTGAAAACTTTCTATTTAGGGGCGATAGAAAGTGTTTTAACTCAGTGCATCACAGCGTGGTATGGGAACAGCACCAGTCATGACCGCAAAGCCCTGCAAAGAGTCGTGCGCTTATCCGAGCGTATCTCAGGGTCAGCTCTCCCGTCTCTGCAGGACGTCTACACCAAACGCTGCAAAGGTAGAGCTACTAAGATCATCAAGGACTCTAATCACCCTGCAAACCCTCATTTCACGCTGCTGCCATCTGGTAAGCGCTTCCGAAGCCTGATGGCCAAAACTGAGAGACTCAGGAGGAGCTTCTTCCCCCAGGCCATCAGACTCCTGAACTCAGTCACCTAACATCACGTGACCATCGATATACTGACATTGCACTGCACTTTCTGTTCTCGTTGTTACTGTGTAACAACCTGTTATAAACCTGTTTGCACATTATACTTCTTTGTACATTTGTTAACCACATATTTATAAGTCTACAGATTACTCACTGCACAGTTTACTTCACTTATTTTATTCCACTTCTTTATTTATTTATTTTTTTCTACTTGACTTGATTTATTTCTAATTCTACAGATATATATAGTACTTTTCTATTCTATTTCTATTATAATTTCCTCCTTGTGTTTTTAACTGTGAATGTGCACTGTCCATGGAGCGGACCTGTTTACATTTCACTGCCGGTTGTATACTCTGTTATATAACTGTGTATGTGACAAATAAATCTCTTGAATCTTGAATTTCTTGAATCACCATTAAAGAACGAGACACACTTCTCTCAGAAATCCTGCAGAATTCAGCAAATTACAAGACAACTTCGAAACTCCTGAAGTGTGTGCCACGATCCATGATCAGACGTTCAGCCAACATTCCATAGGCGTGATGTCTGAGGCTGAGACTACAGACATAGGAGTCAGGAGACTGGGTGGTGACGAAGGAGTCAGGAGACTGGGCAGAGACGACGGAGCTAATGGAGGAGGCAGGACTTGGGAACAAGAAGAAACTGGCAAGTCCACTATTCCACTCTCCCCATCTCTATTAAAATGCATTTAGAATGCCCCCAAAATTCAAGCTAATGGGGAAAAAATACCTCTGTATGTCTTTTATTGTCTTTGTTTCGTTCCCTATCAGTCAGTCATGTTCGACGTTACATCAGTCCAATCACCTTCGAGTGGTAACAAAACAAGAAAATGGACATTGGTGAGTGAGGTTTGCATCGTGAACCACTCCCCATGACAAGTATACAAGGAGCAGCACTTTCTCATTTAAGCTTTCGTTTGGAACCAAGTGTTTCTAAACTGATTCTGCTCTGCAATCATCATTCATTCGGAACCAGGAAGAAGTTCCACACGGAGTGTTGGTGTAACGGCACTTCAGCGGTGGTCGTCTTCCTTAAAGTGTTGTGCACACTGTGCAGCCTTTCTAAAATAGCATTGTGGCAAGCAGGACAAGGGCAATGAGCCGTGAGAATGGGGCAAGGCCGGTGGCATGAGATATAATGAGAACCACCTGTGCACAGCAACGGTCTGGTATCTTACGGAGGAGCTTTGGAAGCATTAAGGGAGGAGCAACGACAGTGAAGGACGTGCGTTTTGTTTATGTGAATGCAGCAGCTGTCCATGTGGGGCTGCCAGTTTTACTTTAATTTTGTGTTTGTTTATAATTAAAGTATTTGAATGTTCGCTAGTTCCCGCCTCCTTCTTCTTATAACAACATACGCTGTTACAAGCATTTTGCACAATGTGCAGCGACCTTTCCCCGTGCGCTTCAGCACTTAAAATAGCTTTTTCCCTAATAGAGCAAGTGTACAAGTTAAAAAAGTATTTCACAGGATTGTAAATGCCAAGCAAATATTTACATTACATTACATTATTGTAATAAACACTTTAAGTAAGCTATTAAAAAGCGTTGTTTATATGTTGAATTATATTTTTTAAATGGCATTCTTTATATCTCAAAAAAGCTGTACCTGTGCCGTGCATGGAGCTAAAGAGTCACGTGTGTGCATGCATGCACGCGCACACACACACACACACACACACACACAACATCATCGCATAATAGGCTCTCTTTTCGTTCCGGTTAAATCACAACAAAATGTACACAAACATGTCCTTGCTCTTGATACAGAATCACTGATGAACACCTTTGATTTTAATGAGAAAAAAAACCTATACGATGGTGGATTCGAACCCAAAACAGAACCTCAGGCACGCTCGCTGGCCCAAAACTCTCTCACTGGACTGTTGCTAATATGTGTTTCTCAGGACTGACGATATTGTATTATGATATAGTTAGGAGATGTAATGTTAAGGATGAAACTATCACGTTAAACATGACTCTTGACTTCCACTTCCCAATTTTTACAACAGTTAAGCCACTGCATCGCATTATAGATCACTTTTGATTCACTATACGTTGGTGTTTACATCGTATGCACTAATTTGATGCATGTTACTCACCGCCTGCAATGATCTGCAATATCAATGACATTCGTTACCAAAAAGGAACATGCTTGAAAAACAAACTGCATCCACTGTTCCCTTAACGCTGGGTTCTTTGGGAAGCTGAACAAGGTTATTTTTCACTCACAACCAGAAACACACTTCTTTGCTGACATTGTAAAAAATCCTTTCTCGACTTGTGTTACCCAAATGATGGGCATGCTCTCCTGCTCTGGTTGGTGCATGACATGTGCGCGCTTTTCCAAGAGAAGTGTACATGAAGGCTTTTCCTCCCTTTATGACTTCATAAAGGGACATACAAAAAAAAAAAAAAAAACCTTTCAGAAACTTGTGAGAAACCGGAAGGAGAATTTTTGGCACAGAAATACTCCGTCATACGTCCAAGTCATTTTTTTAAAACTTTGGTCATGTTTAGCATTGTGTAGCGAAATCTAGCCCCAGGGGAAATGGTGCGGGATTTATGCATGCGTTTAATCGTGTGACGATCAAACATACATAAATCGGCACAGAGGGGAATTTGGATATTAACAGTTGATTATAACGGATTAAAACAATTATTAATATCTAGGGCTTGATTCAGCTTGTAGAATTTTCTTTAATTCTAGAATTGAGTTCAAAGGACGGATAATTGTCCACCAACTATCTCCCTTATAAAAACTCTTAGACAAGACTTCTGTGGCCACAAGAAGTATCTTTCTTTTAATTTACTATTTCTTTGAATTTACTATTCTTTTAATTTACTATATCTTTCTTTGATTTACTATTTTACTTTCTTTTACTCTCAGTTTTTACAAACTTATCATCTGCATTGATCTACTACGACAGCAAAACTCTTTTGGACATTGGTTACCTCTACACTGGACTGTTTCAGGACACTTTCGCCGATCCTCTGTGGCCATCTGAGATTCTTCGGAACGCCGAGTTGAACAATGGACAGAGCCGACAGCGAAGAATCAAGAAACACCGTGGGAAACGTGCTGGTATCCGTAACAGACTGAGGAAAAGGGCATTCAGACCTCCTCTCCCGAGCATTCTTCTAGCAAATGTTCAATCCTTGGATAATAAGATGGACGATCTTAGAGCCAGGATAAGTTTTCAACGGGACATGAGAGACTGTAATATCTATTGTTTGTCTGAAACATGGCTCACGCCCGCGGTCCCGGACACAGCTGTGACGCCGTCGGAGAACTTCTCTGTTTTTCGGATGGACAGAACAGCCGAGGCCGGTAAATCCAAAGGCGGTGGAGTGTGTTTCATGATCAACAAGAAATGGTGCGATCCCAGGAACATCACCATTCTCTCGCGGTCCTGCTCACCTCATCTGGAACATTTAACAATCATCTGCCGCCCATTCTATCTGCCTAGGGAGTTTTCTGCGGTTGTCGCGACCGCCGTTTACATCCCACCGCAGGCAGACACAGCGCTGGCTTTATCTGGCCTTCATGATGTTGCCAGCGGCGTCATAAACCAACATCCCGACGCGGCATTCATTGTCGCTGGCGATTTTAACAAAGCAAACCTAAAGAAAGTCCTGCCAAACTTTCACCAGCACGCCTCCTGCCCCACACGAGGAGCAAACACACTGGATCACTGCTACTCCGCTTAAGAACGCCTATAAAGCGCGGTCACTTCCAGCGTTGGCAAATCGGATCATGCCGCCATTTTCCTCACTCCCGAATACAAACAAAAGCTCCTCCAGGAACCCCCGGTGAGGCGGGAAGTTAAGCATTGGTCACCCCACTCAGAGACCGCGCTTCAGGCAGCTCTTGATGATGTGGATTGGGACATGTTCGAGCGAGTTCAGCTGACGTAAGCGAGTTCACAGACGTGGCGCTTTGCTTCATCAACACGCTTACAGAGCAAGCCACGCAAACAATAACAATAACGTCCTTCTCAAATCAGAAACCGTGGGTGGACAATTCAATCCGCTGCGGCAGTGAACGCGACGCACTGCTGCTTACAACGCCGGTCTCCATTCAGGGAATATGAATGAATACAGATCGTCCTGCTATGCTCTCAGACGAGCAGTTAAAGCCGCAAAACTCCGTTATAAAGACCGAGTGGAGTCTCATTTCCAACTCAACGACTCGCGGCGCATGTGTGGCAGGGTCTGAGGTCCATCTGCTCCTTTGGATCTAAATCCTCTGCAGAGGCAAGCGCTGATCCGTTGCTCGTGAACGAAGTTAAACTCTTTCTATGCTCGCTTTGACTGTAACCGCTGCAGCGCGACTCGCCAAGTGGCGCGTTAGAGAAATTACTCAGAGCAGCAACAATCACGTGATCTCTGTCTCGGAGGATGAAGTTCGGAGAGCACCCAAGCGTGTGGACGTCAGGAAAGCTGCTGGGCCGGATGGTATTTCAGGTCGTGTTCTGCGGTCCTGTGCTGATCAGCTCACCGGGTTGTTTACATCTATCTTTAATGAGTCCTCGCTACATCTGTGGTCCCCACCTCCTTCAAAAATCCACCATCATCCCTGTCCCTAAGAACAGTAAACCCTCTTGCCTAAATGACTATCGTCCAGTGGCTCTCACGTCTATAGTCATGAAGGTCTTTGAGAGACTCATTAAAAACACCATTTGCGCCTTCATTCCTGACACTTTGGACCCTCTTCAGTTTGCCTATCGTCCCAATAGATCGACTGAAGATGCCATCTCTCATGTCCTCCACTCCTCCCTCACTCACATCGACAGCAAAAGTGGGAACTACGTAAGACTGCTATTTATTGACTATAGCTCAGCCTTTAACACCATAGTTCCCACCAAGCTAACCTCCAAACTCCTGGATCTCGGCCTGAATCCTTCTCTCTGCCACTGGATTGAGGACTTCCTCACTGGCAGGCCTCAGGTGGTGAGAATAGGCCAGTCCACCTCCACCTCCATCACCCTGAGTGTGGGAGCTCCACAGGGCTGTGTCCTGAGCCCCTGCTCTACTCTCTCTACACGCATGACTGTTTGTCCACACACAGCTCCACCTCTATCATCAAATTTGCTGATGATACTGTTGTCCTGGGCCTCATCTCCAACAACAATGAGACGGCATACTTGGACGAGGTGGAGCATCTAACATCATGGTGCCAGGCCAACTGTCTCTCTCTGAATGTTGGCAAGACCAAAGAAATGATTGTGGACTTCAGGAAGAGACAGCAACGGACATACTCCCCCCTCATGATCAGCGGGTCACCAGTAGAGAGAGTGAGCAGCTTCAAGTACCTGGGAGTAAACATCTCCGAGGACCTGACCTGGACTGCTCACATTCAGACACAGGTGAAAAAAGCCAGGCAAAGACTGTACCACCTGCGCCAGCTGAGGAAATTCAGGGTTTCACCAGCTATCCTGAAAACTTTCTATTTAGGGGCGATAGAAAGTGTTTTAACTCAGTGCATCACAGCGTGGTATGGGAACAGCACCAGTCATGACCGCAAAGCCCTGCAAAGAGTAGTGCGCTTATCCGAGCGTATCTCAGGGTCAGCTCTCCCGTCTCTGCAGGACGTCTACACCAAACGCTGCAAAGGTAGAGCTACCAAGATCATCAAGGACTCTAATCACCCTGCAAACCCTCATTTCACGCTGCTACCATCTGGTAAGCGCTTCCAAGCCTGATGGCCAAAACTGAGAGACTCAGGAGGAGCTTCTTCCCCAGGCCATCAGACTCTGAACTTAACATCACGTGACTTCACGCCAGGATAAACATCGATACACTGACATTGCACTGCACTTTCTGTTCTCGTTGTTACTGTGTAACAACCTGTCATAAACCTGTTTGCACATTATACTCTTTATACATTTGTTAACCACATATTTATAAGTCTACAGTTTACTCACTGCAAAGTCTACTTCAATTATTTTATTCCACTTTATCCTTATTTGTTACCTTTTTTTTTTTCTCTTGACTTGATTATTTATAATTCTACAGATATAGACATATATATATATATATATAGATAGTACTTTTTTTATATCCTATTTCTATTATAATTTCTTCCTTGTGTTTTTAACTGTGAATTTGCACTGTCCATGGAGCGGACCTGTTTACATTTCACTGCCGGTTGTATATTCTGTATATAACTGTGTATGTGACAAATAAAACTCTTGAATCTTGAATCTTGAATCTTAATTAGTAACAGGGTCGGTTCACCGTAAAAGGGACACGTACAATCACGTGTGAATATATATATTTTAATAAATCAACAAACAATAAACAAACATACACAAATGAACTGAAAGCAGGAAGGAGAGAGAGAGAGTGAGAGAGAGAGAGAGAGACAAAGATTAGGTGGTATTACCGACAACAACCTATTGAGAACAAGCAAGAAATCAGTCCAACTTATTGGTATAAGCTCAAGACTTTATAACAACAGCTTAAGGGATACTTGCATAGGTTTCCTTCGTGGCTGATCGCGGATTCGTGCGTGTGGGGAATTCCGCGATCCGGTCCGTGTTTTGAATCTTGCAGGGCAGTTCCGTTGGAGTCCGCGGGAAGTTCAACTTTGGTTCCTTTGTGTGGTAATGTCCTTTGGAAGATGGCGCGCTGGCAGTCCGAGAATCCGCGCCGAGTAGAGGCAAGAGGGTGAAAGGCAAGAGAGCGGAAAAGCAAGAGAGAGCGGAGAGCTTGCAGGCCTTTCTTAAAGGTCATCACGGGGCACGCCTCTTTTGTCGGAACAGCCAATCAGAGCACAGGCACTAAGAAGCGGGAAATCTCCCTTTGTCTTCGGGTCTCGCCTCATTAACATGTTTATGGCTTTCTTAAGTTTGCAGACTTTGGGGTTTTGGCATAAAAGAAAGAGTTTGATGCATCATAGTACCACAAAACGCACATAGCCGGTCTACAAATTGAGAGTCAAAGATTTCAAGACCAAGCATGGGGAGTTTAACTTATGAATTAAAGGAACGGTGAGGATTGACGTCGCTCTTCATTAAGCATTCACTGGCTATAAGTTTCTAACCTATCAAACACATCTAAAATGGTTATAACAAAAAGCATGCATACATACAGGGAACACAGCACATCTAAAATGAAAAATAACTAAGTTAAAGGTCATATAGCCTATTTGGGTGTTCTTTGGTATGTGTGAGTGGGTAGGGGGCCTTTTTTTATTTATGATGGGGTCCCGTGGACTGCAGGAGGCTGGTTTGTGTCCTTTAGAGCCGTTAACCTGTCAGTCTGTAGACTTCACGGCGCCAGGCCTGTTGACTCATTTTGCATAATCAAAGTATGGGTCTGTTCGATCATTTATGAGCACCGTCCATACTCTACAATGGGAACTCTTTAACAGTGTAAAAAACTCGCCTTAAAACATACATGCAAGTGTGTTGTCTCTCTCTCTCACACACACACACACACACACACACACACACACACACACACACACACACACACACACACATACAGCACCCCCAACCTAAACACCTCCCCGTGCCCCTGGACACATATTTGATGGACACACATCCCACCATATCTGATTATGACATGATGAGATATGTGATGACTGAACATACTGTTCTAATTTATATTTGATGTACTTCACTTATTTGTATTTTTTTTATTTTCAAGACATCCTTGAAGTCATGCAGTCATGGTTTTTACCAAAAATACCAGCAGACCAGCAGTTACGGGCAGCTTTTCCCTCTAAAAGCAATCAGTAGTGGAAGCAGCAGGCAGCAGTGGCTTGAGTGAGAAAATTGCACACTATTATGAAGTCCGTCTCCCTCGGTCCGGAGGGGAGCACATGGATAACATCACATTGATGTCACCTTCCGGGACTGAGTGGCAAAAGAGCCTGCTGCGTGACTGGAATCAAAAAACTGCGAAAACTCAAGTAAAATAAACGATTATCAGTTTAAACTAAAGGTTGGACTCGATATAGTGTTCCTTACAACTAATCAAAGATCCAGAGATCCATGGATATTGACAGGAATTGTGTTTCCTGACATTTATATGAGCCTGATTTCGACGCCGGGGAAATACATAAAGCAAATTTGCCTGTAAACACTTTATATAAATAATAAACACTCACCTAAAGAATTATTAGGAACACCTGTTCAATTTCTCATTAATGCAATTATCTAATCAACCAATCACATGGCAGTTGCTTCAATGCATTTAGGGGTGTGGTCCTGGTCAAGACAATCTCCTGAACTCCAAACTGAATGTCAGAATGGGAAGGAAAGGTGATTTAAGCAATTTTGAGCGTGGCATGGTTGTTGGTGCCAGTCGGGCCGGTCTGAGTATTTCACAATCTGCTCAGTTACTGGGATTTTCACGCACAACCATTTCTAGGGTTTACAAAGAATGGTGTGAAAAGGGAAAAACATCCAGTATGTGGCAGTCCTGTGGGCGAAAATGCCTTGTTGATGCTAGAGGTCAGAGGAGAATGGGCCGACTGATTCAAGCTGATAGAAGAGCAACTTTGACTGAAATAACCACTGTTACAACCGAGGTATGCAGCAAAGCATTTGTGAAGCCACAACACGCACAACCTTGAGGCGGATGGGCTACAACAGCAGAAGACCCCACCGGGTACCACTCATTTCCACTACAAATAGGAAAAAGAGGCTACAATTTGCACAAGCTCACCAAAATTGGACAGTTGAAGACTGGAAAAATGTTGCCTGGTCTGATGAGTCTCGATTTCTGTTGAGACATTCAGATGGTAGAGTCAGAATTTGGTGTAAACAGAATGAGAACATGGATCCATCATGCCTTGTTACCACTGTGCAGGCTGGTGGTGGTGGTGTAATGGTGTGGGGGATGTTTTCTTGGCACACTTTAGGCCCCTTAGTGCCAATTGGGCATCGTTTAAATGCCACAGCCTACCTGAGCATTGTTTCTGACCATGTCCATCCCTTTATGACCACCATGTACCCATTCTCTGATGGCTACTTCCAGCAGGATAATGTCACGAAGCTCGGGTTTAGATGCAATAGAGCATCTTTGGGATGTGGTAGAATGGGAGCTTCGTGCCCTGGATGTGCATCCCACAAATCTCCATCAACTGCAAGATGCTATCCTATCAATATGGGCCAACATTTCTAAAGAATGCTTTCAGCACCTTGTTGAATCAATGTAGAATTAAGGCAGTTCTGAAGGCGAAAGGGGGTCAAACACAGTATTAGTATGGTGTTCCTAATAATCCTTTAGGTGAGTGTAGGTATAGGTCTAAACCCAGGTGATCACTTATATATCAATGCTATAAATAGTTTCATATCGTTCAGCCATCCTGTTTATTTTAAAAAAAACAGAAACATCCAATTATGCAGAATATAAGATGGTAAATATTTAATTGATGAATTGTCAATACAATATATAACAATACAATATATAGGGTATGATTGTACCCTAAAATTCAAATGATAACTGAAAATCCACGTTTCGCTGCCTGGAGTCCAGCTGTTTCTGTGAATTGCAGTGATCCATTTGCTTCTCTTTTCTGTAGCTTTTGGCAGTCTGTAAAAAAAATACACATCAGATTTCTTATAGAATCTACTTGTACCGTCAATCTCAAAGCTCTTTTCCATTTTAGTGTGTTTTTCTCTGCATTCACGCTGAAAACCAACGCTGCCTCTAGGTCTTTTTGCCACTTAGCGGAGTCACTCCGGACGACGGTGACGTCACGTGCATAACCTCTATTTAAGCCCTGTGTTTTGTTCAGTTGTCTGTCGTCGTCACTGTATGCTTGGTGGTTTTGTTCCTGGCTTATTCCAGAGAGTTTATTTCCGAGTGTTTGTTTCTTTATGATCTAGGAAAATAAAGTTAAGCTGCTGCAGAGATCCTTTCTCCTCGTCTCTGCAACCCAGTTGGTGACATCCACAGGGGCAGTTGCAACATTCATTAAAATATAAAGTCATTCTTTGACTTTATTTTCAAATGTATTTTACTTGTGCACAGTCAGGGTCTTCACTAAGTTAAATTGGCTGTATAAAGAAAAAGATTAGTAAAAAAATAATACAAAAACATTTTCAAGTAACAACCAGGATTTGGTAAATTATTACAATGGATTTGAACTACAAAATAATTGTAAAAAAAATCAACACTTCTATGCTTCTTCTGTGAAAACTTACTGAACTGTGTGTGTTTAAGTGAACACTGGAATATAAACCGATCAGGCCTAATATTGTGTTGGTTCCCCTTTTGCTGCCAAAACAGGCATGACCCGTCAAGGCATGGACTCCACTAGACCTCTGAAGGTGTGCTGTGGTATCTGGCACCAAGATGTTAGCAGCAGATCCTTTAAGTCCTGTAATTTGCACTCCATGGATCAGACTTGTTTTGTTAAGCACATCCCACAGATGCTCGATTGGATTGAGAATGTTTTGATTGAGATCTGGGGAAATTGGAGGCCAAGCCAACACCTCAAACTCATTGTTGTGCTCCTCAAACTCATCATTCCTGAACTATTTTTTCTTTGTGGCAGGGAACATTATCCTGCACCCACCAGGGAATGCCATTTCCATGGAAGGGAGTACATGATCTGCAACAATGCTTAGGTAGGTGGTACGTGTCAAAGTAACATCCACATGAATGGCAGGATGCAAGGTTTTCCAGCAGAACATTGCCCAAAGCATCACACTGCCTCCACCGGCCTTTCCCATAGTGCATCCTGGTGCCATGTGTTCCACACACGCACCCGGCTATCCACGTGATGCAAAAGAAAACGTGCATTGTGTATTCTGACACATTTCCATCAGAACCAGGCCAGCCTTAGCTCCCCACGTGCATCAATGAGCCTTGGCCGCCCATGACCCTGTCGCTGGTTCACCACTGTTCCTTCCTTGGAGCACTTTTGGTAGATACTGACCACTGCAGACCAGGAACACCCCACAAGAGCTGCAGTTTTGGAGATAATCTGACCCAGTCGTCTAGCCATCACAATTTGGCCCTTGTCAAACTCACTCAAATCCTTACTCTTGCCAATTTTTCCTGCTTCTAACACATCAACATTGAGGACAAAATGTTCACTTGCTGCCTAATATATCCCACCCACTAACAGGTGCCGTGATGAAGAGATAATCAGTGTTATTCACTTCACCTGTCATAATGTTATGCCTGATCGATGTATTCTTATATATTTTTACTAGGTTATGTGGCAGTTGGTAAAGTTTTTTGCCTCAGACCTAAGTGCCCTGCCTTTATGCTTCACTATGTTTGCTGCTAATATCAGAATACGGGGACAGCCCTATCTGTTGTGCATTTTCTCTCTTGTGGCTTACTAAAACACAGAACAGATCAAATACATGCCTCTGATTTTTACTTAAATTAAAACTATTTACTTAAAATAAAAAGGGGAGATACCTGATTATTAACAGGGGTTCTTTATTAATACATACAATTGTTTTGACAAGGGCTGTATCCACAATCACCCCCTAAACCCTCATTCACTATTCCCTACGTTAGTCCACTAATACAGTTCACTTGAAGGTGTGAATGAAAACGAGTGCGTGAAGTCGGACAGCCGCTGTGTGTACATCGGCTGTACACTCATTATTGCGATGCAATGTGGGATTAAATGAGTGCACTCGAACATGTCCACTATGGTTTCAACACCACTACAAATGGCTGTCCCCTAAAATAATGCCCTGTTTGAGGGTATAGGGGGCAATTTCGGATTCAGCCAAGGCTTTACATCAATGTTGAGATAACAACTGACAACCTTGATAAAACTTTCTATGTTAGCTTGACACAAGCATAAGGCAAGAAAATTGAAAAAGATGACTTTACACTGCTTCATGCAAACTGTGTAGACAGTATGACAAAAATCTGATCATAAAAAAAAAGACTTTTTTAACTTGAAATCATTTTTGCAGAAGGAATGGTCACGTGATTGCTTTCTTCCAGGAAGGAAGAGGGGCTAACTGAGCATGTAATATGCTCATCTTTCTAGCTTTATATATATATACGATGGGGTGAAGAAGCACACAACACGAGGATACAGGTAAGTTCCCCGAAGGGTGAACTTTTATTAATATATTATATATATATATATATATATATATATATATATATATATATATATATATATATATATATATATATATATACACACACCCCTATTTGCATCATATTCCTCTGAGAACTTCTATTAATATCTCCATGATAACATTTAGATGATGTACTTATTTCATCACTACAACAGAAACCTCTGCTTTGGTGACATCCTCGGTGTGATTCATATGCACTGGGTGTGGCTAAACTGTTTGACTGTTTTTCATCTCGTTGAACATTCTCTAAAACATTTGTTTTGCTCTGTTTTGTTTCAGTGTGTGGTTGTTAGCTACAGTCATCTACTTGTGACCCCTTACTAGAAAAATAAAAACCACACACACAAAAAATTAAAAAAACAAAGATGAATCATACCTCATGACTCAATAAGCAGTTCATTTACTGGTTACTTTTTTGATGCAAGTCACATGCAGTCACGTAATGAAAAATCATGTTTGCTGATAGTGTTCCAACCACAATCTCTTGAGACTGCTCTTTTCAAAGAAGTAGCATGCTCTTTTCTAAGATCATCAAGGACTCTAATCACCCTGCAAACCCTCATTTCACGCTGCTGCCATCTGGTAAGCGCTTCCGAAGCCTGATGGCCAAAACTGAGAGACTCAGGAGGACCTTCTTCCCCCAGGCCATCAGACTCCTGAACTCAGTCACCTAACATCACGTGACCACCGATACACTGACATTGCACTGCACTTTCTGTTCTTGTTGTTACTGTGTAACAACCTGTTATAAACCTGTTTGCACATTATACTTCTTTGTACATTTGTTAACCACATATTTATAAGTCTACAGTTTACTCACTGCACAGTCTACTTCACTTATTTTATTCCACTTCTTTATTTTTTTACTTTTTTTCTACTTGACTTGATTTATTTATAATTCTACAGATATATTATATATAGTACTTTTTTATTCTATTTCTATTATAATTTCCTCCTTGTGTTTTTAACTGTGAATGTGCACTGTCCATGGAGCGGACCTGTTTACATTTCACTGCCGGTTGTATATTCTGTATATAACTGTGTATGTGACAAATAAAACTCTTGAATCTTGAATCTCATGAAAAGAAGCCCAACTTCATATTCAAAGCAGGTGTACCTTTACATATTACAACTGTAGATATAAGTATTAATTACATTTTCCATGTAATTTATAACAAATTATTTTAAAATTACATTTATAGTCTATTAAATCCTGTAAACGATTTATGTAGGCTACACTCTAAAAAATGCTGGGTTAAAAACAACCCAAGTTGGGTTGAAACAACCCAATTGCTGTTGTTTTTAACCCAGCATTTTTTAGTGTATTATTAGCCTATATATTTAAGCAAGGCTTTATTTATATCAATTTAGTTTTCATGACAGTCTTGTTTTAGTGTTTCATAAAAATTGGGTGTGATCACTGTTTGACTCATTCTCTTGGCCTTTAGCCAGCTTTAGTTGTTAGAGGTTTGCTAATAATTATTTGTTGTGTTTACGGTTGTGAAGAGCCTCTTATCTTAAAATAGCTGCTACTTCCAGGAACACGTGCAAATCAGTGCTTAGAAATGAAATACAGATTAATCTGGTGCAATCACATCTCTTCCTGTGAAATGTCATGTTTACAACATTCCATTACATTTCATTCGATTTTTTTTTCATACTATTTAACTAATTCCAAGGTGATGTCATTTCTAGTGGAGGATGTGTGTGTGTGTGTGTGTGTGTGTGTGTGTGTGTGTGTGTGTGTGTGTGTGTGTGTGTGTGAATCTAACTCATGGGGACTCGTGTCACAGAGGGGACCTAAATTGAGGTCCCCATGTGGAAACAAGCATATAAATCATACAGAATGAGTAATTTTTTTATGTTTTTTTAATAAAAAAATACTGAAAGTTTTGTGTGACGGGTATGTTTAGGAGTAGAGTTAGTGTAAGGGGAGAGAATATACAGTTTGTACAGTATAAAAACTATTATATCTGTGGAGAGTCCCCACAAAATAGTGTGTGTGTGTGGACAGTAATTCAGTGTGGTTCAAAGTTTTCATGCAGATGTGGATTTAATGAATTTATTATTTATTCAGGGTAGAGTGGGGGGAAATGCCCCCATGGCATAAAACAAAATAACCATTAGATAAAATCAAGATATGTTTTTGTTGTTGCTATGGACTACGTTGACCAGAGTGATGTAGAAGTTTTCACTGCGAAGCTTACACTGGTGACATACCTGAGAGAAAACGGATTTCACGTTAAAGTGATATAATTTTTTTTTTTTACAGGAAGAGATGTGCTGATTTAATTTTTAACCAGACCAAGCTCAATTTAAGACTGAACATTGGTCTGGGGAGTCTGCTCTGTATTTTCTCCTGCACAAGAGGCGTGATCAACGGGCATAGTTCAAATGACTCTGTACGCAATTGGACAGTCCTTCAACCAATCAGACCACAAGAGGCGTGATCAACAGGCATAGTTCAAATGACTCTGTACGCAATTGGACAGTCCTTCAACCAATCAGACCACAAGAGGCGTGATCAACAGGCATAGTTCAAATGACTCTGTACGCAATTGGATAGTCCTTCAACCAATCAGACCACAAGAGGCGTGATCAACAGGCATAGTTCAAATGACTCTGTACGCAATTGGATAGTCCTTCAACCAATCAGACCACAAGAAGCGTGATCAACAGGCATAGTTCAAATGACTCTGTACGCAATTGGATAGTCCTTCACCCAATCAGACCACAAGAGGCGTGATCAATGAGCAACGACCCATCGTTTCTCTATCCGTCATCGTGTTAAACCCGCCAATAGCGCGCCAGGTGGATAAGCCAGTCTGTGATTAGTTCCCACAAAAGTGTAACAGAAGCAGTGAAATGAATGTACAGGTTTCCAGACTGAGCTGCAGGGCGAAATCAAATCTTCGGAAGATCAGGCTGGGTTTACCCAATCTAATAATTTTTAACAGTAAGAAAAAAAAAAGTGTTTTAAAACTTGTTGTTTTGCAGAACATCACAGTTATGGCGCTTTTCCACTACACAGTACCAGCTTGCCTCGACTTGACTCGCCTTGCCTTTCTTTGGTTTTCCACTGTGTAAAAGTTGTACCTGTACCTGCTTCCAGATACTTTTTTTCGTATCACCTCTGAGGCGAGCTGAGGCAATACTAAAATGTGACGTGAAAACACGGCAGACTGCTGATTGTTCAGAGACAATCGTCACTATTCACTGCGTCATCATTGCACGCGCCAGACGGAGTATCCTGAATAACCCCACCATTGTTAAATTAGTTTGGTCAGAGATTGCATGATATTTACTATTATAGCAACTCGGAAGAATACGCCGTGGTCAAACGAGGAGGTGCAGACTTTCCTTTGTTTGGTTGCCGAAGAGGGTAGCGGGTGTGTGTCGCGTAGAAGATTACGTCACGGCAGTTTCCTGCGGCGTCGCTATGACGACCAGGTACTATTGTGGAGGTACTATCTGCAATGGAAAACGGAGCGAAAAGCGAGCCGAGACGAGGCGAGTTGAGTCGAGTCGAGTTGAGCTGGTACTGGTAATGGAAAAGCACCATTATATATGATATGAGAAGAGCAAGGCCTGTAGTTAGGGAGTACTTGTTTAATATAATTATAATTAAAATAATAAAATATAATTATATTTTCAGAATGACCTTTTTTCCCCCAAACCTAGTCTGTGAGGTAAAACGCCCCAGTGGGCATCGCTTCCCACTATCATAATTACTGTAGTTATACCATGTTCTGAACATCACATTCTTTGTTTTTCCATCAAATGTAATCTAACTAGGTGATTGAATAAAAATGTTTGGACTTTATATTTAAAAGATTACCTCACATTAGCATCAGCTAGCTAATTGGCTAGCCAGTTAACATCAGCTAACAATATTTTTCAAAAAGGTTGATTTTCAAAATGGTTCATTAATAAATATTCATATTTATCTACTGTTATTTTGGCTTGTCTTTTTAATTTTTAAGCTAAAACATGCTTGTACTCTGATTTTGCTGTAAACATATAAAGCAAATTGCTTAGTCAGAGCGGGGACATTTTACCCCACCCCACACCTGTGCTTGGTACAAATTAAACTTCTGTTAAAAATCTTCATACCTGGTTTATAATTTAGGCCTATGTCATTGTCACTGAAAACTAGAATAGCTATTCTAGACACATCTAACTTTTGTTTCACAAAAAGAGTTACACAGTCCTAAAGGGGGGCATTTTCCCACACTCTACCCTATTAATTCCATTAATGAACCATTTCAGTTATATCGGACTATTGGTGATTCTAGCTCTCACCATAAACATCACATATTATGATTTATAAGCTGTTTTTCCTTAAGAGGGCCCAAAAATGTAGGATTTTTGATATTACCATCTTTGTGGTGACATTTTGTCCTTTAACATAGGGTTCATGGGCCTGGGAACACACACTTCACACCTGGACAATAGCTTCTACCGTCTCCAATACTGCTTGTTTTTGGATTGTGGGGGAACCCGGAGGAAACCCACGCAGACACAGGGAGAACATGCTATAAAAACAAGTGTTACTTAGCTGAATGTCATACATTCCATTTATTCAGATTCACTCAATGAATTACTGATACTAATACGGATACTGAGGCCTCTATGATATTGATGTTTTTAAACATTAATGATAGACATTCAACATTACAGTAATTGAAATCTATCAATTTCAACATTCATTAGGCTTTAAAAAATAACTTTTAATTCAAGTGTACTTATAACAATCTTCACATAAACCCATTATAATAAAAGTCATATTTAAATGGCTTTCCTAACGGTCTAACAAAAATACAGAAATTGAATAAAGTTATCAAACACTTTACAGTCTTAACTGCAAATGAAATATAGATTAATCCTTATTAAAGCTGTGTTACCTTTGTTATTTGATTAACTTTAATGACAGACCTCATTAGTGGCTGCTGTCACTTTAAGATCTGCTGCTGCCTAACATTGCATACATTTATTGTTAAGAGGAAAAACCCCTTGAGATGTGACATCTCGTTTTCGAGGGGACCTCAATCAACCTCAATCCACATGACGCGGATCTGAAGCGCATCTCATTTAACTCTTTAAGTTCATTTAAGACGTTATTTAACTCATTTACGACAGTTCTTTTGAACATTCGCGACAAAGCGGCCATCTTGGCAAAACACTCTTGTTATTGTTCGTTCAAGCGTGAAAAAGAACTGGATTCTGGCGCGTCTTTCCGCGAGTCGTGTTTGTGCCAGGACATTTTTACTGAGGTCTGATGCATATGGCGCACTTATTCGTCGTCATCTGATTGGTTGACTTCTACAGGATGTCCGTGAGACGCGTGCTGCGTTTTTTAACGGTCCGTCTGGAAACACATGCCATGATGCCAAAATCTCTCGTTGAAGAAGAACGCTGTTGTGTTTACAACTGTGACAACGAACGCTTACCAGGATCAGTTAAACACTGGATTTTCAAAAGTATGTGACGTTTGTGGCTCCATTGTTGCAGTAAACTTGCACAATGTTCTTGAATGAATAATTTATAGATGCACACACCGGTCTGTTATTGCAAGGACATCGATTTTACATTTTAACGGAACAAAACAAACTGTGATTGGTTGCATTACAAACGTCATCTTGGGAGGTCCTTAGCCAATGAAATCGCCTCCTATACCCTTAAATAGGGCACTATTTGACAATAATAGCCATAGTGATCTCATTCAATCCCACAATGCACCTCAATAACAAGTGTACTACCGATATACGCTGAACGGCTAGAGAATACCCATAATGCACTACGAGAGTCGCGCTCTGAATGAGTTCCCATTTCTGACCAGAAGATGGCACCCGCAGCTGAATCAACCTTCCTTTTTCCAAACTGCGCTGGTCCAGCGTAATATCCTACTGGTATGAAGTCCTTTTTGCTTGATTGTTTAATTATGGTTTATACATGCAGTTCCCATGGCAGAGTTCAAGATAAATCTTTTCATTACTACTGGAACTGCCAGTTTGATACCTTTCAAATAATTATTAAACAGCGCAAACTTTCCAAAAGCGGCAGCCACAGTGTCTGAATTCACTCACTTGTTTTCATTCACTCTTTCAATTGGACTATATTAGTCGAGTAATGTAGGGAATAGTAAATGAGGGTATATGGGACGATTACGAACACAGCATAGGACATTCTCAGACAGCGCGTTATCTTCTGTCTTGACGCACTTGAATGGTTTAAAAGCATTTGCACATATAAGAGTGTGATCATATAATGTAAACAATGTGCGAAATACCCTTCACTATTAGGGGGGGGTTCCCCATCTCCCGATTGTTGCGCAATACCGATCTAAATTTTCTCAATATGCAGTAGGCCTATAACATGACAATATTTCATGGACGCAAGCCAAGACAATCAGTCTGTAGCCTACATGACAACACACACGTACACACTTAACAATTTTTTATAATCCGATATGCTATAGGCTAGTAGCCTATTCATAAAGCAAAACTATGGATCACTGTACTAATCGGTTTAAAGTCCAATCCGAATGAAAATGCTCCATTTAAACATCTCAATCGGAATAAAAATGCCCAAACCGAATGAAATTGTAATCGGTTTGAGAGGTGTGGTATAAACATTTTCATGAACCGATCAAATGAAAAAGTCCACCATGTAAACGACCTGACCCGATTACTGTGAGTGCACGTGCTTCTGTGACGCGATATACAGCGCGCGCCTCCACCACTGAAGAGAGCGCCGCCGCACTCACACCAGGCTATAATACTGACAATAGAGGAAAGGTACATTTTCTGAGGTGTTAAACTTTATTTCGTAACAAGTTATGAAGATAATGTTGGAATAATGACACAGACATAGCCTGGCTACACACCATCTCATATTGACAGCGTTTGTCCCAGACACTTTTACTTCAGCTGCGCCTGAGAGAATAATTTATTTTTCTGAGATGATTCTTACACTTTACAGCAAATAAATAGCTTTTATAAAACTGTATAACTGCTGATGGCCGTTGAGAGTGGCCATGCAACCGGGAACTCATTCCAGCTGCTGGGGAGGACAGCGTCGACATTTCTGATGCGGCAGACAAACTGTCCGCATGTCAGCACATGTAAACACCAGGTCGGTTTATAACGCCTCATGTAAACAGTTCACTGAATCTTTCAGTCGGAATGACAAAAAGTGTGCATGTAAACGTGACTGACAAAGGAGGTTGCACTGGCTAAAGTTGAGTGGATGACTGCGGTGGTGACGCAACACTCTTACTATCCTCTGAGTCATCAGTTCATTTAGTTTCTCTACTCACTGCTGAGCCACACGTTTGCTCATTCAGAATTCTATAAATAAAAAGTTTCACATTTGAGATTACTGAAGCATTTGATCTCCATAAAGTCATCGGGGTGTGTTTACATATGCACACAGAGAGATACAGTACAATACATACATCAGATATGTGATTTTCCTGGACAAATGAGGGTCTTTATGGCAGTCTGACACTAGATGGCAGCACAGAAACAGTTTTACAGAAAGTGTTATCCAAAACTGCACTGAGCTTTGTGTTATTAAGTCAGACTATTTATAATGCTTTTATTTACTACAGATTTTCATTTGCTTTTGTTTATCATCCAGATTTTACAATCTAGCTTTAAAAATTGTCTTTTTAAAAAGACTGTCTATATGTCATTGTGATAAGCATAAGTGAAGAAAATGTAAGCATATGCGTTTAAAGATTTAAATGATGGATTTAAGTTAGTTAGAGGCTATTGCGGTTATACTTGTTTTTGCTCGGTTCCATCTTTTCATAAAATACTTGCAGCAAATAGAAGTGTTAATATCAGGCAGACGGGCAGGGCATGCTCTGGTTTCTGATGAACTGCAACTAAATTAATACGTGAAATATATAGGCCTATAGACAAAAGTAATGAAAAAGCGATAATCTGCCGTCAACACTGCTATTTAACATCATGAGAAAGCTGGATGTGACGAATATGCAAACATGCTGGAGAGAAAAAATAATCCCATCAACTGAAAGACCATTTTTGTTTCAAGTTCTACAATTGTGGTGGAAATTGTGGTCAGCCCCCACTTTATTTTTAATTAGTGCTGCCAATCGAAAAAACTAATTCATCGCATTTTTTTCCTGTAATTACTAAACGTTTTTAATATTTTTATATTGTAATAATTTCACAGTTACTCTCCAAATTAATGTAGAAACAACTCAAAGACAGTATATTTGTTGTAATGGCGTCCTTTTATGAAAGACCGCCAATATCACTGATACTAATACGGATACTGAGGCCTCTATGATATTGATGTTTTTAAACATTAATGATAGACATTCAACATTACAGTAATTGAAATCTATCAATTTCAACATTCATTAGGCTTTAAAAATAACTTTTAATTCAAGTGTACTTATAACAATCTTCACATAAACCCATTATAATAAAAGTCATATTTAAATGGCTTTCCTAACAGTCTAACAAAAATACAGAAATTGAATAAAGTTATCAAACACTTTACAGTCTTAACTGCAAATGAAATATAGATTAATCCTTATTAAAGCTGTGTTACCTTTGTTATTTGATTAACTTTAATGACAGACCTCATTAGTGGCTGCTGTCACTTTAAGATCTGCTGCTGCCTAACATTGCATACATTTATTGTTAAGAGAAAAACCCCTTGAGATGTGACATCTCGTTTTCGAGGGGACCTCAATCAACCTCAATCCACATGACGCGGATCTGAAGCGCATCTCATTTAACTCTTTAAGTTCATTTAAGACGTTATTTAACTCATTTACGACAGTTCTTTTGAACATTCGCGACAAAGCGGCCATCTTGGCAAAACACTCTTGTTATTGTTCGTTCAAGCGTGAAAAAGAACTGGATTCTGGCGCGTCTTTCCGCGAGTCGTGTTTGTGCCAGGACATTTTTACTGAGGTCTGATGCATATGGCGCACTTATTCGTCGTCATCTGATTGGTTGACTTCTACAGGATGTCCGTGAGACGCGTGCTGCGTTTTTTAACGGTCCGTCTGGAAACACATGCCATGATGCCAAAATCTCTCGTTGAAGAAGAACGCTGTTGTGTTTACAACTGTGACAACGAACGCTTACCAGGATCAGTTAAACACTGGATTTTCAAAAGTATGTGACGTTTGTGGCTCCATTGTTGCAGTAAACTTGCACAATGTTCTTGAATGAATAATTTATAGATGCACACACCGGTCTGTTATTGCAAGGACATCGATTTTACATTTTAACGGAACAAAACAAACTGTGATTGGTTGCATTACAAACGTCATCTTGGGAGGTCCTTAGCCAATGAAATCGCCTCCTATACCCTTAAATAGGGCACTATTTGACAATAATAGCCATAGTGATCTCATTCAATCCCACAATGCACCTCAATAACAAGTGTACTACCGATATACGCTGAACGGCTAGAGAATACCCATAATGCACTACGAGAGTCGCACTCTGAATGAGTTCCCATTTCTGACCAGAAGATGGCACCCGCAGCTGAATCAACCTTCCTTTTTCCAAACTGCGCTGGTCCAGCGTAATATCCTACTGGTATGAAGTCCTTTTTGCTTGATTGTTTAATTATGGTTTATGTTGTTGATTCCGTTAATCATTACAACGACCGTTGTGTGAATATACTGTAACTTTATTAACGGGGCATGTGTTACCAACACGACACATTGCATACTCAAGAGGCTCACGTGTGTTCTCCGTACAACGCACTCAGGGGGTAATAACGTTCTTAAAGGGCCATACACTTTTAGAGAACAGCATACTATAACACAGTTATAACTCTGTACAGATCATTTGTCACAATGATCTACATCCCCTTCCTTTAGCTGAAACTTCCTGAAGTGAACATATTTAACAATGGTTAGTCCTAAGGTTAACTTGATCACAACCAAAAATTACGAATGACTTTCATTTTAACAATGTATGCATTACAGTGAACAACTAAATAATAACAGATGCAAATCTCAAAATAATCTCTGTATGCATGAAGAGACACATCAACCAACATAAAATGATGATATGGAAATTAACATAATAGATACATTTAGCAGACATTCAAAATAAGCCAAAGTGTCATTGAATCTCCCATTACTGGAACTCACTGCTTGTACCTTGGATTCGGCTTGCATATGCGACCAGAACGTGTTCTGTAAGGTGCATTACTGTCCTCAATGGGAGATTGTGACGTGTGCTTTGACATGTCAGTAGGTGTAGATTTTGGTTGTGGAATGTGTGTTTGTGATGAGTGTAATGTAGGGGGAGTATAGTCCTCTGTGTGTGCATTGGTGTTTTGAGAGTCAATGTTCTCGTGGGTGTGCTGTGATGGAGGGGGCTCTGCAACAGGAAGGATATGGCGTCAGTTCCTCCTGTATGTTCCTCCATTACATTGGATAGTATATGAGCGAGGCTCCTTGTTCACCTCTTTTACTGTGCCAAGGTCCCCATATCCTTTCGGGGTCTGCATTCTGGCAACTTGTCCCTTTACCAGTGGCTGCAGTGGGCGACTTGATATGTCATAGTATCGCTTTTGGATCATCCTCTTGTTATGAAGCTGTGCGGAGACCTGCTGGGCATGTTTGGGGGCTGGTTCCAACAGTCTAGAATTAACAGGGATGGCTGACCTTGTCTGTCGTGACAATAGGCGTTGTGCAGGGGAACCCAGTGTTGGATCACGGGAAATGTTCCTCAGGTTCAGGAGGTTGAGGAATACATCCGTGCCATCTCTGTGAGATTTCTCCATTAGCTGCTTTGCACTACGAACCGCTCTCTCTGCCAGGCCATTTGACTGTGGGAATTCTGGACTACTGGTGACATGAATAAAGTCCCACTGTTTGGCGAAGTCTCTGAATTGCTGGCTCGTGTACTGTCTAGCGTTATCAGAAACGAGTGTGTGAGGTGTCCCGTGCACAGAGAAGTGTCTCTTTAGTTTCGTGATTACAGCTGAGGACGTTATATCACGAAGAAGGTCAACCTCATACCATCCTGAGTATGAGTCTACAAGTACTAGATAATTTTGCTTGCGCCACTCAAACATATCTGTTGCCACAGTAGACCAAGGCAGATTTGGGACTGGGTATGGTTTTAGTGGTTCTTTCTGTTGATGTGGCTTTGTGCTGTTGCAGACTGAGCATGAGAGGAGTTCTGCTGTAATATCAGCCTTCATCGTTGGCCAGAAAATTATACTTCTTGCTCTGTGCTTGGTAGCATCCAGACCAGGGTGTCCTCTGTGGACTATGGCAGTGTATTCTCTCTGCAATGAGCGAGGAATGACTGTCTTGAGACCTTTCATCACTATTCCATTTTCCACAGCTAGCTCATCCCTGTAGGGAAAGTAGGGACGCAACGTGGGCAACACGCTGTGCTCTTTAATTGGCCAACCTTGTTGAATCATAGTGCTGAGAACCTGCAACACCTCGTCCTCCGCTGTATGCTTTCTGAGTTCCGCCAATCGAGCAGTGGAGATGTAATTGATGGACATTACTTCAAATGTGTCATTTTCAGTTTCTGGAGGGACTTCTGTGTTTGGAGCTCGGGATAGGGTGTCTGCAAGATACATATGCTTACCCTTCTTGTACACCAGAGTGATGTCGTAGCACTGTAATCTGAGCATCATCCTCTGTAGTCGTGCAGGAGCTGTGTGGATTGGTTTCTTTAAAATGGACACAAGGGGCTGATGGTCCGTCTCAATGAGTGTAGGTTTCCCATACACATAGTCTCTGAACTTCGTACAGGCAAATAAGACAGCTAGCAGTTCCTTCTCTATCTGAGCGTACCGTGTCTCTGTATCTGTGAGTGTGCGAGAAGCATAGGCAACTGGTTTGCCCTCCTGCATGCATGCAGCACCAAGTCCAAAGCATGACGCATCACAGGTTAGAGTGACTGGCTTCTTTACATCATAGTATGATAAGACAGGTGGGGTGGACAAACATGACTTGAGGGTGTCAAATGCTTGTTGGTGCTGTTGGTACCAACACCATACTGTCTCTTTGTGTGTCAGCTTTCTGAGGGGTGCAGCAATGTCGCTGAAGTTTGGGATAAATTTCCCCAGATAATTTGTCACTCCAAGGAAACGCTGTAAGGCGGGGACATCCTTGGGTGCTGGCATCTCAGAGATTGCTTTTGTTTTGGAAGGATCGGCCTTTAGGCCCTCACTTGTAAAGATATGGCCCACATAGCTGACATGTTCCAGGCGAAATTTGCATTTGACCGGGTTTAATTGAGCTTGATCTCACATGCTCTGTTCAACACCCTTTTCAGATTAATGTCATGTTCAGCAACGTTGCGGCCTCCGATGATAATATCATCGACAATAATTGCACAGGGGTATCCAGAGAACAGCTGCTCCATTGAGCGCTGGAACACTTTGCTTGCGGAGTTTATACCAAAGGGCATACGAAGGAATCTATAACGCCCAAATAGAGTACTGAACGTAGTCATCATGGAGGACTTGTGGTCGAGACGAATCTGCCAGAAAGAGTTCTTTGCGTCCAGCACTGAAAATACGGTTGCACCTGACATCTGGGATGCTACTTCCTCTACGCTGCGCATAGGGTGATGAGGTCTCTTTAGGGCAGTATTTAGATCTTTTGGGTTGATACACAGCCTGATTTCTTGTCTGTCCTTTTTATGTGTGACCACCATGGACGAGACCCAATCTGTCGGCTCTGAAACTGCAGTTATAACTCCAAGGCTCTGCATGCGGTCCAGCTCCGCTTTAACACGGCTTTGCATTGCTAGAGGGATGCGATGGGCGGGGCGAACTACTGGCTGTATGTTAGGGTCCACAGTCATGGAATATGTGACTGGAAGTTCTCCGAGCTCATCAGTAAACAAATCTTTGAACTCAGTGAGAAAGTCTTCAGTGCTGCCCTCCATAATGACATGATGCACATCCGGGCTGATTGTAACAATCCCCATATCAAGGCATGCACGAAATCCTAACAACGGTTGGACGTCTTGATCCACCAAAAAAAATGCAATTGAGTGATTTTGCCCTTTTAGGACACACTGCAGTGTGACTAAGCCCATTGTTTCAATCTTACTTCCACCATAAGCTACAAGGTTGGGTGTCTTTGATTGCATTGCTGGCTGTTCATTCTTGGCAATTTTTTCAAAAGTCTTTTGTGACATTACGTTACACTTTGCCCCAGTGTCGACTTTCAACTCAATTGGAGTTTTATTTATGTGTAAAGTGACAAATCCCTCCTCCAATTCTGGCTTGTGAGGGTTAACAGTGTTGACGCACTTGTCAAATTCAATGCCATCAACATAAAAGGTGTCGTCATGGTCAGGGGGTTTGCATATTTCAAGTTCGTGCACCACTTTCCTGTGGTTGAATTTTTTCTGACCGAACTGACTACGTGCTTTACAACATTTCTTGTAGTGATTCATTTTCTTGCAGTTATGACACTGTTGTCCGAAAGCTGGGCATTTCTCTTTCTTTGCTGCATGATTACTTCCACAATTTCTGCAATTGGTTATGGCTGATGAATCATGTTCTGCGCTTTGTTTATGCATTGTGTGTTGGCGCCTCCTGCCGGAAAATGGCTGTATTGCATCAACGTTAGTTGCAGTCTTTTGTGTAGTCAACATTTTGTTATTCTCTTCAGTCATTTCATGTATGCGACAAAGTGATATGGCTTTGGTTAGAGTTAAAACACTGTCTTTTAATAGTGCTTTTCTCAAGCTTTCACTGTTGATGCCACACACTATTCTATCGCAGATCAGCTCGTCTGTCAATTCTCCAAAATGACAACTTTTAGCTTTTATTCTGAGATCACTGATGAATGCCTCAATAGTTTCACCTTGTTTCTAGTTTCTTGAGTGGAATTTATGCCTTTCGAATGTCTTGTTTTGTTGGGGGTTGCATATTTCATGAAATTTCCTTTTCAGGCACTCTGGATCTTCCCTGGATTCAGCGGGAGTTAAGATCGCGCTGTTCTCGCCCGGCGCACGCACCTCCGCTGCATAGACAAATGAACGCTCCCGTTCAATGGCTTCCGGCCCTGCGAGATTGAGGAGGATGTATGCCAAAGTCTTAGCAGGTTTATCATAGTGCGCGGCGGCGATGAAAATGTCATACTCTTGCTCGAAAATTCGCCAATTGTCGGCGATATTTCCATCAAAAGTGAGCGGGTCTGGTCTTCGAAAACAATTAATTATTAAAATAATTATTCAAATAATTACTTCAAATAATTATTAAACAGCGCAAACTTTCCAAAAGCGGCAGCCACAGTGTCTGAATTCACTCACTTGTTTTCATTCACTCTTTCAATTGGACTATATTAGTCGAGTAATGTAGGGAATAGTAAATGAGGGTATATGGGACGATTACGAACACAGCATAGGACATTCTCAGACAGCGCGTTATCTTCTGTCTTGACGCACTTGAATGGTTTAAAAGCATTTGCACATATAAGAGTGTGATCATATAATGTAAACAATGTGCGAAATACCCTTCACTATTAGGGGGGGGTTCCCCATCTCCCGATTGTTGCGCAATACCGATCTAAATTTTCTCAATATGCAGTAGGCCTATAACATGACAATATTTCATGGACGCAAGCCAAGACAATCAGTCTGTAGCCTACATGACAACACACACGTACACTTAACAATTTTTATAATCCGATATGCTATAGGCTAGTAGCCTATTCATAAAGCAAAACTATGGATCACTGTACTAATCGGTTTAAAGTCCAATCCGAATGAAAATGCTCCATTTAAACATCTCAATCGGAATAAAAATGCCCAAACCGAATGAAATTGTAATCGGTTTGAGAGGTGTGGTATAAACATTTTCATGAACCGATCAAATGAAAAAGTCCACCATGTAAACGACCTGACCCGATTACTGTGAGTGCACGTGCTTCTGTGACGCGATATACAGCGCGCGCCTCCACCACTGAAGAGAGCGCCGCCGCACTCACACCAGGCTATAATACTGACAATAGAGGAAAGGTACATTTTCTGAGGTGTTAAACTTTATTTCGTAACAAGTTATGAAGATAATGTTGGAATAATGACACAGACATAGCCTGGCTACACCATCTCATATTGACAGCGTTTGTCCCAGACACTTTTTACTTCAGCTGCGCCTGAGAGAATAATTTATTTTTCTGAGATGATTCTTACACTTTACAGCAAATAAATAGCTTTTATAAAACTGTATAACTGCTGATGGCCGTTGAGAGTGGCCATGCAACCGGGAACTCATTCCAGCTGCTGGGGAGGACAGCGTCGACATTTCTGATGCGGCAGACAAACTGTCCGCATGTCAGCACATGTAAACACCAGATCGGTTTATAACGTCTCATGTAAACAGTTCACTGAATCTTTCAGTCGGAATGACAAAAAGTGTGCATGTAAACGTGACTGACAAAGGAGGTTGCACTGGCTAAAGTTGAGTGGATGACTGCGGTCAAGCCAGCCGCCACTCCGAAATCCAGGGTCATCTAGCCAGCACATTATTTCGCGGTGCGCGAATACACTAGCTCTTACAGTAAGACAGTCAGATAACTGATCTGAAAACAAGTGGAATGGAATTCAGCATCATACAGTGTCAGGCTGTGAGGTGTATTTTCATTCATTCAGGCAGACTGACGAATAAATGAATGTTAAATCGCGTTCATCGGAAGATCACTTGTTTTCAGATCAGTTCTCTGACGGTCGTACCGTAATAGCCAGTTTATGCGCGCACCACAAAATAACGTGGCTGCTAGATTGACCGTGCATTTTGGAGTGGCGGCTGGCTTGGCCTCAGTTTTGGACGCACGTTGTTTTATAATAAGGAGCGGCAAAGTTGTGCATTACAGTGCAGATATGACAATAATTGGTACCAATCTGGTGCACTTACAAGAGCAATCAACTGAATAAATGCCAGGTATAGCCTATCAGAGACTGGCAAAGCACATTCGACTAACAGAAACCGTGCAAACAGGCCATCTCTCAAATTGAAAAAAGCAGCACGGCGGATGCTGACAGACAGCCTACAACAAGCCAAACATCACCACGGCGGGTGCTCTCTCTCTCTCTCTCACTGCAAAGACTGGAAAAAAAAGCCTCTTACAGCTTATCTTAAGTTAGACACTGGTTTAGCTTTCGCTTGCTAGCCGTTTTTAGTATGACTTCTCAGCACTTTTTTCTGTTTGGCGCACATGGCTAATTTGCATACGTACTTGGCAAAAAATAGAACATATTTGTGAATAAATGTTTTGAATTCTGAATACTGGACATGGTGAGCTTAATATTTTAGTAACCATTAGTGACAATTTGAGACCCCCTTCAAATTCCCCCGTATTTCGCACACTGAATGTAAAGCTAGCCAAAGGATAACTGAAAAAATTAATGCTGCGTTAATTGCGTTAAATATTTTTAACGCGTTAAATTGGAAAAGTTAATCACATGCGTTGCACAAATTTTGACAGCACTACTTTGGTTCTGGTTCTCAAAAAGTGACTTCTGAAATATAATTTAATCATCACATATTCAAATATACTGTGTTGATGATAGACGCAATGAGATTTGTCTCCGCCTTCTTTTCCTTATATGGTTGTCCAGCACACTTACGCAAACAAATAGTTCACGCCTGCGCAGCAGATTTACAGGTTCTGTATGTAAGTTTTTGGCTGTACTAAAGCATAAAAACCGTAATATTTTTACAGGTATTTAGGAAACATGCTAAGTTCACATGTTTCTCTGAAAAACAATGCTACAGCCAGTTATTCTACTTTGAAATGTGTGTTCCGTGTCGGAATGTCTGTTTTTGTTTTGGTCAGTGCGATCCCCATGTTGCCAGTTTACCCAATAGTATTTTGACACCACAGATTGCCAGTTGGCGGAATAGAGCATGTTGCAGCCATGGAAGCCAGCGAACAAACTGGGTCAGAGATCACAGATTCTACCCGACCTAAAAAGCCTCGGCATCCATCTAAAAATCTAATCTAATCTTCTCGCCTTCCAGTTCCATTGTCAATTGCGCTCATTCCTGTTGCGTGTCCTCAAACTGGCAACCCGCGTGAGGAAGGGGAGGGGCTAACAATATTTTGAATTTGGACTGCAGTATCCATTTCAACCACTAGCTGTCATTCTTACATACAGCACCTTTAAATGCAATGAGTTTAAGATTCAATAACAGCTCATATTTCAGCCTGTAAACGTCAACAAGTGGGTAAGTCAATGACAGGATGCTTATTTTGGCTGAACGCTGGCTCCTTCAAAGCAGTATGCATTTTATTTGTTCATTTAATTTGAGTTTTGGAATGCGTTGTTGTTGTTGTTGTTGTTTTTTAGTTTGTATTTATTTATTTTTAATTACATAAATGAACAGTATGCTTGTTTTTAGGCCTACTTACAAAAATTATCCCATTATTTGTCATTCATCAAAAAATTTAAAGCTGAAAGAAAATGCTGAAAATGAATATGGTGCCACACCGTACTTTTTGTAATGAATTGAAGAGTTGGTATCTTTTGAATGCAGATCAATTCAATAATTTTTGTTTTGTTAATAAGTTCCTTTAAGATCAGCTTAATTATGAAATTCGTGATGACTTTTAATTAGGTGTTACACTACAGCATTGCTGAACAGAGAATGTCAGCCAATGGTTAATTACATTTTGAAATCCTAATTTTTAGTGTGACTATGCATGAAATGGAACAGAAGAAAGTAATTAAAATAGCATGGTAGGTTTAATGTATGATTAACAAGTTTCTTTTTGAGAAACATTTTCAGTTGCAGTGCCAACGCAATCATAGAATGACCCTTTTTCATATCTCGTAACATAGCACGTTGTTTTGTTTACATTGCACATAATCATATGCCGACACTGGAATCTCTAGCCAGTCTCCTCATTTTTGTTCTTTCCATTTCATGCAAACTCATACACAAGCATTCTGTTCAAGTGGTCTTGTAAAATAATGTAATCTAATGAAATGAGATGGTAGATTTATGATATTGCAGGATCATCTGTTTGGGGGTTTCGTTTCGTCTCTCTCAACAGCTCTAAGCACACATACAGCATCTGCTCCTGAGTGCTCTAGTCCCCTAGAGTGGACCTTTGATGCTCAAACACATCCATACACAGATGCCCACACACATTCATTTGGACCCCCAGCGGGATCCAGGGAATCCTAAGAGATGTCTTAAATTCTGAACAGACCCGGACACTATGCAGGATGTCTGCTGAAATATTATTGGTAAATTTAATTGAAAAAGAATGTAATGTAGCATTACAAATCTGTTGGTTTTAAGTTTCCTGTTAAGTTAACTGTAAGATTATTGTAAATAATAAAACAAACTTATTGTAAAATACTGCAACATTTTATTAATTTTTTTGGAAGTAAAAATTAGGATTTACCTACTGTATTTTATTAGACTGGGTAAACCCAGCCTGATCTGCCGGCGATTTGATTTCGCCCTGCAGCTCAGTCTGGAAACCTGTACATTCATTTCACTGCTTCTGTTACACTTTTGCAGGAACCAATCACAGACTGGCTTATCCACCTGGCATGCTTTTTGCGGGTTTAACATGATGACGGATAGCGAAGCGATGGGTCGCTGACCGTTGATCACGCCTCTTGTGGTCTGATTGCTTGAAGGACTATCCAATTGCGTACAGAGTCATTTGAACTATGCCTGTTGATCACCACACCAAAATTGGAGTGATGAATTTAGAAACTGAATTCCCCTACATATAATGTTTGCTACGTAATTATCACACTGAATCCAGCTCTGTACATTCCATATTTGAATAACTTTCACCACATTTCACATCTTCCCTCTCTCTTTTATTCACACCTGTCTGTATGCTAAAGAAGATCACGGACTGATGTGTCTCTGAGTTTAATTATTTCAGCAGCAGCAGGCCAACCCTGAGACAGTTACAAATACAGCAGGGGAGAGCTCAGGCCTTAACAATCATCTGTACGTCTCATCAAACCGTCATCTCTCTCTCATACACTTCTTTCTCTTTATTCTTTATTTTTCACAGTTTCCCTTGCTCTCCCACAGAGGTGGGAGAATATAGATGGATTCATGCTAGCTTGGGCAATATGTTACAAACAAAAACAAAAATAACTGCAGAGTTCTGCAAGGAAAAGACTACTTTAAACTCATATTCATCTCCTCATACTGTATCTTATTGGCATCTCAGGTAGTAAATCTGTGGAATGTATGAACCATAAATCCATGTCAACAGAAAAATATTTCTCAACAATATTTTTTTTTGTTTTGTTTGTGAGTCTGTGTCTGGGCCATCGCTGATATTGACAGGGCCTGGGACAATCTTTATGGCCCCCTAGGTCCAACGAGTAGACAATACCAGCTGACAGTTAACCTTTTGGACTTTTAGGCCCTCTATTGTCCACAGCAATATTCAAAGGCCCCTGAGGTCCAAGCCCTATAGTTTTGTTTTCAAAGGATATTTATTGATTTATTGATATTTCATGCCTTCTGTAAATAAAAAAAACTAAAGCAATTATAATTACACTGTGTCTCCATCGGACTCAATGTGTGCAGGGGTTGCAATGAAACTGAAACACTGGCCAATATAGTGTTGGAGGTTTCATGCCGATGTGCACGCGGCCTGGTGGCCAATCTTCACTGATTCTACATTCCATCAGTAAGAGCAGAGTGTGAAGGTTGAATTAGCAGAGCAATAGCACAGCTCAGCTGTAGATAAACTATTGCAATCTACACAACATACTGGGAGAAATATCAGAGTTCAAAACAAGGCAAATTGTTGGTGTGTGTCTTGCTGGCTCATCTGTGACCAGGACCGCACATCTTTGTGGTGTATCGAGAGATAAGACGAACCACATCCAACAGGAGTAACTGTCAACGCTTTAGCAAGCTGTCTGAAAGGGATGTCCAGGTACTAACTCGGACTGTATCCAAAAAACATAAAATCCCAGCTGCCCACTGCAGAATTAAATGCACACATTGACTCTCCTGTTTCCACCAAAACTGTTTGTCAGGAGCTCCACAGAGTCAATATTCATGGTCAGGCTGCTATAGCCAAACCTTTCGTTTCTTGTGCCAATGCCAAATGTCGTTTTCAATGGTGCCAACAGTGCAAATCTTGGGCTGTGGACAATATGAAACGTGTATTGTTCTCTAGTCCACCTTCACTGTCTTCCCCACATCTGTAGGGGTTAAGCCCCATTCACACTGCCAGCGACTTTACAAACAAAGATATCATTCTAATTTGACTAGGAATTAGAAAATAACATTCTACTGTTGGAGAGTGTTGCTATATAAACCACAGCAGTGCTCAGTGCATTAAATCATTAACTAGATTAATGATTGATCTATCAACAAATGAAACTCTCATACTGTCAAACATGACTAAAACATCATTGGAATTTGACAATAATCAATTTCCTTTCTTCTAATAATCAACATAATGCAGAGAAAACTGTCAATGAATCAAACTCACTAAGACTGCCGATAGTTTCTGCCGATAGGAAGATGTGAAATGTGGTGAAAGTTATTAAAATATGGAATGTGAAGAACTGGATTCAGTGTGATAATTACGTAGCAACCATTATATTTAAGGGAATTCAATTTCTACATTCATCACTCCAATTTTGTTGAGAAAATGCTTTAATTTCAAGGATCTCTTACTTTTAAAGTAGTTACATTAGCATGATAAAAACTGCCTAAAATTAAAGAAACCATCTTTAAGAAAAAAAAAAAAAATATATATATATATATATATATATATATATATATATATATATATATATATATATATATATATATATATTTTTTTTTTTTTTTAAGTGTAATTTGATTGTTTAGTTTGTCTATGTCCAGTTACATTTCATGGAGAGGGCGGGTTTATGACCTACACTGCATCCAGCCACCTGGGAGCGATCGAGACACTTTGGCTTCACTTTTCAGGACTCGTGTGGCACACTTGATACGGTGTGAAGAAACCACCACAGAAGAGGCTTAACACTGAACTGTTGCTGGCCCAGAGTGAAGCAAGGAGTGGATCAGTGATGGTTTTGGCTGCAATATCATGGCATTCCCTACTGTGCTTGATGGAAGGACTACCGAACTATTCTGGAGGACCATGTGCACAAACATTGTACCCTGAAGACTGAAAAAATGACACTCCCGTGTAATTTACGGGACAAACTGCATTCGACCAAAGTAACTCCCGAAAAATGCAGGTATTGACAACCACATTTACAATAAAAAAAAAATACAAAATTAAAGGGGAAGTGCATATCCACATGTGTTGGTTCATATGGTCAGAAAATTCATATTTTGTGTTTTGGTGTTTTAATATAGAATATAGTCTATTTAAGTTATATTAGGCTAAATATGCGATTCTACTGTTTCTGTGAATGTCTGTTTCGTAGATCATAAAAATGTGCCCCACATGAAAAAGTAAGAAATTTTCATTCATTCATTCATTCATTCATTCATTCATTCATTCATTTAATGAATTAAAATAAGAAATATCTTTATCTGATATTTATTTTAGCTCATTTCAAAATTTTAAGTCCCCTTGGATGTTTGATGAGGCCCCATATTGGGCCCGGGCCAGGGCCCACCCCCGGCCCGGCCCTGGCCCTGCACGCTTGAGTACTACTGCCATAGAGAACCTCAGGCCATCATCAACACACACGTTGCATATGTGGTTGTTGCAATTGTTGCAATTCCACTTCATGTAACAACATGATTCTGGGAGGAAGCAAATAGCTTTTGGTTGAAGTACTAATTAATTTACAGATTAGAAAGAACATAAAAGTAACCACAGGGGATGAAACTACAAGATTAGCCTCTCAAAATCTGATGTCCTACCATATAAAATCTTACAAATGTTGACTTCATTGGGCAATATATAACAAAAAATATTAATTAATGTGGACAGATCATGAAGAATCAAATTTTACTTAAGCAGTTACTCATTTTCATACTTATTAAATTCCACAGCGAGACTGAAGAAACAGAAACCAAGCGATTCATTGATGAAATGAATGGTGTGACTTATCATGGCCACATTTGGATAGGACAAAAAATGGTACCTTTTATTACTTGTTGCTTTATTGTCTTAAGTCTGGTTAGGGGACAGTGATAGACTGTGTCACGGTGTGTTTGGGTTTTGTCCTCTGCGACTCTGTGGCCTCCTGAATTGTCTGCACTACCATGCTCCCATGAACTGTCTGCACTGCCATGGTCCCATGAACTGCCTGAGCCTCTATGGCTAACTGGACTGCTCCATGGTCCAGGTCTGCCCATGCTCCACGGTCCAGGTCTGCCCACGCTCCACAGTCCAGGCCCACCTATGCTTCACGGCCCAGGTCTGCCCATGCTTCAAGGCCCTGGTCCACCCACGCTCCACGGCCCAGGTCCACCCACGCTCCATGGCCCAGGTCCACACATGCTCCACGCTCCAGGTCCGTCCACGGTCCAGGTCCAAGGTCCACACCCAGGTCTGCCCATGCTCCACGGCCCAGGTCTGCCCAGGTCTACCCAGACTCCACACTCCACACTCCACACTTCACGCCATCCCACCCCAAGACAACCCTCCTAGACTTTTTGTTAATGTAGTTTGGGTTTTGTTGGGCATCAGGAGCCGCCCTTAGAAGAGAGGATCTGTCACTTGTGTTTGGGTTTTGTCCATGTTTCATGTCCTAATTTTGTCATGCTTCATGTCTTTTATTTTCAAGTTTATTTCACAGTCATGTTTCCTGGTTTTGTCATGTGATTCCCATGCCCTCATGTGTTCTTGTGTAATGCTGTCATTGATTCATTGTTTAATCATTGTTCACAGGTATCCCTTGTCTAGTCATTACTCTTTGTGTATTTAGTTTAGTACTTATTTGAGTATTGTTACCTGTAAGTTGGTGAGTGTTAGTCAAGTCTGTTCCTAGTCTAGTCAAGTATTGTGTCAAGTGTCAAGTCTTTTGTTTATTTTGTATTTGTTCATGCTGTAAATAAACTGCACTTGGGTTCATCACTTCAACTTGCCTCCAGTGGATCTTCGTTACAGACTGCAAGAGGCTGTTATTTGATGGTCGTGGGGCAAACTATATTCAAAACTATTTTAGTTTTCCACTGACACCTTTAGTCAAACATTAGCTTAGTTGGTAGACCAAGGCACTAATATAACTGAATGTAAACCTTGAATTCACAGTAAGTTGCTAAAAGCATCTAATGTATAATTGTAGGTTTAGGTCCAGCAGCAAAAAAAAAAAAGCAGTTATTTCTACCCTCAGCAAAATCAATTAAATAATACAAAATGTATGGTATGAGCCTTTTCAAATATTATTTATTTTATATTTATTTTATATTATATATTTATATTTTTGAACAAAAAAGCATGCTGTGTTTGGCCATTTCTCATTCCAATTGGCCAGTTCCTTCATTCAGTGCAAGAATTGTTTTTGGGAACCAAATCCCAATATTCCAAATCCTAACCAATGTACCAAATCCTGACTAAATCCTAAAATAAAAGTTTAGGTTTTAATAATAGAAGCTAACATTCTCAGAATGTTCCATTTGGCATTTTTGCCATCTCTCAATCTCATAGTTTTTGGGCTTTTAGCTTCATCAATCAATGCAAGAATTGTTTTTGAAATATTTTGGTAACCAAATTCTAATGTCATGTGAACATTCTTTTAGGTTTTAGTTTTACTAACATAAACTAACATGTCTAGAACATTGCATAGATGTTTTTGGCCATCTCTCATCTTCATTACTTTCAATAAATGCAATAACTTTGTAATCTGTATTTTATTGTTTTATTTATTTTTGTAACCAAAACCTAATGTACTAGGAATGATTCTTTTAAGTTTTTGTTTTACAGATATAAACTATTTTTTCCCAGAACATTGTTTGGAGGTTTTTGGCTAGCTCTCATTCTCAGTTATTTTGTCTTTCAGCTCCAAGAACTGCAGTCAAAATGGCTTTGTTTGGAGTCACCATCAAAACAACCGGTCTGGTGATAGAGGGCCCTTCAATTAAACTATCCTGTACACACACCCACACCCACACTCACACGACTCCCATAGAGAGAGGAGAGTAGGACATATGAGAAGTAATATTTGTTGCCACAGTGATAGATGTGACCATGTAGAAGCTGTGATTACCAGGGTATGGGGGTCTTCCGCAGTCATCCATCGCTTAAGCGAACATCCATTAGATCATCGTTTAGACCTGCTGAGCTGAGGTCTGCCTCCTTCATCAGAGGTGAGGAGCCTGGGAAACAGGAGAGAAGGAGAGGTGTTTATGAGACAGAGGTCTCATGTTTCGTCTTTAAGAGGGCTTTTGTAGCCATGGCGACTGGTCTGTTATTGCTTTTGTTCTGAGATACAGAAAATGATTTTTCATGTGGGTGATTATTAGAGGCACAATCTTCTTTCTCTATCCCTCATTCTCCTGAGCGATCAGCCATTGTAACCTCCACAGCAGATGCACATCCGACTTTACTGAGTACAAAGAGCAAGCCCTCCTTGAATGGCTGCATTGTTGAGCTTCACCATTCACAAAGGGTACTGAATACAACTTTGTTAAATAATTCTTTTAAACTTGCTGTGGAGAAAACAATCAATTTCACTTACACTGAAATTGGCATAATCCTGGGCAAAATGGATTTAGTGATAAAAGGCGATGAAGTTCACCTTTAAATCTCTCAATGGAGTGAAGCAGTAAATACACTGTCCTGAGCTTAGTTTTGCCTTATAGGGAGGATGACATTGAAGTAAATATTATGGAATGGAGGTGGGGGGTGGGGTATGGAGAAGGAGGAGAATGGATAGAGAGTTATTCTTTAGGAGCTGGATTTATTGGTTTGTTGGGTGCAGCTGAGATGTCCTTTAGCTGGAATTTTGAATGAACGACTTTAGACGGAATTTATCAGTCACCAGAAAAAAAGTCCTAGAAAGTTAAAGCGCGCCGTAAGCGGGTCTCGACCTCTTTCATTTCTATTATAAAACAGAAAGATAGAAAGAGAGAGAGAGCAACAGACAGCCAGGAACAGAGGGAGGGCAGACTAGCATGTTCCATATCTCCAGTCAGAATGACCCACCTGCCAGTCAAAGTAATGGACTGTGAAAGAGAGATTAGAATGAGGTTATTTTAGGAATGACTCTTTAAAGAGCAAAGTAGCCCAAGACCTACAGTACTATACCGAAGAGTGAAAGAACATTTTACTTTATTCAGATTTTACTTTCAGTCAGACAGATTTGGGATAATAGGTACATGTTCATTTTGTTATAATCACTAATCGCTGATGAGACTGCACTAAGAGAGACTTTCATTTTTAGGGGTGATTGCCTAGGGAGAGTTTTTATTTATTTTATTTGTTTAAATGTCTGCAATGTGTCTGTGTTAATGTCTGTAACTCAGTGTCTATGGGAATGTTTTTCTACAGTAGTTTTAGTTTTACTGATATAGTGTCTCAAATTTGGATATAGAATAAATATACCCTTATAAGTCGGCAACAAATTAGTTGAGGAAACCTGTTTGAAAAAGTTGCAATTACATTTGATGACACTAATGACACTTTAAAAGACAGACAGTATAGTCAAATATGTAATCCTATAAATAATAAGTGATATAGGGCTGTATTTAAACAATTACTTCTATTCTGTTTCTTTAATCAGTGTAAGAACGTTTGGGAACCAAATCCTAACGTTCTGGGAATGTTCTTCTACAATAGTTTTAATAATATAAACTAATGTTCTAATGCTCCAAAATGGAAATTTTGGAGATCTCCTCATAGTTTCTTTCAGCTTCTTCAACCAATGCAAGACTTTTGGGGGAACATTCCCAGAATGTTGCATGGAGGTTTTTGACGTTTTGGCATTTTTTTAACATTAATTTATGGTCAACTCAACGCCGTATCAGCTGACGCAATAGGCACATGTCCCACAGGACCTGGTGTCTGAGGCACATGTACCAACTAGCCAATCATGGCCGATGCAGTGAAGACGTCGCAAGGTGCTCTCCAGCGTATAAAAAGAGCACTTGAGGAGAATATTAATTATAATATTCAGAAGTAGAGCTGACATATGTTTGAGATGATTGACTATGATAATTATATTCTCTTCTCTGTCACCTTCCCCAGGTATCTGGGTATTAAGTGAGGTTACGCTCCCTATTGCAACATTGTGCATGCTGCAAAGCTCCTCGAAATGATGGCATACCTCCGAAAGTCATCAAGGCTGGCAAGAAGAGCTTTCTCCTCAGTCATCTACATGAACTTCTATTACATTGTTGGTAGGAAGGGACAGTGTCCCAGGACATGCATGATCCAAACATCATAACACTTTATAAGAAAAAGGGGAACACAGTGAGTGCAACAACTATCAAGGGATATCCCTTTTCAGTATCATTGGAAAAGCTTTCACCCCCAGAGTTTTCAACAGTCACTTGCAGAATGTGTGTATCCTGAGGTGCAGTGTGGATTAAGAGCAGGAAGATCTACAATGGACATAATACATCGCCTGCATTGATCTGACCAAGGCTTTTGATTCAGTCAGCAGGATTGTTTTTTTTACTTTAATTCAGTGGATTGGATGCCCCTCCAAGCTCCTGAGGATGATCGTAACCTTCCATGAAAACATGCAGGGCACTATCCAGTATAATGGCTCATCCTCTGACCCTTTCCCAATTAGGAGTGGCATGAAGCAAGGATGTGTCCTGGCACCAACAATCTTTGTTATCTTCTCTCTGCTGCTGTCCTTCAATCAGTCAGAGGATACATTCATACAAGAAGTAATGGGAGTCTATTCAACCTCAACAAAAATGTTCTTGCATAGGCGGGAATTCCTAGTATGTTTGCTTTATTCACCCAGATACGTCTGTGCTGGCTTGGTCATGTCAGCCGCATTAACACCTGCCAAATGCCCAATGACCTGCTGCACAGCAAACTTGCCATTGGTTCCAGGCAATAAAGATGTGTGTAAACAAGACATAAAGGCAAGCAACATCAATCCAGACAACTTGGAAGATGCAGCCATAGATCGTGATAGATGGAGGCTCACAATCAAACGAGGCATTGAAATTAGCGGAAAGAGTATAAAGCACCAGTGGGAAGAGAGGAGAGAGCGCAGACGACACAGAACAGACCCAACATCCACAGAGACAGGCATGATCTTCACTTGCAATAATTTCAACAGAACTTTCTACTCTTTCAAGAATCTGGATCTACAGTCACAGCAGACGCTGTAATTCAAGTGTCTAGAAACCAAGGTGCAGATTCCATCGTCTTTCAAGACAGAAGGATACCAATGATGCACCTCTCTGAGAATGACTGAATAATGTCTGTACATGAACAATTATTATATATAATATTTCGCCTATATATATATATATGTATATAGACATACATTTTATATATTATATAATTCAAAACTTTATTTAGGTTTCTAAACAGGACTTACAAGTGCATCTGAGGCCATGTGAATGTAGACAAGGTGTTAAAATCTCTGAGGACTCTGATGTGTGAGTATCCTGTGTTTTCTGAAGGTCACCTTCTGCTCCTCTCCTGTGAACAAACAAAAGGGTGCCACTGGCTGGGGATGATAAGTAAATATAGTTTAAATGGGACTCCAAATGGGCCACAGTTATCTGTCTTCACCTGGTGTGTGTGTGTGTGTGTGTGTGTGTGTGTGTGTGTGTGTGTGTGTGTGTGTGTGTGTGTGTGTGTGTGTGTGTGTGTGTGTGTAAAGGAATGAGGTGTGTGGTCTGGACTTAGTCAGGTCTATGCAGTTTTTATTAGAGCTGTGATAGATCAGATACTGACAGCTGAAGTGAGATGGTCTATGACTGATGCTTGAAACCCTCATGGCTAAAGAGAGAGGGAGATAAAGAGGCTGAATAAAAGTGAAGACTGAAGGACATAACCCTTGACTTATATAGAGGTACCCGAATGCTGAACTGTTCAATGATTAATGTGTCAGTAAACTCTCCCAATGTGCTCAATAACATGCAACTTCAATACACAAAACTCCAAGCACAATATATCAAGGTAAAGAGGTGGACTGACTTTATAAATCTGTCCAATGGGTTTCGTGGCTTAAATGTAGAAACATTTTTAGAAGTACAAGTAAATTGCGGGTGGTTAATAAATAAAACTGAGGGTTTGTGAGTTATGAGTTCTCATTGGCTGAATGTTCATGTCATGTTTTGTTTGTGTTTGCTGGCCATGTGCATATGTGTTTGTCATGTTTGGTGTGAGCACATGGCTTGTCATGTTTCTTTGTGCCATGTGCTCTCCTGTCCATTATCTAACCCCGCCCACCTTGTTTTCTGATTATTGGTTCATTTGCCCTACCTGTCTTCCCTCGTTACCCTCTTTTGTTTGATTTTCTTTAATTCTCCTTGTGTTTGCAGTCCTGTGCAGGATCATCATTGTATGTCACCTCATGTTGTTTCCCAGTCAATTCGGTTTCACCCTCGGGGTAGTTTTTGTCTTGTTTTATTTTTATTATTATTAAAAACCCATTTATCTGCATTACTGAGTCCTCGCTCCTTTCATCTCCCCCAACCCTGACAGTATGATACTGTACACTGCTGTTGTCAGTAAGATGTTCGTTTTTTGAAAGCAATTACTCTTATTCAGCAAGGATGCATTAAATTGGTCAAAAGAGGCAATAAATACAGTTATAATATAACAAAAAAATCTATTTCAAATCAATGGCATTCTTTTGAACTTTATATCCATCAAAGAATCCTGAGAAAAAGGTTACCACAAAAATATAAAGCTGCTCAACTGTTTTGAATGTTGATAATAATTAGAAATGTTTCTTGAGAAACTAATCAGCACATTAGAATGATTTCTGAAAGATCATGTGACAATGAAGACTGGAGTAATGATGCTGAAAATTCGGGATTCGTCTGCGTGATTGTGTCATGAAGCACGTGTGAAATCAGTCCAATGCCATGATGGAACGTCATAGGTGGGTGACATCACGTCATAGGCGGGTGAAGTCATGATCAAGAAGCTATAAAGCACCCAGGCCAAACAGCGTTAGCTTCTGTGTAAAACATGTAAAACATGTAAAACATGACAAAGCATTAAAATAAATGGCGAGCAAACAGGAGTTTAAACCGTGTGTTTCTCCCTGCCCTTGTTAAATCACATGTGGGGATACCCACAAGTTATGTATTGTTTGTATGGGAGCGGAGCATGCTCAGTCAGCCCTCCAGGGGACTGAATGTGAGCATTGTGAGAGGCTATCATTAAGAACGCTCTTCGAGGAGGGCGCTTTGGCACGCGTTGTTCTGGCCCCGCTGCTGCTGAGGCGTGGGGTTCACAGATGGATCTGGTAGAAGGGTTAGAGATGGACTCAGCCCTTTCTCTGCCCTCACCTACCAGATCAAGTGCTTTATCTCAGGATTTGGAAGCATGAGGAGTTGGATGTTGCTAGTATCGAGGCAGTAGATCTTGAGGACTCGCCACCTCTCACTCTTGCTTATGAAGAACTCATGGAGGTTGTGACTCATGCCGTGGCCAGACTCAATATCGATTGGCTGGCAGAGAAACAAGAGGTTTGCTATAAAAGCAAGTTAGACAAAAGGTTTCTTACATCTTGGTCACAACCTCCTTGTCGAGGATTGCCTTCTTTCCCGACCGCCACACCGAGGTTGCTCAGGAGGGACCTTCTGTCCCAAGCAGGGGGCACAATCTGAAGTTGTAGAAACTGTGGGCTTGGCCCCTGAGGGTGCACAGACTCTCTCAACCAAGGTTGTTGAAACCATATTTCTCCAGAGCTCCTTCCACAAGGAAACTATATGCCCTGAAGCAGAGAGTATTCACTTCATTGTGCAGAGAGTGCCAGCTGAACCCAGAGACCCAAGATAAGCTTAACCTGCTTTGCCCAGTCAAGGCATTTGATGCCAATGTCCACAGAGCTGCCCTGTGGCGGAAATCGAACCAGTTGTTTGTTTGTTTTGGTTCACCCAGGAAATGGTTTCCAGCATCTAAGCAAAGAATGAGCAAGTGAGTAGTCGAGGCTATTTCACTTGCATACAAGTTGGCCAGCCAGCCTTCACCTATGGCTGTCCGGGCCCACTCCACTAGGAGTATGGCTACTTCAAAAGCTTTATTATCAGGAGTTTCTCTTCATGATGTATGTGATGCGGCAGACTGTTCCTCCACGCACACATTTGTGAAGTTTTATAATCTAGATTTGGGCTCCATTCCGGGGTCTCGTTGTCGTTGATTTCACATGGACAGGCACTTGCTAGTACGGTGGCATAGGTATAAAGTTCCCACAGCGCTTTGGCACAATGCAAGTTCCCTTAAAAAGGAAATTCTCAGGTTTTGACTGTAACCATGGTTCCCTGAAAAGGAGACCCTGCCATACTTCCGGCATACCTGTGATCGACTTGCTTCAGCCTATCAGAAACTAATGCTGTTTGGTCTGGGTGTGCTTTATAGCTTCCACCTATCAATGACATTCCATCATACCATTGGACTGATTTCACACATGCTTTACAACGCAAACACAAGGAGATGTTCCCACAGCGTCTCGACAGGTCATCACAGGAATACATTTGAATATATTAAAATAGAAAACAGTTTGAGCCTGATGAATCTTGACATTGTCATCCTGGCATATGGCCATGATGTGTCTTCCTACATGGTTGTTTAAGAAATGAAAAGCTACACACTCCATCAATTAGGTTAGAAGAACTGTTGCCAAACATAACATAATAATCACTGCATTAATGAATGATACAATCATTGACATTTAAGCATTTGCCTATTTTAATCCAAACATCGGCTGGGCAGTGTATAGGCAAAAATGGAAATGAAATTTAAAGTGAACCCCAAAAGTGCATTTTAAAAAACTTCAGGAATTATTTAGATAGAATTGGAGAACAAAAAATAAATAAGCATTCACTCCAACACAGTAATCGGATTTGCAATGGATTTCTCAGAGAACAAACAGAGGATATGGATTAAATTTTGGCTGTTAATTGTAAGAACATTTTACAATAGTTTTTACTGTGTTTTTGAGCAAATAAATAAAGAGATGTAAAAATAAAAATAAAATAATATAATTGTAAAAATTCTAATAAAGAGATTTCTTTCAATAACATTAAAAATCGTATTAATGCCAAACAGCATCGGTGGTACCATACCATTTTTTTGGCCAGCATTAGAGATTATTTAATTTCATTTATTGTGCTGGTTGATATGACACATCAATTACAATAATTATTATTAAAGCTATTGTAGCTTTTATAGTTTAATTTGACAAAATTGTTTGAAATTTTTATGGTTTAATTTCATTTAAATTTATCGCTGCATTATGCTTAAATATAGCACTGTACATCAAAGTGGCACAATTGTTTTATGAATCCACCCTTTACAATGTTACTATCTTGGTGAAAATTTTGCTTCAAGAACAAACATGCAAAGCATTAAGAAACCTTTGGTCTAGAATATTGAAATTCCAGATGTTACAATATTACCTTTAACATATGATTCTAAGCACATTTTTAATGCACTGCCGGAGATTTGAACATAACAAAACTGTCGTTCATGACAAATGACATTACATTCGATAAAAAGCTCTCCCAGAAAACTTCACCTCTCAGTTTTCTTCAATACGGTCCAAAATACGGTCCAGACAGTCCATAGCTGCCAATGTAAATGTCAAAAACATGTTAGCACACAGAACAAAAGGGTTTCTGTCGAAACAGAATATAGTTAATATCTTCAGCAGCTGTCTGGAAGGGGTCTTGTGGAGACTCACACCTAGGGGCCCGTGTAACTCTAGAAGCAGAGCTCTGGTCTCTGGTGTGCTTGTGTGTGGATGTCATTATTATTATTATATGTTTGGAAGACCTTATTCAAATGTAGTTCCCCTTTTCCTAGCATACATCAACATCCTCCTGGTTGCCACTGTCCACATACGAGGACATTATATTTTAGTGAATTTTTCTGACACCATACATGTCACAGTTTTAAGTCTGGATGTCCTGCAAAGAGTTCATTGAAGGCTTTTCAGAGATACCATTTGTTTTGAGGTTTCACCAGGACAACAACTTCTCCTTGGTCTTTAAAAATGACTGAATGATCAAATTTAGCACTCTTATGGAATGATGATAATCATCTATCATTTAAATCTGACTAATTTTCAAATTGTTTGTTACAAACCAACATCTCAGGAAAATGTTGTGGGTTTCTAATCAAAATCTCTGTCACAAAACAGTGAGGTTTAGAGGACACTTGGACTTAAAGCATGTTTATCAGGCCTTTTGGGACACACAAGTGAATAGGAAATAAATTACATATCAATATTCCTATAAAATATTAGATGTTATTATTAAAATGTTGCAAACTATTACTCCCATTATTACACGTCTTTTTGTTGCTTAATGTTGCTCCAAGAACACATTAATGTGCAAATTAGAGACAGTATTTGATACAAAACTCATGTATGGCCATTTTACCCACATATTGCATAAAGTGAAAATGGTATATCAATCTTTCCATTATATCTTTCATAACATAGTTGAAAATCATCTTTAATTAAAGTTAATAAAATCCTGAAACCATTGATTGGTGAATGAAAAAGTAATCCCATTGTTTTTGCCTATATACATGTCATGTAATGTCATTTTATTTTTAAACAACTGAGTCCCAATGTCCACTTACGAAGACATAGCATAACATATGAATAAAATATAATTTTGCAAAATTTTTTTTTTTTTTTTTTTCCCCATTTGTTTCTTATGCTCTAAACAATGTAATGACATGGAAAAAAGTACTAAATTCAAAAACCTGGGATGCCATTATTTAGTATTCACAACAAGATCATCATATGTTTATATTTTACTTATTTCCATTTCTTTTAAATAAATAAAAGATAATGACCTTATTAAGACTACTAAATAATAGACAAACTATTATTTTAGTATTTCTGAGATACTGTTGTAGTTTTATTAATATTTTAGTTTTTCAGTTATTTTACATCAAGTTAAACCAAATTAAAAGAAGAAAATGTGCCTTGGCAATATTTTCATTTTTATTTTATTTCAATTAATGTTTACTATATTTCAAGTAATAAATGTGTTTAGTAATATAAAACTGATCATTATAAATACACACACACACACACACACACACACACACACACACACACACACACACACACACACACACACACACACACACACATAAATAAGATGTTAATATATTTAAGTGTTGACTATACATGGCATCATAAACAGCTCTCAACTCTGTACTTAATCGGCCAGAGGAGAACTGGCACCCCGACTGAACTGCTGAACTGGCACCCCGGTTTCTCCCAAGGTTTTTTTCTCCATTCTGACCCTGAAGGAGTTTTGGTTCCTTGCCACCGTCGGCTTTGGCTTTTGGCTTGCTCAGTTGGGGACACTAAATTTCAACTAAATTACTGATCTGCCCGCATTGACACTACATGATAATTGAAATTAGCTAGATGACATCACCGCTTTCTCCAGAGCGGCTGTACAGCCAAATCAAATTCTGTTGCATTATTTTCCTGTTAACAATGTGAAGCTGCTTTGAAACTATTTGACTTGTAAAAAGCGCTATATAAATAAAGGTGACTTGATTTGATCCTCTTGAATCAGCATTCTGGACTACAGGGACTTCATCTTTTAAACCTCACTGTCTCTGGTCTGGCACAACATGCTCTGACTGACAGCCTGAGGAAATGGCCTCTTCTCTGATCTCAAGCAATATTACCATTCCACTAACAGCCTGATGAGCTTACCAGCTGATTTGAGACCCATGAATGCATGCACTCTGACCTCCACAGTTCATATAATAGCTCACATATGAAGACAGAACAGTAGGTGGACTTGAGACTAAGTGGCAGTGGAAAAGTGATCTAGACGTGGAGAAAGCAGGTAGACTGAATATCAGTCATTTAGATGGCTCTAGGGGGGATAGAATGTAATCAATGGGGATTTATAATTGTCTTCAGACAGCTTGTGTGAGTGACTCAAGTTTGAATGGATGATGGCTAAATAATGCCACATCTGAGGAGAACTTAATCTCTGACTCCCAGCATTCTCAGCAGGATACTGTGGCGTGTGTGTGTGTGTCTGTATGTGTGCATGTGCATTTCAGTGAACATTTAAGCTCTTATTTTTTTATGGATCAGGCCTCCTGTGTGCTCAAGCCTTTGTGTATTTGCTTTTTGCCAAAAGTGTGAAATAATAGCACAATGCAAAACAGCCAAAATTTAATCCATATCCTCTGTTTGTTCTCTGAGAAATCCATTGCAAATCCGATTACTATGTTGGAGTGAATGCTTATTTATTTTTTTTGTTCTCCAATTCTATCTAAATAATTCCTGAAGTTTTTTAAAATGCACTTTTGGGGTTCACTTTAAATTTCATTTCCATTTTTGCCTATACACTGCCCAGCCGATGTTTGGATTAAAATAGGCAAATGCTTAAAAGTCATTGATCATATCATTCATTAATGCAGTGATTATATGTTTGGCAACAGTTCTTCTAACCTAATTGATGGAGTGTGTAGCATTTAATTTCTTAAACAACCATGTAGGAAGACACATCATGGCCATATGCCAGGATGACAATGTCAAGATTCATCAGGCTCAAACTGTTTTCTATTTTAATATATTTAAATGTATTCCTGTGATGACCTGTCCATTTTTGCCTATAGCACTCCGAAGGTCACGTGACCCATTTTGTTTACGACGCCATTTTGCCAAGCCGGCGCCAGCATGAGTTTCAAGGCAACGGAGTTCACTGCGCACTTTAATTCAAAAGGCATAGACTTGTACATAGCAAAACTTAATAGATTAAACATAACAGATCCCTATATTGCCCCCGGTTTGCTTTTCACGTGTATCGATAAAGGAACGGATAGCTTTCCTGTCAGGACACCTGTAGCACCAGCTGTGTGCAAGTTACAACTAGCCTAGCTTTGACGTAAATGGGTACTAAGTTACAACTTATGCACTCCTAAATATTTTTGCGCTGCACCATTAAACTTAGTTGAAGCCTAAATCTACATATAAACTAAATATTTACGGAAGCCTCCGATCAGGAGTAACATTAACAGATAGAATAGCAGGCAGACTGAACTGCATCTATACGCTCTTGTTTTACATGACAGACTTCGGGTGTGTCTCAGTCAGCTCCCTGGTTCAGTAGTCAGGGCACTGATCAGGACATAAGTCAGCGGGCTGACTCCCTGATCAGTGCCCTGACTACTGAACCAGGGAGCTGATTGAGACGCACCCTTCAAGTCTTTACACGTATATGGTAATGCTGACATACAGGCCTACATGCGCTTACATTTTAAGTGAGAAAATATGTGAATAGATTAATGTTATATGTTAGCGGTTAACACGAACCCATTCAAAACAGCACGCCGCTGTGTGCATCTGTTCCATAGGTCCGTGTTGTGCATGTCAAATAAAATCAATAAATGTAATTTCTTATTTTTTTGTTCCAGTATTTATTTATTGATCCTTAATTTAATTTCAAATAGCCTTTCTTGATGTATAAAAGCACTTATGTTATTCATGATTACGTATCGTATTTAATGGGAACTTATTTCTATCATTAGTTTAATGAGGCAAAAGTAGTTAAGAATGAAGTATAAACTGAAATTCACGGCATTCAACAACTTATGATAAAATGATTTCCCATTTGCTTTCCCCCGCCTGTTCTGGCATCCTGCGCACATCAGCTGTCCATCATGTTGAAATAGTAAGGTTTAAACAGTCTGGTTTTAAATTATTTTATAGATACCAATGCTACAGCCACTCTAGCGCTCCCCTGATTGCCTGCCAAAATGCGTTTAGACTGCGTGACGTCAACCTCCGGAGCTCTATACACTGCCCAGCCCCCCAAAAAGTTACTGTTTGGATTAAAATAGGCAAATACTTAAGAGTCAATGATTGGATCATTCATTATTGCAGCAATAAGTTTGGCAACAGTTCTCCTAAACTCTTAACCAACCATGTAGGAAGACACATCATGGCCATATTCCAGGATGACAATGTCAAGATTCATCAGGCTCAAATTGTGAAAGAATGGTTGGGAGAGAGCATGAAGAATCTTTTTCACATGTGAATTGGAACCAGACCTTAAAGCCATTGAAAGTCTTTGGGATGTGCTGGAGTAGACTTTACAGAGTGCTTGACTCTTGCATTGTCACTACAAGATATTGACCCAAAATGTATGCACCTCTTGATGGAAATAACATCACAACCTTTATTTCCATCAAGAGGTACATCAATTCTGCTGGCTGGTTTCAGAAGGTTTTGTGAACTTAACAGATGGCCAGGGGGGTATTCCAGAAAGCAGGTTATGTGACATACCCGGTATGTTTAAGAGTAAGTTAGTGAATAACCTCAACTTTCAGTTCCAAAAACGGAGGTAACTTTCAGGGTATGTAAGTAACCATAGCAACTCACTCTCTGACCATAACCTGCTCCGGAGCAGGGGTGTATTCCAGGGTTAGTTTGCTTAAGAGATATTCTGGGAAATTCAGATGCATTATATATAATTAATATACTTATATTAATATAACTAAATTTGTTAGTTACAACAAATTACACATACAATATCATATATTAATTCTAAAGCACTTTTATAGCAAGGTAATGTTTAAATGTTAGTTCAGTTCAAATATATTTATTATTTATTTTTGTCATCTCACACATGGATCTGCATTCAGTTAATTAGCATCAAACAAACTATATAATCCTTATTCTCACTGAATAAAGATTGCATATTAAACAAAAAAATTGAAAAAAAAAAAAAAAGAAAATTGCACAACCAGCAAATAGATGTGCACTAAATAGGTAATGTAACTTGCCATTAAAGTCCTCATGATCGTATTTACTTTGTTAGCACACATTACAGGTCTTAGGGTGAACAATTAATCCGTGCAAATTAATACACAAAAAAAATTGTTTGCTGTGGTAATCTTTAATCAAAATCTGAAGAGTAACTTCCGGTCTGGAATGGCGTTCCTTCTCAGATGATGTCAGTTTGACGGCTTGGGTTTGACTATCCTTGACCACTCCCCTCCAACCGTTAGTCTGCTCCGAGTGCGAGTTGGAGAGGAGGAGCGCTGAAGTAAAACCCTGCCCTCTATTCAATATTCCGTTTCACTTGGAAATACGTCACAGCACTGAAGAAAACTCACTTGCTACTTCCGGTTCACTGGGACTTTAAAAAAAGGAGGAGGAATAGAATGGCACGCTTTTTCTTAGTGTCTGTTTCCTTGGTGAATCATCGATTCGACGTTCTGTTGAGAATTGTCTGAACTTACTCACGGACAAATTTTTGGAATCAGCATACCTCGAGTAAGCAAGGTTTGGGTTGATCAACTGAGAGTTCAAGGTATATGTGACGGTAAGTTAACCTTGCTTTCTGGAACCCCCCTGGTTTTTTAGACCATACCTAGTCTCACGTAGCCAGACGTTCAGACTAATGGCAGAAGGTCTGGACTTTTTCGCAGCTTTCATTGGTCAAGGACCACCCAAGAGGACATTTGACTGACAAGTAACGCAACCAATCACAGTTTGTTTTGTTCCACGTCATGTTTAGGGGCGTGAAAAAATAAAGTCCCTGTAATAATAGACCGGTGTGCATACATACATAAATTATTAATTCAAGAACGTTGTTGGAGCCGCGAACTTCACATACTTTTGAGAATGCAGCATTTAGTTGATCCTGGTAAGCGCTCATTGACAGTTGTACACACGACTGCGTTCTTCTTCCACGAGAGATTTTGGTGTCACAGCATTTGTTTCCAGGCAGGCCGTTAAAGAACGCAGCACACACGCCTCGCGGACAGCCTGTAGAATTCAACCAATCAGATGACGACTTCAAAAAAGTGTGCCATATGCATCAGTCGTTCAGCCAACAGTCCGTGGGCGTGACGTATGAGACTGAGACCAAGCTAAAACCAACTTATTGCTGGGAGACCAACTTAAACCAGCCAAGACCTGCAGCTTAGATTTTCTTCTTATTTTTTTTTGGCAGCAGAGCAATGCAATCACATTTCAGATGTCTGTTCATTTCAGCTCTAATGAAGTCAAGGCAACTTTAGCATAAAAACATTTCTGTTCCGAGGGATCCTGCAGCACGCTATTTAGTAAATAACACTGCTGTTCATTTAACCCAACCTGTTGATCCGCAATCCCCTTTTCCCGCCTCTCATCTGTTGTGCGAGACGCTAGACATCAAAGGCCCTCATCAACAAATGGAGGCGCAAAAGACTTACATGAAAGCCTGATTGTAGATGAAGCAGCTGATTATAATTGCATTTTGTATTCAATCGTTTTCTCTCTTCTCTCTTTTCTAATCGGGCCGACTGCCAGCTTTCTTTTCTATCATTCGGTAATGTGGGAGAGCATTCTCATTAGGATTCAAGCGCGATGCTCGCTAACTTAATTAAGCATAAGATAGACATGCGTATAGATGCAATCTGATCTCAATGTGTGTGAGCCCACGTTTAGCCACTGTTCAAGGGTTCTCAAAGGACGTGATGATGCTATGATGGCAGAAAAGTAGGGTATGTTGTCAGGTCTGACAACATAAAATTTCTGTGCTGCTTTCTTTTTCAAGAAGGTTTAGGACAAATGGCGGAGTGGCAGCTAAAGGAGTGTTCAACAGGAATCTGTTGATTAGCTAATTGAAGATGCATTTGTTTCTCTTTCTCTTCCTTTTAGAGGCAATCATCTCTTAAGTGTGTCTATTTCGGATGTGATGTATTGCCTCTTGTGTTCTCAATGATCCAAACGGTTACACAACTGCTATTTACTTGAAAGGCCTACTATATGATTTAAAGACAGAGACATTTGGTGAAATACCCAATAATCTTGTTAACCACATTGTACTGTAGCTGAGAAGTGCGGAGGAGTTGATTGATTGATGCATGAACAGCAACTCAGTATTCTGCAGTTTTATCTGACAGCACTGATGGATGCTTTTTATAACAAACCCAATGAGTCTGATAAAGCCTGTCTTGAAATGCAAACTAAGTGCAAAAACATTCTGCGATGGCCTACTAAACCTAAACCTTACATGCATTGCATATGAAACCGATCAATCCTTGTAAGTGGCACACAAATATCAAATATCACACAAAGCAAAGACAAAATTCGTTTGAGAATTAGACATTAGGGAATAAATGCAAGCAACTTGCCGCAGAATAAACTAAGTCTATCATCTGTTTAGATCATCTGTCACAATTGTGTCTTTGTCTCCCTCTCTTTTGGTTTGTCTTCCTTCTTGTTTTTACTGTTTTCGTACCCACACTTTTGTTTTTCTGTCATGGTAGGGACTTTCCATCGACTTCTATAGTTTTATACTGATGAAATTCCCTACCTGCTAAATCTAACCCCTCACACAGATATTTGTCCAATTTTAGGTTTTCATAAAGACATTTATTGGGTTTATTAAGCCATTCTCCTCACAGTCTGCTGGCTGGTCTCCACATTTAGGTCATTTCAGGTTTTACTATTTTTCATTGGACAAAAGGTCTCCTAAATGTAGGTAAAACCTCACCCACACACGTACAGGCACATTGTGCCCACAAGGGGTCGCTGTTGCTTTGCAGTGATTAGGATTGTCTTATAAATGCCCATGTTTATTGTCACTTAAAATCATCATCAAGACCATGTAAATGAACTTCTGCCATGCAACATTAATGTTTACTTACTTAGATATTTGGGAACGACTACCATAAATAACCAATAGCTTTTTCGATTTGTGTCTCCAACTTTCTCCGCCTAAAAATCTGAGGGGAAAAAATATTTAGACTGCTGTTGTAAAAGCATTTTTTTAATTTTGTGGAGTCTATTAAGAAGCTGAAATGTGTTATGATAGCTACTATGATGTTCAGGTAATGCTTATTTGCACAGAAGTCAGCGGGGAGCCCTTGGTGTGGTTGATGTGCCTCAGGTGACGCTTTAACCCCGCACCTCAGTTTGGACTTGCCAGTATCTGCGCTGGAGTGGAGAGGAGAGGTTGGCGCAGAAAAAGCTCTTCATGCACTTATTTTTAAGCACATATTTGCTGATGGTGTTTGTTTTCCTATGTGTTCCTGAATATCAGAAGAGTGTCGTTTCCCACACTTGAACGATATCCTGAGGAAGCAAACGTGCCAAGTAATATTCCTCATCTCTGCGGGTTATTCTGAGCGAGACCGGGGATATGGGAAGCGCAAATGGTGCAATCGTGCGCTTGAGCAACTTTTAGGATGTGCAGGATGATTCCGCATTAGAGGATGTGAGAGCGGATGAGGAGGAAACACAGACCCTGCCTTACGCGTCGCGCATCAGGGTGAAAAATCCCACAGAAACGCCACCCAGCCCCGCTAGACTTTACTAGAAAGACAAAAGTAGCCAAGGAACGGAAATTAAATTCACTCGCTGCTACTTAACACCAACACGCCGCAGACTGATCAGTTGGATAGAGCGACGCACGGGAAAATACTTTGGATGTGAGAAAAGCACAATATTTGTGGAGGATCTGTCGCGCAACGAGGAGACAAGAGTGGCATCCTCCGGGATCTTGACAGAGCCAATAAATCCAAGCTAATGCGTTACGGGATGTTCGGACTCTCAAGTCTTTTTGACCTGAAGTAAAGTAAGCCGACCCGAGTGAGAACATTATGATGAATGCGCCTGGATATCCTCCGAGAGCGACACTGGAAGTTAACCGCGCAATTTTGTGATCATCTCTCCGCGCGCAAAGGGATCCCTTTTCACTTTCACTGCCCTTCCGTGATGGAAGTTTCTCACAGGGCGAGAACAAACATGTTGCGTCTCCATACTCTGCATTTCATTGTAATGCTGCTCAGAGGTAAGTTAAAGAGATGGGTTCTGGATTTATTTATTTGTCTTCATCTGCACCTCATATTAATATGGTTTATGGTAGTAGGCTACTTGCTGAATGTGAGTTCCCTTATCAACTTTAGATCGTAAAGGGAATTTAATAGTTTACATTTAAATGTTCTACTATGGATCATGGCTGCTTCTTATCTGTTTAACACGATGTGTGGTATTGTGGTCGTGCGACAAGAACGGGAACCTCACCGTAACGAGCGCGACATCACGGCCACTGACACCGTTTGTGCTGCAGCTGGAGATCAGTGATGTCCGATTCGAGAACGAGTCGTTCTTTTGAGTCGAATCTGTAATGAATCATTTGAATTAGTTAATGAACCTGGGATTAGGGTTAGGGTTACTTTTTCAAAGTGGTGGTTCACCAAAATGAAATGTTAAAAGCTTTTTGCTGTACTTTGGTGTGTCAATTATAAAGAATTAAAATAATTATTACTTTTTTTATTTATTTATCATAAAATAATGTCATTTCTATCTCACACCAAGCGTCCCTCTGAATTTGTACTTAGAAAATATTTAACAAAAATTGCACCGTCTATAATTTTTGGCAATATTGTAAGTATTTATGTTACATTCTTATGAAAAAAAAAATGTTTTCTAAAAAATGTAAGATATTTTATAAAAAATATAAAGTTATGTCCCTCGGTCTGAACTCAGCCCTGTCACACCAACTATTCTCCACCCATAATAATTTAAACTTCACCCATATGTGACATAATTTACCAAAAAATACCATTCAGGTCTTGTTAACATTGGTGGAGATGGTAAGAAGTTTTATACTTTTTATTAATATTTTTTTAAGCGTATTATAGTAAGGGAGGGTACTGTCGAGCTTAATAACTCAACCCCATCACATAAAATTAAGATGAAAAAATATAATTTTTCAAAATTTGATTTGAATCCATAAATTGCCGTATGTTCTACTCTCCTACACTACAGAGGAGCAGTGGCCATTTTGAGCAAAAAATCTCAAGCCCATCACACTCAACCCTGTCACGTATCTTGGGGTGGAAAAATTGCGAGAGGGTTGAGTTTTTCCACTTCACTTATGATTAATTTTAATTAGAAAAATATATATAAAATAGTCATTGTTTCAGAAAATACATACTTACCAAAATCATGACAACTCATAATTTTGTTATAAATAGAATATTTAATATTAATGTGTTCATTTAAACACTGACAAGCATCTTATGTCAGCAGCAGAAAGAGTGTGGTAGATATGTTGACCAAGAAAGAAGAGCATGATGTGAGAGAGAGGCTAAATTAAAAATATAATATTTAAGGGAATTTTCAACGACGTCAAACTATATTCTCAACCATGTCACATTAATATTTTTGGAAATAAAAATATTAAAAATTAAAGCATTTCTTGTCTTGTTAAAGATTAACACAATAAAATTGTGGTTTTAGTGAAACTTCTAAATTGAAAACAAGTCCACAGACACACAATTTGTCCATTTTTAACTTCAGTCCCATGAAAATTTGAAAAGGATCATAAATGTTACATTTGTAGTTATTATATATTTTTATGAGGACACATAAGCAGTAGATATATGTTTGTTTTATAAACATTTAACAGTTTTGTGTAAAATCCTTTTTGCACCAATTCTATTTTGTTTGTTACTGGGTTGAGAATAAAATGTCTTTAATGCCTGAGGTGGGAAAATATGATATGTTGGAGGTTTGGTATGTGCCTAATGATGTGGGGTATTTGTATTTAGAAAATTAATCATATAGTTTAAAAGAAAATCCTATTTGTTTTATTACCGAATCCCAGGAATGACCCACCTGCATACATATGGCTTGATTAGAATGTTTTACAGCACTTAAAAATCCATGCCAATTAGTGACCACTTATGACCACAAAACATTTGCGGAAAAGTGTCTTCAATTATTAGGTGGGATTCGAACTACCTTAAATATAGGCCACCTCTCTCTTCCCTCTCTTCTAACACACACACACACACACACACACACACACACACACACACACACACACACACACACACACACACACACACACACACACACACACACACACACACACACACACACGTTTGTTTTTGTGAATTATGGGGACATTCCATAGGCATAATGGTTTTTATACCGTACAAACTGTATTTTCTATCCCCCTACACTACCCCTACCCCTAAACCTACCCATCACAGGAAACTGCACATTTTTACTTTCTCCCCAAAAAACTAATTCTGTATGATTTATAAGCCTTTTGAAAAATGGGGAGATGGGTAATGTCCTCATAAGTCACCCTCTCCTTGTAATACCTATGTCATACCCATGTCATTATACACATTTGTGTCCTGGTATGACGCGCACTGGTTCACTATCTTTGTGGGGACTTTCCATAGACATAATGATTTTTATACTCATGTTTCCTCATGGGGACCTCAATTTAGGTCCCCACGGTGACACGAGTCCCCATGAGTGTGCATTCAATTCAACAACAAAACTCTCCCAATTGCTACTCAAAACTTACCTAAAACAAGTAAAAAATAGGTAAAATATGTTCAGGGGTAAAATATATGGGTTTTTTTGGCAGGGTTCCCTGCTAAAATTCGCATTCCCGGGGCTAAATATCACATAACTGGGGTCGCTTTAACCAGCAGCAACAGTGTTAAAGTGGGAAAGTGGGAAAACCGTGGACTTGGCAACACTGATGATCACACACACACACACACACACACACACACACATAGACACTCATTCTCCACTCGTTCTACTCTGGTACTGTAGCTTTGCATTCACTCATCATTTGAAGCTGTAGGCTACATTCATAAGTTCAGTGGTCAAGCAAGGCTGTGTGTAAGAAATATCAGAATTTGATCTTGTTGTTTTGAGGAATGCTCCACTACTAAAAGAAATACAACAAATTACAAATATGCTCAGATTTTGCATGGTTTTCATTCATACTTGTAGAAAGCACAGTACCTTTTTCTGTTTGTAAATAAGCATTGTCTCTGTTATTTAGCTTATGTTATTTAGGGAGGGCAACACTGTGTCCTTACTCAGCTTTCTGTCTGGATGTTTTAGCGGCGTGGTTCACTACACAGGGTGAATTCAGGTATGGTGAAAGTCATATTTGACATTTAAAAGAATGTTGTTTGATTTACCTGAATTTACCTTTGTTTGTAGGTTGAAATGCTGTTGAAATGTGTCCATTATGAAAGAAGCCTTGATTAGGGGAAACATGGGGTCATGGTAGTGCGTCAAATTACTCCCCTCATTAAATAGAGTACTCTGACTAAGCTGGCATTTGGTCTTCATGTTACACAGACAGAATTATAATAAAAACCTCTAAATGAATAAGACCAGTATTTTCTCTATTCTTCTTTAAACCTCCTTTCTTGCTCCATTTTGTTCTCTCTCTATCTTTGGCATTCCTCCTCCTCCCTCTGTACCTCAGTGGTCTAGTCTTGCACGAGAGCATGTAGTAGTTAGTGCTGAAATGACCTTGGAATTATCCGGGTCTTTGAGCTTGATGTTCTGCAGGCCCACACATTATTCAGACCAGTGTTTTAAACGGTGAGAAAAAGAAGTGGATAGTTTCATTATTAGGCTGGAGAGATGCACATTCTGGAACAGTGCACTGTTGCTGAAGTGAAAATAATCAATGATGAATGAGTTTTTAAAAAGTGCCCTTAAACTAAAATGAAATATTGTAGAGAGTTGGATTGTATGAACTAGGGATGCGCAAATATTTAAATTAAGAGACTGATGAGCTGATTATTTTCTGATAAATGGGAAATAAAATTGTTAAAAATAAAACACTAAAATCTAAAATGAATTGCTTGTAAAGTATAATGTAGTATGAAAAATGTATATCATTTTTAGATCTGCAAAGAACATGTAACAGTAGGCTATTATTGAATTATTTGTGTTAATTAGTTTAGTGTTAGATGACAACAAAACTCTTTCCCCACCAATGACTGAATTTTCTGTAATTTATGACAACGCTTCTCCGCGCACGTCCTGATTTTGCAGAGCTATTTTGTTGATCCTGTAACAACATTTCTGTCCGATAATTTGATGCTAACCATATCCCTACCCTTAAACCTAACCCTACCAATAAGCTATCCTTATATCAGGGGAAATGATGAATGAAAGCACCTAACCCTGGTTGCAAACCTAAAATTGACATAAACTGTAAATGTGCTAAAGTTGCACTTGGTGAAATCAGTCTCTGCCTTCCAGGCCATTGACAGAATTTTCCGTCAGTCCATGTTTTCATTGTTATACAGTAGGGGCGCTATTATGCATCTTCTGAAAGTACAGAATCAACAGCTCCAAAGACAAGTGAAGTAAATGCAAAAACAAGCGATAGAAGCATTAAACAGCATATATATATATATATATATATATATATATATATATATATATATATATATATATATATATATATATATATATATATATATATATCAAACATTAAACAGCATATATATTAAAACTGCCTAATCTTACAGAATAAAATGTTGACTCAAGAAGAGGTATTGGACTGTACAAGCTTTGGGGGTGTTGGGGACTCAATCTATGTTTTGTTTTGAACATCACTCTAAATTTGATCCGGACATAGTCTTTGGCAAAAACATGATTTTCTCATTTTGTTCAAAATATTGCTTTCCTTATGAAACTTTAAAAGCAGAGGCTCTGTTCTTTCTCTTGATATATTGTATGTTCAGATATTCGCAACAAAGTTGTCTGGCATGAACGTTTTGTGAAAATGATCAAAAATATGTTGTCTGGCAACTTTTTTTTCTGGTGGGGAAAGAGTTAAATATAAACAGACAAACATGAGGATGCATAATTACATTTTCAATATCAAATGATACATAAAAAAACCTCAAATATCCAATATCAAATACATTACCAATATATTGGTCATCCTTAATTTGTACCCAGCTAGGATTGTGCACATAATCATATCTATTACAAAAGTCACTATTATGTACAAAGATTCCTTTGGGCAGATTGTCATGCCATACAGCTGAATGACTTTAAAATTCAAAATGAACTGAAACATTTGATGTGTTATGTCACTTCAGAGTAATTACACCCAGCATTGTGCCTTAGAAATGTTGAAATTGAGATCAGCTCTCTCTCTCTCTCTCTCTCTCTCTCTCTCTCAAAAAAAGAACATGTCAAGGCCATGACTTAATTTGTTAATTTGGTAAATAAAGACTGTATGACTTTAACATCTTAATAGAATTTCTATTATGAGTTTCCTCAGGGGTTTTCTAAAGACATGGATATGACACTTCTCATGTCATGAACAAAATCTTTCAGCAGACTGAAAGAATAACAACGATGTCAAACTCGAAATGGCCTGTAAATTATGCCACTTCGTTTTCTCTCAACCATCATGATTTCAACGATGACATCTGGATAAAAAAGCCATTTTTCTCAGACCTTTAATAGAGTGCATTTTATCGAGCTATGATGGACCTGTTTGCTTAGAGAAGTTTTGAGTTATGGTAGTACATCATCTCTTATTATGCCACCTTGTACTTTGTGCTGACCTTAAAAGGCAAAGTAAAGGTTTTTTTTTTGGCTAAGTACGCAGTTTTCACAGTGGAATGGCATTTAAAAATGAAATTTCCGTTATTCAAGAAGAGTTGTAACAGTAGTGTTCTTTGTCTCTCAATGAAAAGGAAAAGGTTAGTTCCTTTTGTAGGAGTCCTGTGCATAAAACTTTCCATTGTCTAATGTAAAATGGTTATTGTTTGGAGACCATGCCAATTTCAGATACACCACCCTGTGCACAGTGCATTTTATAAATCTTAAATGGTTCATAAAACCAATTTTTGGAATATTCATTATCTTATATGCATATACTTGGCCTTTTGTCTACGTGAAATTATCCAGGTTTCTGGTCTCTCATACACTCAAAAAATAACTCATTGGACAAACTCAATTTAATTGAGGGCAGGTTTTCCATCTAATAAATATGTAGCTCCAACTCATAAAAAAAAAAAAAAAACTAATTCATGCAATGAAATGTAATTGAGTTGGTCCAACTCAATTTGGCACAATATAATGCAATTTTATCAAATATGTTTTTTTAATGATATTTATACACTTATAACACGACTTTTTCATACTTGTGAAACTTAAATTAAAACATTTAATTGGAAAATCAATTATAAGCAGTTTTATTCATCATCATGCACAATGTATATAATGCCCACAGCCTAAGCTGGTGCCACTCTTCTGCATGTTAACCACAAAATAAAAAAATGAATTAAAAAAATGAAAACATTACAAAAACTCCTCCAACAACGTAACTGAACATTAAACACTAACATCAACTAACAACATCTTTCCCTTTACAGAAAAACATAAAATAACACTTTAATCCCTAAATTTACTTTCCTAATGCAGTCCCTTGCAAAGCATGCTGGGAACTACAGATCCACTGCCCAGTTAGTTGTCAACAAAAATGATTCATGTAGTTTTAACAAAAATAAATGAAGTAACCTTCAGTTTTAAATATATTAAGTTAATTGAAGATAATTAAATTAAGTTCTGATAAAATTAGATATGTTTAAGTAAAGTGAACAGAATTGAAATGTGTATTAGTGTTTCTAATAAAAGGAATATACTGAATGGCAGCAAGTTTCCATCACTGTAATGCAGAAGTGCATACAGGTACTATGGTGAAAAATGGCATATTCTTAAAGTACTAATGTAACATAAAAAGATTTCAAAGACACTAATATGTGTGCAAGTGAAGCACAGGCTCTATAATGTATGCAGGGAAAAAACCCTCCCTGAAATCTCTGTTGGCAACTTGTTTAAAATAAAGTTTGCGTTATGTATGTTGTGCTTTCCTGTAGCTCAAGCAATAAGAGTGTGGCGCTAGCAATGCCAAGGTCATGGGTTCAATTCCCAGGGAAAGCAAGAACTGACAAAATGTAAAAATGTGTACCTTGAATACAATGTAAGTCGCTTTGGATAAAAGCGTCTGCCAAAAAATGCATAAATGTAAATGTATGAGCTTGTAATTTTCTTCACATTTGACTTGTGCTAAAGTGCCGCTGCATTGACCACTGTCTTGAAAGGGCCAGAGTCGAGGTCACTGATGCATTTGGAGTCGAGACAACACTGAAAAAAAAAAAGTGTGTTGGATTTACATTATTTAATTGTGTACATCGGTCCCACATGATTCAATTAAGTTAAACAAACATAATTTGTTCATGTAACTTTAACATCATGGAATGAATACATTTTTAAGTGATTCAATTAAGTAGTCTCAGAGTGAAATTTATATGGCTCCCTGACATGATTCAGGCATTCAATTTCATATATTCTTTCATCCACTTCAATTTCATATACTTATGTTATTATGTCTAATGTTATGACATTGGTTGTGCTAGTCCACAGCCTAAGCACATGCTCCACTCTTCTCTACAACCCACTGTTATTTAAATTGTTCTAATAATTCCAACATAATTGAATATTAAACACTATTAAACACAATCAAGTCTCCCCCTTTCTCATCTTGCTCAAAAATACATAAAATAACACTTTTACATATAAAAGAACAACATTTACTCACTCTTGATTTAGCCATATGCAAAGCATGCTGGGAACTAACAAACCCCGCCCAGTTTCAATTAATGCAACACAAATCATTCATGTAATCTTAACACAAACGGATTAAGTAAACTTCAATTTGACTTATATTTAAGTGGATGGAACACAATCAAATTAAGTTAGGACACAATGTATAGCAATTGTGTTGTTTTAGCTCATTTTAATTAAGCAGTTTGAACAAGCAGTAGTACTTTTTTTTTTTTTTTCAGTGCAGGTAGTGTTGGCAACGTTTTTTGGTGTATGGTGTATTCTTTCAGGTTAAAGAGAAGAGAAAAAGTGAAATAAGAATAAGATCAGGAACTATCACCAGCTAGATTCAAAACAGTTTAGTTTGAAGATTAAATTATATCACACATTTCTGAAAGCCTTCCCAACAAAAAGCCAACTGTGAGTTTGAGCTTTTCGTCAATACCACAAGATAAAAAGCAGTAATCTTGTGTAGATCAAGGCCACCTCACAGCTGTTAATCAAGGATAAGTGGACAATTCAGAGTATTTTCTGTTATTTGTTGATGATAGGGAATTCATTCTCCATTAGTGCATGCCTGCAGAGTAAGTGCAGTTGTTTATGCCATTTTAGATGTACTCAAAAAAAAAACTTTGGATTGTGACTGGTGCATTCAGTGAAATATTCATTTCTCTAGTTTGCATAATTGCACACACTTTATCATGTCAAGTTTGTATTTTGTCCATGACGTGTGGACAGGACATATGTGATCTGAAAGAAGGCTCTTTTGTATGGAAGCTTGTTTCCGCCACAGAATAAAACATTTTAAAAGATAATTGCGACTTTTTATACTTTATTTAGACTTTATGACTTTATATATTGCAATTCTGACTTTATATCATGCAGTTCTGACTTTATAACTTGTAATATCTCGCAATTCAGAGAAAAAAGTCAGAACCGCCAGATGTAAACTCACAATTGTGACTTTATAACTCGCAGATACTGCATTCTATATACAGTAGCAGTCAAAAGTTTGGACACATCATTGGGAAAGTGTGTCCAAACTTTTGACTGGTTCTGTACTATAATATACACAAAGAATGTCGGCCGATATATCGATATAAGTCTTCTTTTACTCCTAATATCGGTATTGGTATCAGCCCCCAAAAACCTATATCGGTCAGGCTCTAGTTACAAAGTTACTTATTGTTAGTAAAATGCCTAAAGTGGACCATAAAATAAAGTGTTACTTTTTTCATTCAAGTGTGAACAGAGAAAATGTCATAAACTATTCTCTAAATATACATAGGTAGACTATATATTAGTAGCATATGTATTTACTCATGAACTAATCATCAGTAGTAAAATATAAAACATTTAAATACTAATTTAAATATCATATGTATAAATTCAATGTCGGTCAACATAACAGTAGTATTTTAATAAATAAATTGTTCACTCAGATAATATCATGTATACCCATAATGCTCTCCCTCCTCTGAGAGCAATTTTCTACTATGTTTGAAGAGTACCGAAGCATGTAAGCTGTAGTTTTATACACTGAAAGGCATGTTCAGTGGTTAAGCGTTTGTCTCACCTGGGACCAAAACCAGCCATCCTGCTCAGGCTGCCTCATTACCCTAGAGCTGCTCTACTGCCCATTGAGATTACTGGACTACTGGGAGAGATATCAATATCAAAATGCATTTTGTGAACGCCTGTATACAATGTGCAGTTGACTATAAACTCTCATTTGTGTTTCAGGCATTAATGGCTGATTATTATTATTTTTTTCTATGGAAGCTTGTAATTACGACTTTTTATCTCACAATTACTCATAAAATACTTTTTTCAAGTAATTGCGAGTGTATATATAACAATTCTGACTTTATAACTCACAATTAGCAATTTATAGCTCACATTTCTGAGAAATAATGTCAGAATTGTTAGATAAAAGTCGCAATTATGACTTTTTCTCTACAATTGCAAGTCTGTATCTTAAAATTCTCACTTTATTTAAGTTTATAATTTGCTTTTCTGACTTTTTTTCTCAGAATTGTGAGATTTAAACTCGCAATTAAAAACGGTAGGCTAATTGCGACTTTATATCTCGCAATTCTGAAAAAAAAAAAAAAACACAATTGCCATTTTATATCTCACAGTTCTCAAAGTTTCTCAGTATATCAAAGTTAGAATTGTGAGATCTTGGGCCCTATCATACACCCAGCACAATACGACGCCAGGCGCGATGCAAGTATTTTTTCCTAGTTTCAGCCCGACGCAGTTATGATTTTCCCATCCACCGCCACGTTGTTTAAATAGCATATGCACTCGCGCCTATCTGCTCACCCATGGGCGTGCTGGTCTGAAAATTAGGTGTGTTCAGGCGCATTGTTGACGCTTTGCTATTTTGAGGCAACTGAATATGACTGCACCATACCAACAAAAACCTGGTCTAACGTCAATGGCGCAGTATCTTTTGTGTTATTTAATGGGTGAGTAATATGCGCCTTGATTTCGCCCTGCAGCTCAGGCTGGAAACCTGTACATTCATTTATCCTACTTCTGTCACACTGTTGATCATGCCTCTTGTGGTCTGATTGGTTGAAGGACTATCCAACTGCATACAGAGTCATTTGAACTATGCCCGTTGATCACGCCTCTTGTGGTCTGATTGAAGGACTATCCAATTGCGTACAGAGTCATTTGAACTATGCCCGTTGATCACGCCTCTTGTGGTCTGATTGGTTGAAGGACTATCCAGTTGCATACAGAGTCATTTGAACTATGCCCGTTGATCTCGCCTCTTGTGGTCTGATTGGTTGAAGGACTATCCAATTGCGTACAGAGTCATTTGAACTCTGCCCGTTGATCACACCTCTTGTGCAGGAGAAAATACAGAGCAGACTCCCCAGACCAATGTTCAGTCTTAAATTGAGCTTGGTCTGGTGATAGTTGAGGTTACTTGCAGTTGCGAGAAAGAAAGAAAAAGTCAGAATGGCGAGATAAATAGTTACAATTACATTTTTATTTTGAATTCTGTGGTGGAAAAAAGCTTCAATATCCAGTAATACCTTTAACCCTGAAGTTGATTTCTTCATTGGTCTTCTGCTTGTCCCTGTTGTTTTCTTGTTGCTGTTGTGCACTATTTTCAAGAAAAATGTGTTGGTTAAAGAAGAAAGAATAGCAAATTAAGTTATTTTAAAAGCCAGAGGAAAGAGATGCAGTAATTGCACAAAGAGTTGCATTATATCCACCAAGGAACATTATATATCAGCATTTCTTCTGCCAAGGTCAGGTTTTTTAAAGGTGAACTGTAGAGACACCAACTGCAATTGCAAAAATAACTACATTTTTACATTTTCTAAAGAAAATGCCACTGGTGTTGAAACGTATTTGTTTTGTGGGCAGCTGACAGGGTGTGGTTGCTAAATTATTCTGAGTGGTTGTCCGCATGTTATGATGTGGATGCTTGGGTTATTATTTTGAAAAAATACCTAACACCAAGTTTGAGCAAAGGTAGCTGTACATGTCCACTGGTGCGAAGTGAGCAGACATGAGCAGGCATATTGAATTCATTCTCAATTGAAGCTGAGCGGCAGGCTCGCACAGGGGATCGTGGGATTGACAGCGGAGCGGAGCAAATGGTGACAGCATGAAAAAGTTGAGAAATGCTCAAACGCTCACATCATATTACTATAGTTTCAGGGACATCAACCTCCCTAGCTTATTTATTCTCCGTACAGTTGCATTAAGATGGAATTGGAGGAAGTATTTTACCATTTAAATTGGTATATCTTACAATCTTACTGTAAATGTTACGCTTGGGAGAGTGTGCCTTTCATTTTGCTGCTTATAGAATTTCTGGCTCAAAACAGTTTGGAGAATAAATAAAGCGAGTTTATATTGGAATGGTTATTTAATCACCTGTGCCGGAGAATTTGCTGATTCAAGTGCTTACAAGTCTTTTCCTAATACCTATTCAGGGAGGCATTTACAGATAATTATAGTCAATTAGTATGATCAATTAAACTCCTTTCACCCTCTTGATAAAATGCTGAATGTTAAGGGCACATACATAGGGTTGTTTTTCAAAGCTATTGCTGCTTATTGTGGGCTTTATGGTTTTCGTGACGGTAGACAGGTGGTGTAGCGATGTCTTTTTGAGGGATTCTTACCTGAAAGATCTCGCCTGTGACTTCATTGGGTGTAAAGTAACGGTACACCCAAATTTGGTACGAACTCTTGAAGTCTCGTTGCGGTATGTTTATGGTACACAACAGGTGGAAAAATCACAACATATAATTGCTTCTTTTTTTTATTAATCAATTTACTGAACAAACACATTCTCCGTACTGCAGTTTATGGAGCTGTTGTAAATAGGGGAAGTGCTATATATTAGGCTATATTAGATTTTTTGCTAAATGTATATTTTAGTCAGAATTGTTGTGCTTCCATTTTATTATTTGACTTGAATAAAAATAGTTAATTTAGTTAATTTACCACATGAATCACGTTACATATATAGGGAACAACAGGGCTAAAGGCTCCGAGGGGTAAAAGGCTCCTTTGATTTGATTTTCTTCTAAACCATTAGATGGCACAGAAACCTGCCTCAGCACTTTCCAAAACATCCGCTTTTCAAGATGCACGTGGAAATGTGTCTGATCTTTGACGCGATCACGGGCAGCAGCGCAAAGTTGATTCTGCGCTCATTTGATCTAATATGGGAGGTTTTTAAAAATGTTGTAGATTTAAGTAGCAAATAAGAATCGCTAAAATGATTGAATATATTTTGAAACAAAGGTCTTGTTAATGTTTGTCAGTTTTGCTCAAGGTAATTAAAGCAACAGTTTTATAATAACTGAAGAATATGTAAAAGTATGGTATTTGGGGCAAAAGGCTCCATATTTAACATGATCATAAACAGCGGCTGACTTTAACATTTGTCATGACATGATTAGATTCAGATTGTAAGATCATGTATTAAGAAACCTTATCTCTAGATAATCACCATATTTATAATGAAACCAAAAATGTGATATAATCATATCATATAATAAAATATAATTTATTGTCCCTACTGTAAATCTATATTACATTATTATGGGATCTCCTTCAATACTTTCAGAATCTTTACTTTTTTAAATGATTTTGTTTCTATATTTTTCAGATATATTTCTATATTAACATATTTTAATGAATTCTTTTATTCATTAAAATAAACAGAAAATAATTCAAACTTCGCTAAAGTGATTGTTTTGAGCAAGTATTAACTTCGACATTATTAAAAACATATTATTTTAGCTGAAGTATTTGTATTAATACTTTGTGCCTTTTGCCCGGGCTGGTGAGCCTTTTATCCCATGTGTTGGGGTAAAAGGCTCCCCTCGACACCCCATACATTTTTAAGCTTTTTAAATAAAAGAAACCACTTTTATGATTTATATTCACACAAAATCTGTTGCTCCATAAATGTTAAATACAAACATATATATTTTTCTGTATATCATGCATTATAGCAGTAGTGAAAAGCACATTTTTCTTAAGGTGTGCCTTTAGCCCCGTTGTACCCTATATATATATAGCACAGTAGAGTATTGATTCCTCTGTTATTCACTACTGAAGAATTTGCCCTTTAATTAGCAGTGTGATGAACTGTATCTGTTTGATACCATTAGAAGTGGTACAAGTGATTGCTCATTAAACATTAATAAGATGCACTCATCTGCTCACCCTGAGAGGACAAAATGAATTTAAATTTGTACAGAACAAAAGGGTCTCATGTGCTTCCCCCTCAGTATGTTGACCACTATCAAGAGAACACAGGTTTTGATGTTTTGTGTTTACCTTTTACCTGCATGCGACTGTAGCTTATTTCAATATGACCTACAAAAATCTGCTTGTTTTGAATTTAGTTTAATTAATTTTTAAATGCAATGTTTTCTTTTATTAATAATGAATAACATATTTGTAAACATTTTCTTTTTCTCATCTTTTGTTCATTAACTTCTTGATGCTCAATTATTATGTAGGATGACATTATTGTCTTTCTTTCTAAATGTATTTTTGAAATGTCAGGTATTTTATAAAGTCATGGTGGTTTGGGCTCATTCTCAGGAAATTACCAGTTGTGACTCATTGGTGTCACCATGACTTGTTACTGAAATTAGCAGGTTACTAAATGTAGTGGCATTATTTAGAGTCACAGATAAATGAGATTAATGCGATTCTATAAAACTCTTATAGAAACTTTTTCTAGGTAAATTTTGGCTTTATTTCTATACAATTTTGGCTTTATGTTTTATAGAATACAACTTTCTTTCTAGGTGAATTGTGGCTTTATTGAAATTTCAGGATTTCACTGTAGTTGGTTTTGAGAAAATGGAAAATTTTGTCCCTCACTTTCTGTTGAACAGGTTATATGACATTTCCCTCTTAATAAATATGATAAAATAATGCTTTGATCTTTATGGCATCATATTGGGGGGGTGACAACATACTTGTATTGCTTTTAGCATGACCACATATTGAACCTGGCCTCGCTAAATTCAATATTTACTCATTATATACTTTCTAATTGGACAAATTCACAGTGATCAGTTTTATTTTGGCACAGTTTATTTGCTGTGAATAATGTGATATTGCTAGTGAAGATATTTGCTAGTTTTTAGCCATTTTTTGGCCTTTCAACCTCAAAATATTTTGAGTGTAACAGGTTTTGCGCAAAACATGCTATGTTTTAAATATAAAGTTGTGTCATGAAACTCTAGAAGGTGCAGGTCTTAACGCGTACAGGTGCAGATCCCATACTTGCTCCCGTACAGCAGCGTCGTATCACATCTATTCCGCCAAGCCCAAACATATCAACATTGTCATAGCACTGAAGTCATTCTTAAGAAAGGAAGATTCTTTAAGAGGAAGAAAGGAAGGCCAAAACTGCTTTCCTGTAGCTCAAACAATAAGAGCGTGGCGCTAGCAACGCCAAGGTCATGGGTTTGATTCCCAAAGAAAGCAAGAACTGATAAAATGTAAAAATGTGTACCTTGAATACAATGTAAGTCGCTTTGGATTAAAGCGTCTGCCAAATGCATAAATGTAAATGGAAGATGTGTTTGAAGTTTTGCCGACCGGATACGGCAAAGGTTTAATCTATCAACTAGCTCTGCTTCACCTTCTCTGTTGCTCTGGTTGGTTGTAGCGCTATCCTATTGCGTGCAGAGGGAATTTGAAAGACAACCATTTATCCCGCTTCTCGGATTGAGCCCTGCCAATGGCGAGTTCCCAGACCCAACATTTTGATGTGGGTCTGGCTTGTCAGGCTACGTAAATACGACATTGTCTCAAGAAATATCTGCGTACACCCAAAACCCCTGAAACCGACTCAAAACAATGTAGTGTACATGCCAGACCAGTATGTGGTGCTGTAATTCTGCCACAGAGATACCCTAAAAATGCAGAAGAAGAGTTAGAGCATGCGCGAGACGTAGGGTGATGACATCATCATTTCACAAAATACACGGATTGGCTGTACACATGAAAATGCAAGTGTGTTGTTTTCAGATTTATCCACTCTGGGACCCAGTTTAAAAAAATAGCGGTCTCAGGCTCCCAAAACACCAGATCCGTCTGGATGGAACACCGATACGATACATTTTTTATACATATACAGCTAAACACGTCTCTGTGTGTACGGGGCTTACGGCCATTTCACACTGCAGGCGTGAGCAGTGCGTGAACTTCATGTCAGCATAACTACACCGTCACTGCAGCTGCAGACGCACAGGAGTATTCACACTGGAAGCATTTGTACAGCATCACAGCAGTGGCTCCAACGCTATAAATAATGCTCTTATATCATATAAGTGAGTTTTTCTTTATAAAGACAACTAGCCTATATTTGTTTTTAGAAGTTGGTCATTTGTAAACTTGATAGTCTTGAAAGTTTGTTAACATATGTGGAGGTGTAGTCTACAACATTCGCATGTGAATGGTAAACGACAAATACAACCAAGAAAACAGCTCTGCTTATGTCATTTCATTCATACTTTGATATGTTTACAAGACAGCAAACTTTGCGAAAAACAAAACAAAACAAAAAAACGCGCACTCAAAATTAGCCATATAGACCAAAACCATCATTTGTACCAGGCTGTAAATATGCTGTAAAGTCGGGAATTTTGGGGCTCAATGAGATTCTGCTCCCTTCTGGAGCCTGTCCCTAGTGGCCAGTCGATGAATTGCAGTTTAAGTCACTTCCGTATTGGCTTCAACAGAAACTGGGGGAGGTTGCTGCTTGGTCAGCACCCAGTTTATTTGGACCAACTTGCTCCTCAGAATCACAACCTGTAAGTATGAATAATAACTGATGTATATATTTTCTACCGGGTGTTCAAAATACGTAGTTTTGTGTTTTATTTAGATTGTGTACCCCTGTCCCTAGTGGTCAGTCGATGAATTGCAGTTTAAGTTACTTCCGTATTGGCTTCAACAGAAACTGCAGGAGGTTGCCACTTGGTTGCGATGCTTCCGCTATAGTTTACCGCTATGGGTGTGCTTTTGAGCCAGCGGGGAATGTTGTGTTTTACACCCACGAGAGACTTCCCCCAGTCTCCATGTGCTCTACATCTATTGGATAGTCGTGTCTCATTCAACGGATTCATATGCATAAAGATGGGCATCGGGCAGCTTTTTTGACGCGCAGCATTGTTTCAAATGCACCGCCACCTTCCCGGGATGCTTAAAGTCGCTTGACGTCACCCATAGGAATAAAGTGGAGTGCGGCGTGACAGAAGTATCACACGGACAAGTGTGATCGCACCTTCACGCGCTGCTCCTGCTCCCGGTGTGCTGCTCACGAGCCACTCACGCTGTATATATACTCTTTGTTTAGTTTAGTTCCTTGTCCATTCTTGCATCTGTTTTAACTGGTTGATCTATCTCTTGAGTGTTTGTTAATTTGAGTGATTGTTTATCCAAGTTATTACACAATGTTTCTTAAAGGTAGGGTAGGCAATTTTTTTTCACAAACACTTTTTGTTATTCTGGTTGAAACTCTCTTCACATCCTGATTGCAATCAATAATAGAAGTGGTCTAAATATTAAATAATGTATATTTTCTGTAGAAGTGGCATGACCAAAAAATGTTCATCCAATCATGTGGCTTTGGAGAGCGCTCTGAAAGGAGGGAGGGATCTAATGCTTTCTAATGGGCTTCCCTACCTCTAAGATAAAGTTCTTTTTCTTGGATCAAATGTTATTCAGGAATAGAACAGAGATAATCTAATGACATTTTATTTTCTTTCAGTAAATATTTGAAGCCTTTGCTTATTATTAAGCCCTATATGACCCTATATGATATTTTTAGATAGCGCTTATAATGAACAGCTAAAGATACAGACACTCCCTATGGGAGCTTCGCTGTCCTCATTTGGTCTGTGTCTCTTTGCCACAGCACATAACAGTAAACATGAACTAATGTGTTTTTTAATTAAGTACAGTAGTCGAGGTAGGAAGGGTGGAAGAAACTTTTCTGCTGATGTTGTCTAAAGTTTCCACTTCATGGGGGAACAGTATCATTACACTGAAATTATAGCATGTACTTCAAAGATTTCAAGGATTTAATGAAGCAATTATTGAATATTTTGGATAAGTTAAGGACAGGGTCAAGTGCTGGCCGATCAAATTCTACCCCACCCAGGGCCAGATCATGGCCCAGCAAGGTCCCTTGACACGTCTTATAAGTGGTCGGCCCTTAGACCTGTTATTATACTATTTTAAGCAACAAGGGCAATTCGCCTCCTCCATCTTATAGTAGTGTACACATATCTTTAGCATTCAAACATGCGTGTTTGTTTTTGCATAAATTAAATACACAACTGTGGTATTATAAATGCACTCATTCATTGTTTCCTCATTAAAAAATATAGATTAATAAAAGTTGTTTCATTTTACATGGAGCCAGCATGGGTAATCTTATAGAGACTGCCATGTTTGACCAAGCAAATACTGCTGGGTTTTTCTTGATAAATCCCTGTTTTTGGCTTTTAAAAGATTTGTTTTTCAGTCATACAGTAAATTAATGTTTTGTTTTTTTTTTGTGTTGTTATTATTATTGTGAAATATTTTAATAACATTATTCATATTTTAATGAGATGCTGTATTGTTGCAAAATCAGAATTCACAAAAGTGCCAAGCTCATGCTGAGGGGCCTAAAACACGTTTATAAGCATTTCTGGACAACACTTTGTGCATTGGGACATTATAATGCTGAAACTGGGAAGTAGCATCCCCCAAAATTAGTAGCACAAAATCATCTCCAGTATCCTTTGCATGGTGTTGATTTTAGATCAAATTTCCTGCATTTGAATGAAGGGGCCTATTCTGCAGCATGGAACAGTCCCAAACCATCTTTCCTCCTCCACCAAACTTTACAGTTAGCATATGCATTTGGGCAAGTGTTGTCAGACTGCCAGATATTGTGTTATGACCTGTGATTGGTGATCGCTCCAGAGAGTGTGTCTGTACTGATCTCAGGCTTGTGAGCTGTACGCCCATTGAAACCTGTTTAATGAAACCTCCAAACAACTCTAGTGCTGATATTGGTTCCAGAAGCACTTTGGAGCTCAGTAGCGAGTGCTGAAATTGAGAATAGATGATGTTTACATGCTGAGCTGTTGTTGCATTTATACATCCACAGCAACTAGTGGAGCTTGTGCTGTAACAAACTTGGAAATGGTGTACTCAGTCATTGTTTCCTCATTAAAAAATAGTCATAAGAAACTAATAGTATTTTTGAATTATGTATAAAATATACACCTATCTGTAGCCTAATAAAAGTTGTTTTATTTTACATGGAGCAGCATGCCTTATGGAAGCTGCCATGTGAGTCACATTACCAGCCAAATACTGCTGGGTTTTTCTCTGTAAATCCCTTGCTGCATACCCGGTTTGCTTACTCATACTATGCCCTAAAAGTATGTACTATTTTTGTAAAGAAGGCAAGTTTTGGGACATACTACTTTGTTATAATTGCATCTTTAACAGGCCACTCTCTTGCTTAGTTGTGTGCATCCTGTCGCTGTTTAAACTGCCCTGTCAATCATCTTGTCACAGTTAAAATCCTCCACATTCAGTTGAATTTAATTTCCTACCATATTGGAGAGAAATGTAGTAGCACGTTGATCTGACAGTCGTTGTTCTTTTATGTGGAGACTCTCCTCATATATTTGCGTAATGATGCATTTAAAAGTTAAAGTGCCCCTATTATGTTTTTTCAAATATTCCCTTTCATGCAGTGTTTAATAGCTGTTTGTGAATGTAAACGTTCTGCAAAGTTGTAAAGTCGAAAGTGCACAACAAATAAAGTTATTTTCTCCCAAAAGAAAGAATCGACTCTGAACGCCTAAGCGAGTCGTCTGTAATTTGAATCCCACTGTGATACGATTCAACGTCCCTAAGACATTTACATAATGCCCGCCTATGTAGTACGTTGTCTGCCTGCGAACAACTTGACCCGCCTTCAACACAGGATTTTACTGACGACTCCTTCTCAAATCTCAGAGTTCAATGTGGCATTCGCAAAACGCTTGCTGTTGAAAGTTGGGTCAGTACTATAGACTGTAAAACGTCACCCATAGGATTCTGAAGAGCAGTTTTGAAGTGTAAAGTAGAGACGAGCTGGCCGTTTCCATATTGACAGCGCGTCATTGCGCGTCACGCCCACCCAACAGAAAATGGGCAAAGAGGCGGGACGTGGGCGGAGCTGAGGTGACGTGATGACTAACAGACAGCGGATAAATGGCTATCCACCTGTCACTCAAAGTGGCCACACCCTTAATTATGCAGAACTTTAAGGCTTTATATAATGTAAATGAATGAGTTATAAAAAAATTCACCCCCTTCACAGTTGTCATGAAGGGCAAAAAACCAAAACCACAATTTGTACCAGGCTGTAAATATGTTTTTTTTCTGCTGTAAAGTTGGGCATTTTAACAATGGGCTCATTGAGATTCTGCTCCCTTCTGGAGCCTGTCCCTAGTGGCAAGTCGATGAATTGCAGTTTAGGTTACTTCTGTATTGGCTTCAACAGAAACTGGGGGAGGTTGCTGCTTGGTCAGCACCCAGTTTATTTGGACCAACTTGCTCCTCAGAATCACAACCTGTAAGTATGAATAATAATTGATGTATATATTTTCTACCAGGTGTTCAAAATACGTAGTTTTATATCGTGTTTTATATTGTGTACATTTCCGACTAACCGGCTAACTCCCGTTATTGCTGTTTTAATGAAATAGTCATGCTAATCAGTTGTGGGCCACTATTACCTAAAACTGTGTCTATTAATGCAGATTGTCTGTCGTTCTTACTACTTCAAGTAAAGATAAAAGATGGAGAAAGATTTGTTTTACAAATTTTAATGTTTAATGTTACATCAGTCATTCACGTTAGTGGTCGGCTATGCACGGCTTATGGCGACTGTGGTGCAGTTCGTTTATAGCTTACCTTTAGCTTTTTACTTCTGGTGACTGCATTTAGGCTTCAGAATTCATAAAAGTTGTGTGAATAAAATTGAATTCTTGATGGATAAAATGTGTAAGTATCATAAACTTTTGTTGAACACAGAGCTTGTTTTTAGCGATAATCCAAAAGCCTATAGCAAGATACTTTATTGAGGGAACTAGTGTGATGCTAACTGCTGGTTGGCCTACAAAGTGACGTTATACCTTCACAACTCTATCTGGATGTACTATATCTGCCATGTTGCCCTTTTCACGTGACCTATCAGCGTCGGTTCCATCGTGTCACTGCCATTGACAAATCCTCTCCCGTGGCCTCATGGGATAGTAAAGTGTCCATTGTATGTTCATCAGCAAGCGCTATGTGTGTGAAACTGTCTATCTTATTTGGTGTTGTTAGTCCTGAAAATAAAATTAAACTAAAGATATGGCACGCAATAGGCAATTCAAGCAGTGTGTGACTCCCTGCCCAAGATATATTACAGTTAGGGACACACACAGCCCTGCAAAGAGTTGTGCGCTTATCCGAGCGTATCTCAGGGTCAGCTCTCCCGTCTCTGCAGGACGTCTACACCAAACGCTGCAAAGGTAGAGCTACTAAGATCATCAAGGACTCTAATCACCCTGCAAACCCTCATTTCACGCTGCTGCCATCTGGTAAGCACTTCCGAGACTCAGGAGGAGCTTCTTCCCCCAGGCCATCAGACTCCTGAACTCAGTCACTTAACATCACGTGACTTCACTTCAGGATAAACATCGATACACTGACATTGCACTGCACTTTCTGTTCTCGTTGTTACCGTGTAACTACCTGTTATAAACCTGTTTGCACATTATACTCTTTATACATTTGTTAACCACATATTTATAAGTCTACAGTTTATTCACTGCACAGTCTACTTCAATTATTTTATTCCACTTCTTTATTCTTATTTTTTACTTTTTTCTTCTACTTGACTTGATTATTTATAATTCTACAGATATATATATATATATATATATATAGATAGATAGATAGTACTTTTTTATTCTATTTCTATTATAATTGCTTCCTTGTGTTTTTAACTGTGACTTAAGGAGCGGACCTTTAACACTGTCCATGGAGCGGACCTGTTTACATTTCACTGCCGGTTGGATATTCTGTATATAACTGTGTATGTGACAAATAAAACTCTTGAATCTTGAATCTTGAATCACATAAGCTTTGTGTTCATTGCCTGGGAGCGGAGCATGCATGGGCAGCCCTCGAGGTGGCAGCTACCACTCAGAACGCTCTGCTCCCGCCTGGCCCTGTTTAATGAGGCAGGTCAGGCTTGCGCTCCCCGCAGTTCGGGACACGGACACCCGCTTTGCGGCATCTTGCACCGAGGAGGTAGACGTTCGTAGCATCCAGGCGGGTGATTTTAAGGACTCGCTGCCTCTCTCCCCAACATACGAGGAACTACTGGAAAATTAAATATTGATTGGCCATCAGAGAAGCAGGAAGCACATAAGAAAAGCAAACTCGATGAGCACTTCCAGCTCAGCCGAGCACAGCCTTCATGGGTCTTCCTTTATTTCCTGATCTCCACACTCTGATCTCGAGATCGTGGAAAAGACCATTCTCCTCAAATTTAACAAGCCCCACAGTACATCATTATTCCTCCATCCTGGGCTCGAATTAGAAAGGCTATGGGATGATGCCGCAGGTTGAAGAGACACTAGCATCATATTTCTCACAACGCTGCATCATTCCTCAAGGCCCGTCACTACCCACCAAACCCTGCCATACTACATCTCATTTGGCAATTGTCCCAAAATGATGGCAATCATCCAGGTGTACCAAGCAGACCTGCTCAGAGACCTAGATGAGGGTGAGGAGGTCGTTCCTGATGATATTAAAGAACTACGTTGGGCCACTGACCTGTCTCTCAGTGCCACTAAGGAGATGACCCATGGCATTAGCCGCTCCATGGCAGCATTGAACATCTCAAGCATCAAGGAGAGGGATAGAATGTTTCTCCTTGATGCCCTGCTTCCGCATTCTGTCCTCTTCGGCTACTCAGTTAATTCAGACGTCAAGAGATTTCAGTAGGTGAAGTGCCAATCAGTGGTATTCAAGAGATTCATCCTTCGCCAATCTAGGTCTCATGGGGCTGCTGCCAGGCAGCCATCAGCCTCTAGCTCCTTGTACATGCAACAGCAGAAGAAGAGTGTTGCTTCTCCAGCCCCCTCCTTTAGAGAACCTGAAGCCTTGTAAGGAAAAAACAGTTCTAAGAACTGTTATTCTCTCAAGGACACTATGCGCAGGTTTCTGAGGGCGGTCCACACCTTCACCACCCCATAGATGACTGGTTAATTCTAGCCCTCAAAAGGGAATGTCTCGGGTTATGATTGTAACCCTTGTTTCCTGAGATCTGAGATCTGACAAACCATTCGCAGGTGCATGCTTCATTGATTATCCTTCCATGTACCATAAGGTTGCCGACCGCTGTGTTAAAGTGTGCATTGATCTGCATGTTGGATTCTAACTGGAATCCGTGTTTGCAAAGTCCGTGCATGAAATCTGTTCTGGATGATCTCCTTGTTTGTTAACATTCTTAAGTCTGAATCAGGCTTAAATTGGTTTGAAATTGATGCCATCCTTAATATTTACAATAATAATACTATACACATGAATTTGCATTTCCTTCAGCCTTATTATTTAAATTTTGGTGTGAAAGGGCCTTTACATTGTTAATATATATATAAAAAAAACAAAACAAAAAAAAACAAGCCCAGCCCAGGTGAGAAAAAGTAACACAAAGTAACGTAACCCAGTACTTTTCTTAAAAAGTAACTAAGTAACGCAATAGTTACTTTTTAAGGAAATAACACAATAATTTAATGCATTACTTTTCAAAGTAACTTTCCACAACACACTGGGCCAGCTAACCAATCACAGCACAGTTCGTATTTTGGAAGGAGGGGCTTCTTTCTTTGAAACCGTAACTAAACGACACATTCAGGGCAGACTGGGAAGAGAGGTGCTGTAATAATGTAAAATATGTGAGAAATGTGTTTTTTGAACAATCAGGCATGAAAGCATATTCTAGTACACTCCAAAACAAAATCAAGACTTCATAAAAGGGCATAATAGGACCCCTTTAAGGCTCTTTTGGGAGCTTATTTTAATATTTATGGTCTTATTGTGCATGATTCACCAACACATATTTTATTAACTTTTTTTATTTATTTTTTTAAAGCATGCATAGGGATTTTGTAGTTGTGTTTTGTTTATTTTTCTGGTGAGACACCTTATGCCTGATCTTACCAAGGGCAACGGGACCGGCACTTTATGTGTTGAATGGGTGAATGTCATTTTATGTTCAAATGGGAATTTCGAATGTCACTCCCAGTGCTCTAATGAGTCTGATTAGAGTGTGAGGGTCATAATCAATCAGTGTTTATTAAAGCTTAAACGAGTCTCTTCTCATCACTTAATCACTCCCACAATCATACCTCCAGTGTTTCATCCTTCAATCAAAGAAACCCCAAATGACCAGCACAACTGTGGCGGTATTCAGAAGTCGGTGTATGGCGGCATGTAAATGGAATGATGCATCTCTTCATCTCACCATTTTTTAATGATTACATAATCATCCTTTTACAATGGCCTTGTCATATTGTAGCCGGAGGGCCTGCGAGTATTAGGATCTGAATGAGTCTCACAATAAGCGGCAGCTTGCGTAAAGGAACCTGTCTGTCAATCATGCCTATGCTGTGCTGAAGAGTTTAACTGTCTCTTCAGAGTGCCCACAAGGATAAAAGATCATGATGAATGAGAGGCAAGTTAATTGAAATGATTCATTCTGGAAATCTGAAAAGGCAATTGTGAAGCCAATCCGTGTTATTAATTATAGGTCAGTCTAAATAAATAATTACCCTTTGAACTAGTCTTTCACTAATCATTTCTAAAGGATGTAGTATTTAAAGATGAAAGACAAAATTACCTGATTAGAGCTTTTTTGACTCATCCTTCTCTCTATTGAGTCTTTTGGAAGAGAGCCCAGGGAAATTGGTGCAATTTTGTTTTTTCTATAGAATTAAAACAAAAGAGGCAGTTGATGAGTGTCTCTGTCCACAACATTTACTTATCACAGTTAATTAATTAAAGACGGTGTCCTTGGATCACTCCTAGATGTTTGTTCAGATGCCATAAATAATGATACATCCTGTCTGCAGTTACTAAGGATTTTCTCCCACCCAACAGGTTTATAAACTCAGTTGCTGTAAATGGATCTCCAGGGGCCCATTAAGCTCACTTTAGTTGAGAGCTACAGCAACACACATTGCTACTTGAATTATTCAGCGTGTCAGGTTGGTCGAAGTTAATTTAATCAGGTCACAGGTTCGAACTCCAAACTCATCTAGCGGGTGTGTGAACCTTGTTGTATAAGTAATGATTGAGTGCTTTTTGGACGGAGTTGAGTAAACAACAAATAAACACTCGATTGTGCTACAAAACCTAGTGAGCTCACTACAGTGGCAGTATTTTAAGGTATCATACCGTATGTGCGCTACAGGCGTTAAGGCTGTTTTAAAAGGTAGCAAGCCTAATTACTGTATGCTGCTTCCCAAGACACCTTGGTTTTTTAGCCAATTCCAAGGCAGTAGCATAAGTATCCTCAAAAGAGAAGGTAGTCCCAGACTGTATTACAACAAGCTCGATGGAAAGTAAATCCATGAAGGTGGCAATTAAAAATGGCTTATTTTACCCAATATTTGTGTATGATCAAGAGTGATTTAAAAATAAATATTTCTGCTAAACAAACTGCTTACCAGACTTCAGCAGGTATTCAAATATTGCTTTTAAACTGCTAAAGTAATGCTTTTTCATTACGGTATTGATGGAGTTGTTATTACTGTCTAGCATGCACTGTTCGTAAAAATGCTTTGCCAGCACAACCTAATATTAAATATTGATAAACATGCATGCTTGAAAAGCTTTTAACCTAACTAACCCTGTGCATTCATCCCTCTATGATTAAAATATGGATGTGCATTCTTGTGAAAGAAGGATGCAGGATTTTAAACATCTGTGGCTGTAAACAAATGATGTGTCATGATGCGAGATGCAAGCCCCGAACACACTGTTCTAGTGAATGTTTACGGAGAAAACAATGGAAAAGCAGCTCAGTGGAATGCAATTTTTCTTCTGTTCCACAGAAGTCATCATATCGGTTTAGAATGAGGGGGCGTAACTGCTGATTTATTTTTGGGAGAACAAACTTTAAGCAAGTTTATAGCCCAATTACTTTCTTCCACATTTCTAAGGGGGTGTTTACATGACACTGTTTTCAACATCTGCAACTGCTGGCCTGGTATGCATCATACAGCATTTTTAGGCGTTTTTGCATATCTGTGTAAACGGAGATCGTTTTGAGTACATTGTTGTTGTGTAAACATACACTATATTGCCAAAAGTATTGGGTCACCCCTCCAAATCAATGAACTCAGGTGTTACAGTCACTTCCATGGTCACAGGTGTATAAAATCAAGCCCTAGGCATGCAGACGCATCTACAAACATTTGTGAATGAATGGGTCGCTCTCAGGAGCTCAGTGAATTCAAGCACGGTACCGTGATAGGTTGCCAACTGTGCGATAAGTCCATTGGTAAAATTTCCTCACAACTAAATATTCCACGGTCAACTGTTAGTGGTATTATAACAAAGTGGAAGCAATTGGGAACAACAGCAACTCAGCAACTAAAATCACATTTTCTCTCTGATTCCATAGATTTTGCCCATTTTCCACCACTTGTTACCACTGTTTTTCTGCCACCACAATGCGCACGCAGCTGCAAAAGACATTACCATGACGTCAACAAATCATATACACTCACCTAAAGGATTATTAGGAACACCTGTTCAATTTCTCATTAATGCAATTATCTAATCAACCAATCACATGGCAGTTGCTTCAATGCATTTAGGGGTGTGGTCCTGGTCAAGACAATCTCCTGAACTCCAAACTGAATGTCAGAATGGGAAAGAAAGGTGATTTAAGCAATTTTGAGTGTGGCATGGTTGGTGGTGCCAGACAGGCCGTTCTGAGTATTTCACATTCTGCTCAGTTACTGGGATTTTCATGCACAACCATTTCTAGGGTTTACAAAGAATGGTGTGAAAAGGGAAAAACATCCAGTATGCGGCAGCCCTGTGGGCGAAAATGCCTTGTTGATGCTAGAGGTCAGAGGAGAATGGGCTGACGGATTCAAGCTGATAGAAGAGCAACTTTGACTGAAATAACCACACATTACAACCGAGGTATGCAGCAAAGCATTTGTGAAGCCACAACACGCACAACCTTGAGGCGGATGGGCTACAACAGCAGAAGACCCCACCGGGTACCACTCATCTCCACTACAAATAGGAAAAAGAGGCTACAATTTGCACGAGCTCACCAAAATTGGACAGTTGAAGACTGGAAAAATGTTGCCTGGTCTGATGAGTCCCGATTTCTGTTGAGACATTCAGATGGTACAGTCAGAATTTGGCGTAAACAGAATGAGAACATGGATCCATCATGCCGTGTTACCTCTGTGCAGGCTGGTGGTGGTGGTGGTGTAATGGTGTGGGGGATGTTTTCTTGGCACACTTTAGGCCCCTTAGTGCCAATTGGGCATCGTTTAAATGCCACAGCCTACCTGAGCATTGTTTCTGACCATGTCCATCCCATTATGACCACCATGTACCCATTCTCTGATGGCTACTTCCAGCAGGATAATGCACCATGTCACAAAGCTCGAATCATTTCAAATTGGTTTCTTGAACATGACAATGAGTTCACTGTATTAAAATGGCCCCCACAGTCACCAGATCTCAACCCAATAGAGCATCTTTGGGATGTGGTGGAACGGGAGCTTCGTGCCCTGGATGTGCATCCCACAAATCTCCATCAACTGCAAGATGCTATCCTATCAATATGGGCCAACATTTCTAAAGAATGCTTTCAGCACCTTGTTGAATCAATGCCACGTAGAATTAAGGCAGTTCTGAAGGCGAAAGGGGTCAAACACAGTATTAGTATGGTGTTCCTAATAATCCTTTAGGTTAGTGTATATATATATATATATATATATATATATATATATATATATATATATATATATATACAAACCCGATTCAAAAAAAGTTGTGACACTGTACAAATTGTGAATAAAAACAGAATGCAATGATGTGGAAGTTTCAAATTTCAATATTTTATTCAGAATATAACATAGATGACATCAAATGTTTAAACTGAGAAAATGTATCATTTTAAAGGAAAAATAAGCTGATTTTAAATTTCATGGCATCAACACATCTCAAAAAGTTGGGATAAGGCCATGTTTCCCACTGTGTGGCATCCTCTTCTTTTTATAACAGTCTGCAAACGTCTGGGGACTGAGGAGACAAGTTGCTCAAGTTTAGGAATAGGAATGTTGTCCCATTCTTGTCTAATACAGGCTTCTAGTTGCATCTTCCTCTTTATGATGCGCCAAATGTTTTCTATGGGTGAAAGATCTGGACTGCAGGCTGGCCATTTCAGTACCCGGATCCTTCTTCTACGCAGCCATGATGTTGTAATTGATGCAGTATGTGGTCTGGCATTGTCATGTTGGAAAATGCAAGGTCTTCCCTGAAAGAGACGACGTCTGGATGGGAGCATATGTTGTTCTAGAACTTGGATATACCTTTCAGCATTGATGGTGCCTTTCCAGATGTGTAAGCTGCCCATGCCACACGCACTCATGCAACCCCATACCATCAGAGATGCAGGCTTCTGAACTGAGCGCTGAGAACAACTTGGGTTGTCCTTGTCCTCTTTAGTCCGGATGACATGGCATCCCAGTTTTCCAAAAAGAGCTTCAAATTTTGATTCATCTGACCACAGAACAGTTTTTCACTTTGCCACAGTCCATTTTAAATGAGCCTTGGCCCAGAGAAAACGCCTGCACTTCTGGATCATGTTTAGATATGGCTTCTTTTTTGACTTATAGAGTTTTAGCCGGCAACGGCGAATGGCACGGTGGATTGTGTTCACCGACAATGTTTTCTGGAAGTATTCCTGAGCCCATGTTGTGATTTCCATTACAGTAGCATTCCTGTATGTGATGCAGTGCCGTCTAAGGGCCCGAAGATCACGGGCATCCAGTATGGTTTTCCGGCCTTGACTCTTACGCACAGAGATTGTTCCAGATTCTCTGAATCTTTGGATGATATTATGCCCTGTAGATGATGATAACTTCAAACTCTTTGCAGTTTTTCTCTGAGAAACTCCTTTCTGATATTGCTCCACTATTTTTGGCAGCAGCATTGGGGGAATTGGTGGTTCAAGATTCAAGATTCAAGAGATTCAAGAGTTTTATTTGTCACATACACAGTTATATACAGAATATACAACCGGCAGTGAAATGTAAACAGGTCCGCTCCATGGACAGTGCAAATTCACAGTTAAAAACACAAGGAAGAAATTATAATAGAAATAGGATATAAAAAAAAAGTACTATCTATATATATATATATATATATATATATATATATATATATATATATATATATATATATGTCTATATCTGTAGAATTATAAATAATCAAGTCAAGAAAAAAAAAAAAAATCTTGCCCATCTTGACTTCTGAGAGACACTGCCACTCTGAGAGGCTCTTTTTATACCCAATCATGTTGCCAATTGACCTAATAAGTTGCAAATTGGTCCTTCAGCTGTTCCTTATATGTACATTTAACTTTTCCAGCCTCTTATTGCTACCTGTCCCAACTTTTTTGGAATGTTTAGCTCTCATGAAATCCAAAATGAGCCAATATTTGGCATGACATTTCAAAATGTCTCACTTTCAACATTTGATATGTTATCTATATTCTATTGTGAATAAAATATAAGTTTATGAGATTTTATTGCATTCCTTTTTTATTCACAATTTGTACAGTGTCCCAACTTTTTTGGAATCGGGTTTGTATATATATGCATAATAGCAATATGTTTTACATGTATGTTCTTAGTCTTTCCTTCCTGTGATGGGGCAGCCCAGACAGAAGCTACAAGAGTTTACTTTGAATTAAATGCCAAATGCAATTTATTGTGTAAATACCAATAATAACCAAGGAAAAACTCTGTTTCACATTGTGGTTGTGATGAATCGCAAGACGCAGGGAACAAAAACAGTCTTTAATAATAAATTCAAAAAGGAAAGATGCAGGAGATTACCAGGAATTAATTCAAAAAGACGAGGGAGAAAATATATGTACTCTTACAACAATCTACCACATATTACAATATAAACACTATAAAGTAAATATTGTCATAATTCATCAACAGCAGTATTGGGAGTAACGCATTACAAAAGTAATTATATTATAGTAATATATTACTTTTTGCTGTAACGCATTAATATAATGCATTACTAATAAAATGTTGGTAATATTATACACGTTAAAATCTCAGTAACGCACGTTCTTTTTTTTTAAAGAATTTACCACCACTGCGAGACATTCCAGCACCAGAGGAAAAAACTAAAAAAATCTACTGGAATTTAATGGTAGAGATAAATGCTTTTGAAAAGATTCTACTTTTGTGAGATGGACATACACTCATTATTTGTAATGTGTGACGCAGAGGAAACTCTCTACATTGAGAAATAGCACAAGTAACTTGAAAAAACACCTGGACCGGTGTCACGCTAACACTAAGCTAACCAAGAAGAGACAGAATGCGGCGGACAGGGAACGTGTGCAAGACAAAGCAACAGAAATTAAGTTTCTCTCTGTCTGCCATGCAGCTTGAACCCTAGAAGTGAAGAGACTTGTGTCCACCCAGTGCATCCCAGGTTTGTGCTGTGAATGTGAATTAAAAGAAAATATAAGAATAGAAACAAAAGGAAAAAGAGGTTGTGTCGTTAGGCTATAGGTTGCATTATAGTGTGATCTAGCTCTATCTATTTTGGTATCTCTACCATAATTTACCAGAATTTGGTCGTTTGCCTTCTTTTGTGATTCTGACAATGATTGTTATTTATTGTATTGCGTCATGAGCCGTCCTACACAGTCATTATGCTATACCACATCGCCCTCCACTGGCTGTAAAAACTACATTTTAGCATTTTAGAATGCCTAGTCATACTTTTGTGGTTAGTTTGGTGAAAGTAACGCAAAAGTAGTGTAACACATTACAATTCAGAAAGAGTAACATTGTAATGTAACTAATTACTTTCAAATGACAGTAACTGGTAATATTGTATATAATGTATTACATTTTGGAAATATCTTGCCCAACTCTGATCAACAGTAGATCGTAAGCAATCTTTTGAAATGAATGCATGGTATTCATTGATTGTGAACTGCTCAGAAACCGTGAGCCTGTAGAACGCGCAACAGTGCCACGTTTCATACATGCAGCACTCGTATTTATCCAATTAAATCATAGCCTTTTGAAGTTTAATGATCATTAGGCTGTATTGCCATTTAAGATATTTAGGACTTTTTTAATTTATACATTTTTTTTACATACACGTTCCTAATTAATGCATATTTTGTAGTTCGCACACACATCTATATTTAGTTGCAAATGTGGGTGAAGCGTGCCCTGATGATATGTGGTGAGGGAGGCACATTTTTTTTTTTTTTTTTTTGTCAAACACACCATAACATTTTCTTTGATGGATAATTTTAATTCCTTTATGTGACATTAGTGACTGGGTTTGTTTCTGCAGAAGAAAATGGCTTGAGAAATCGCTTTGATAAATGCAGCAATGCAGCACAAATTCCCGCTGTGCTGCACGCAGGCAAGACCTCGGGATAGGTGACAAAAAGCACTGAGTCTCTCCCCAGTGGTTCTGTCAGCATGTGCTGAGATGAATGTTTATGGAAATAAAGGGTAGTCGACACATTCCAAGTGTCCATTTGGCTTAAGAGGAAAACAACTGGAAGTTGAGGCGGCTCTCTGCAGGGCACTGCAGTGGGTCTATTTCAGTGAGATGTAAGGCTGGATTTACTGGCTTTACTGTGCCTGTTCTAATAAAGCTTTGAAACTGCACTAAGACTGGCAGCCCTGCTTTATTGAACTTTTAGTGAACAAAGGCTAATGTATCTTTTGTCCTGTGGAAAAATGTTACTGACGTTTAAGCAAATCTTTTTTTTTTTTCTTCTCCCCATTGTCTTTCTTTTTTCTTCTTTAAATTTTTTTAGAATTTTTTTTTGGTTGTTTTTTTCACAACACGATTGCACAAGGCTCTCAGTCATATATGTATCATATTTCTCTTTTTTTTGGTTAATAATACAGTAAAATTGTACAGTGTTTGTACAAAATTGTACAAAAAATTATACAGTGAAATATTTCAAAATAAATGTTTTAATATAGTTTATTTTAATATAGTTAAAATGTGACCCTGGACCAGAGGTGGGAAGAGTAGCCAAAATCTGTACTCAAGTAAAAGTACAAGTACTTACCGAAATATTTACTCAAGTAAAAGTAACAATCGCAATAGTTACTTGAGTAAGAGTAAGAAAGATGAAAAAACTACTCAAGTAGTTAGTTACTTTCGATCTGATTGATAAGAAGCTTAAAACCCTGAATTTCAGACTACTTGGAGAGCTTTCACACATCTTTCCAAATGTGTGTGTGTGTGTGTGTGTGTGTGTGTGTGTGTGTGTGTGTGTGTGTGTGTGTGTGTGTGTGTGTGTGTGTGTGTGTGTGTGTGTGTGTGTGTGCGTGATTAATGGTTAATCAGTGTAAATGAATGGTGTGCTTGGCTAACCAGAGCTCTTTTTAAAACATACTTATTACATTTTTATAAATACATGCATTCTTTAGGTAGGAATAAAATACAATCCGTTTTTATTTGTACGTATTTTCTACACTTTCTGTCCGGATTTGTGTATAAATGCAAGACGTCACATTAGGCTATTCAATTTGTTTCATTTTGTGAAAAAAGGGATATGCAAATGTGCAGATGTGAACATTTGTTCGTCTACGTGTGTTGTTTGGAGGATTCAAACGATTTGTCATTGCTTGCACAAGAGCGCATACAAGAGCTGTAGCACACACACATCTTCCTCCATCATCTTCCGACTAAATGCGCGCTATAAGCGGGTGATGCTTAGCCACCTCTCGCGAAGCAGCCTCTTCAACGTTTCGCGAGACTTGCGAACAAGTCATATTAACTTATTTTAAAAAATATATATTTTTTAAATTAATTATTAACATTTGACAGTAGCGTAGGAAAAGTGCAGTTTTTTCACAAGAAATGTACTTGAGTAAGAGTAAAAGTACCCATCTTTAAATATACTCTAAAAGTACAAGTTACCCCAAAAATTTACTCAAGTAATGAAGGAAATGTAATTTGTTACTACCCACCTCTGCCCTGGACCACAAAACCAGTCATAAGTCGCATGGGTATATTTGTGGCAATAGCCAACAATACATTGAATGATCGATTTTTCTTTTATGTCAAAAATCATTAGGATATTAAGTAAAGATCATGTTTCATGACAAGAAGATATTTAGTAAATTCTTTACCGTAAATATATGAAAATATATTATTAGTATTAATATGCATTGCTAAGGGCTTCATTTGGACAACTTTAAAGGCGATTTTCTCAATATTTTGATTTTTTTGCACCCTCAGATTTTCAAACAGTTGTATCTCAGCCACATATTGTCCTTTCCTAACAAACCATACATCAATGGATCATACACCAAAAATCATACATCAAAGCTTATTTATTCAGCTTTCAGACGATGTATAAATTCCAAAAAAATGACCTTTATGACTGGTTTTGTGGTCCAGGGTCACAAATGTACTTTATTCTGGTGATTGCAAAGCTGAATTTTTCAGTGTTTGCTGGTCTTCAGTGTCACATGACCCTTCAGAAAGCATTCTAGTATGCTGATTTGCTGCCCAGGTAGAAACATTTCTTGTTATTATCAATTAATCATTATGTTGCTTAGGATTTTTGTGGAAACCTCAAACCTTTATACTTTTATAGGGTTCTTTCATGAACTGGAAGTTTAAAGAGCAGCATTATAAAAATAAAAATAAAAAATTCTTTGAAACATTTACTGTCACTTTTGATTAATTTAATGTGTCCTTGCTAAATAAAAGTATTTAATTTCTTCAATTTAAAAACAAAAACGTACTGACCCCAAACCTTTGAATGGTAGTCTATTTTCGATTCAGGTACCTGATTCTGCCATAATTTCGTGTAATCATCATCTTATCCATAACTATTATTATTAAAAATAATTAAATAACTATTTTCTAATAATTAGGGCTGCATGATATATTGAAATTATTGAAATATTGTACCTAATGCAATATGCATATCACAACAGCTTGCGAACTGAATGAAGGTGGGGTAAGCGATATTTCTGTCATTTCTGACCATTGTTGATATCTGAAATCAACCCAAACAAACACACCCCTTTCTTCATTGCGCCGCCTCCAAAGCTCACCCTCCAATCCTAACCGCCCTGCTCCGAGTCAGTCTCGAATGCGAGGTGCACTAACAGGCCTCTAAACAGTAAACACTGCATTCTCTAGCAGTCATCAGCCTGCACAACTCTCGCTAGCTGACCTCCGTTACACAGTCAATGCAAGAGTGGATGTCTATTTATCATAGCAGAAGCGCAACAACATAAAGTGAAGATGATAAACGAAAGACAAGGAAGCACAAAAAATGAACATACAGTACACAAGCAAAAGTTAGTTGTTAGTTGCCAAAAGCACAGCATCTCCAGACAAACAATGACACTCAAAACCAATCTTACTCAAGTATGGAGTGGAATCAGCGCAAACTCCGCGGCTGTTTTCAGGCCTTCCTGCATAGCTCTCTCCAGCGCTGGAAAGCTTTTCTGATATTAAAGCGGGTGCTAAAGCTCTTGCCTGATCATAACCCTTCATTTTCCAGTGATATTCTTCTGAGCTTTTCTCTTTTGTAATGTCTCTCAGGCATTTCACTTTCAACAGTCTTTATTCAAATCTCCCTCTTGCTTGTTCTCTCTCCTCCACCATAATATGCCCCCTAATGCTGATTGGCTACACGTTTGTTGTTGTCAAGTCAAGTCAAGTCACCTTTATTTATATAGCGCTTTTAACAAGTCCAATTGTTTCAAAGCAGCTTCACATTGTTAACAGGAAAATAATGCAACAGAATTTGTACAGCTGTTCTGGTGAAACGGTGATGTTATCCAGCTAATTTCAAGTATCATATAGTGTCAATGCGGGCAGATCGGTAATATAGATGAAATTTAGGTGTCCCCAACTGAGCAAGCCAAAAGCCAGAGGCAACGGTGGCAAGGAACCAAAACTCCCTCAGGGTTAGACAGGAGAAAAAAACCTTGGGAGAAACCAGGCTCAGTCAGGGTGCCAGTTCTCCTCTGGCCGATGAACAAACAGTGTATGATTATAATTCTGGCAACATAGCAGGTCATAATTCATATTAGGTAAATAGATATTCGTAAGATTATTCGAAAGATTGGAGTCGTCACACCGAAAAGACGGGTTTAATGAGGATGTCGTGTTGATGCAGCATTTACGGGGAGTTTATTTGACACGCTCTCTGCAGACATTTCAGGGATGCGTTGGTCATGTCCAGACGCAGGTCCACCATCTGATCTGGATACGGCTCGGATCCGGCTGACTGCAGTAAACCTCGGGATAAACAGAGAGACTAACATTAGCGTAGATGCCATTCTTCTTATGATGTAACGAGTACATCAGGTATTATGGGAAGTGTTCCTGGTTCCGGTTGACCTAGTTAATGCAGCCTAACAATCATTTACTGATTTGAATAATAGAAATTGGTAATATTTTATGTGTAAGCCATAGTAAAGAGATGCGTTTTTAGTATAGATTTAAACTGACAGAGTGTGTTGTTTTGTTTTTTCTTCAAAAAGTCAAAGTTTTAGGCTGACACAAATAGCAGAGAATAGACTGGACACATGACTGTTACATACATGTGACGGTTTAATGTTAAGTGCAATAAGCCACGGAAAAGATCTCAATTCGGTACTCGTGCGCACAGAAAGCCACCTGTCGGACAGCATGCGATCCCCAATTTAGTTCTCTTACGCAGCTTATATAGCCAAATACATGCAAAATTATGCCAAAATGCCAGTCTTGGCTAGTTTCTATGTAAACACAGTCGGTTATGTCTTAAGTCAGGGGTTATTAAACCTGTCCTGGGGACCCTCCATCACTGCACATTTTGTATGTCTCCCTCTCTAATCCCTATATAGTCCATGGCAGTTGAGTGCTCTACATCAGCAAGGAGTGAACGAAATGAAGTGAGAAATTCTGACACTGTCACTGATGTATTAAACGGTGCGTCAGAGAGCTGTCGCAGAAACAACTTTGTCACATGCATTTATCCTACACGTGGCTTAGAACAGATAACTTAGTTTGCAATTATACATATCTCTGTGCCAGCTTTAGTTTAATTGATATTATATTAATGCAATAAATATAAATGCGGTTTTTCATGAGTCGACTCCAAAAAACCTGGAATCGAACACCACTAATATTAATCAAACAACAAAAGACAATAAGGAAAATCACGTTTAGAGTCAGATGATGAGCAAAGATCAAATATTCATTAAACAAAATAAACTCAGGTAATCCAGTTGCGAGAAACATAAACGAAGCAGCGTGTAGTACAAAACAATGCCATGAACTGAAGGTACTGTATGTCTTAAATACACAGGGTGATCAACTCAATGATCAAAGTCAAAGTCAAAGTCAGCTTTATTGTCAATTCTGCCATACGTACAGTACATACATACAGAGAATTGAAATTCTATGACTCTCAGACCCTAGGTGCCTAACAACAACAAATTGTGGGGGGGGGATTCCCAGATCAGATGCGTGGGGCAGAAGAGGGGAGGGTCGGCAGAGTCGGGAGGGAGTTCAATGCCCTGACAGCTTGGGGAATGAAGCTGTCCTTCAGTCTGCTGGTCCTTGCTTGGAGACTGCGAAGCCTCCTCCCTGATGGCAGCAGACTGAAGAGGCTGTGCGATGGGTGGGTGGGGTCTCTCGCAATGATGAGGGCTTTGCGGGAGAGGCGGGAGTTATAAATGTCCTGGAGGGGTGGGAGAGAGACACCAACGATCTTCTCAGCTGCTCTCACTATGCGCTGAAGTGCTTTACGGCAGGATGCGTTGCAGGCGCCGTACCACACAGTGATGCAGCTGGTCAGAATGCTCTCGATGGTGCCTCTGTAGAAGGTGCGCATGATGGGGCTGGGGCCCGGCTCTTCTCAGCTTGCGGAGAAAGTAGAGTCGCTGCTGTGCTTTCTTGGTCAGTGCTGTGGAGTTGGCGGTCCAGGAGAGGTCCTCTGTGATATGCACACCCAGGAATTTGGTGCTCCTCACCCTTTCCACGGTCACACCGTTGATGGTCAGAGGAGCGTGCTGGGTGTGCATTCTCCTGAAGTCAGCAACAATCTCCTTCGTCTTCTCTACGTTCAGAGAGAGATTGTTGTCGCCACACCACCTGGCCAGGCGGCTCACCTCGCTCCTGAAGTTCGTCTCATCATCGTTGCTAATGAGACCAACTACGGTCATGTCGTCCGCAAACTTGATGAAGAACAGGTAAGATGATGATGATGAACAGGTAAGAGCTAATTAATCAGTAACCATGGCAACAAATGTAGAGCGGGAAAATGGAACAAAGGAAAACAGGTAACCAAAAAAACAGGCAGACTGTAGCCGTGTTTCCATTACAGATTTGCGCAAAACTTTAGCAATATTTTCTAAATGTCAATAAAAAACTATTGCGAAATGACAGCGTTTCCATTAACCAATGTTATGCGACTAAAACATTTTTTTTCCCTCTCTCGTTAAGTCATTCCAAAAATTATGCCACGTATGTTGGTAGGTTTATGTATATCCCAGTCACCGCACTAGCCATTAATTTTATGGAAGGACACATAGGCATGTTATCCAAACATTAATGGCAAGGAAAGCGCCTTATACTTGAGCGGCCACATATGAGGTGTTTGTGGGTGTTTCTCCCTCATATATGTTTCAAGGTCTTGATAAATTGTGGCATTTCTTTGTTTAGAATCCAATATTCCTGTAATTCTATTGTCTTTTATGAGTTTAATAAAGAACTCTGCGTCTTCTGTCCAAATATACCGCGCCATGATCTGTAAAGAATGATCGCCTTTTACATGTTTTGTTACTTTTAAATGCAATTTTTTCCCCAAAATTTTCCTTATTTTGAATTTCCTGGAAAAAAAAAATTGACGTGTTTCCATTTGGTGTATTTTCAATGTGACACGCTCACTGCTCTTGAGTAAGGGGGCGATTACACGACACCATTTTCAAAACGGAAGACTTTTTATGCATTCTGAAAATCGCGTTTTGGGGGCCTGAAAACGCAGCTGTACCATCTTCATGTAAACAACAAAAACGTGAATCTGTGAAAACAGTGACATCATGCTCATGCGTATTACATCGCGAGTGTTTCTTGACGAAGCGACATCTCCATCTACTGGCCTGGCATGCATAATACATTATTTTTGTAATTTTTGCTGATTTGTGTGAACGGGGATCGTTTCGACAATGTTGTCGTTTGTTTTTAGTACATCGTTGTTGTGTAAACATACCCTCAATAATTTCGTCTATTGTTATAATAATTTGATTATTCAATTTCTGTTTTAGGCCTATTTCTTACCTATTTCTTGGGGCGGTCTAATGGTATTTCAGGCATTGGTATTTCATGCATAAAGAGTTGGATTCTCATGCTAAACATGGCAAAAAAAAAAAGAAAAAATTGGACATATGACAGAGTATTTCTGTGCCAAATACACTCAAGTTTCGTAAAGTTTTTTTTTTCTGAGTATGGCCCTGTATGATGTCATAAAGGGTGGAATTCCTTGTATGGGCACTTCTCCCAGATGAGTACGTGCACATCGACCAGAGCAAGAGCACGTCCATCAACGAGCTTTGTTCGGGTTACGGGAGCCGTCGGCAGCGCTGTCATTTTGTTTTTAGGCCACAAAATCAACAATGTCACTAAAGAAGTGTGTTTTTGGTTGTGAGGGAAAGATAACCTTGATCAGCTTTCTAAATAACCCAGCGTTAAGGAAACAGTGGATGCAGTTTGTTTTTCCGGAGCAGCAACAGAGTTCTGTGAGTGTGTTTGTTTGTTCCCGGTCATGAGTCGAAACCACAGACGGTGAGTGAAACTGTATCAAATGTCTGTGTTTTGCTGGCAATTGGCGCGTAAGTGCATATAATGTGAACAACACGAACGTATATAGTGAATTGAAAGTTATCCAAGGATAATGCCGTGATGTAGTGTGTGTGTGTGTGTGTGTGTGTGTGTGTGTGTGTGTGTGTGTGTGTGTGTGTGTGTGTGTGTGTGTGTGTGTGTGTGCTCATGACTCTTTAGCTCTGTCCACTGCACGCCTGCACGAACTCGGGTGTTTTTGGAAAGAATCGGTACATTCTATCTGTCTTTTATAAATATGATAAAACTGAAGACTCTTCAGAGATATGAAGGATGCAATACGACTCTATAGGTACTCAAGATTAACATGAGATTGGCAGAAACTGTGTGTGTTATGTACCCTTTAATTTTAGTGTTAAATAAACCTAATGTAGGCCTACCTGAAAAATATTGTTCTTATTTTTAATAACAATGATAAAGTACAATGACAAAAAAATATTGTGGTTACATTATTTTCAGTTTTTAAATATATTTAAATATAATTTACATTTATGTTACACATTATCTGAGTTATCACAAATCGCATTTTTCTTCAATATCGTGCAGCCCTATTAATAATATTGATTATTCATATTTTTATTAAATAATGAAAACAATAATAACCCTCAATAATCCTTAAATTCATCTTCTGCTCAGTATGCTGTAACAGTCTATTTCTGCAGACACAGACACACGTTCACGCTATTACCCCAGGCGTATTGTTAAACCAGAGTTGCATCTGTCATTGTTTATCCTCAGCATCACAATAAGCAAAGCTGTGTTGTTGCTTTGCTTTATAATGTGGGAGCCAGATGTTATCTCTTTAGTAAATGCATTATAAGGTAGGACCAGGAAATTAGCTTTTCCAGCTCTATTGATGCAATTTGGCAGTCCGAAATTGTTAGCAATGCAATTCAGAAGCAATTTGCAAAAGGACTTATTAGCTCAATGAAGCTGAAGAGGCCATCATGTAGGAGAGAAAGACAAAAACATTTATATTTGCTTTCAAATAAACCAAATTAAAGCTGAAGTATTGCAAGCGAGATGTTAACTGCTTATCTGTAAGGATAAATGGTAAGACCTCAGGGTGGGAACTTCAAAAATTGTACTCGGGGGAAAGACAGAGAAGAAATGTGCGTGCGTGTTTACTCCATAATCGAGCACCTAATGACGACCCGTAGCCCTAATCAGCGTTTCTGTGTCTCTGCATAACTCTCACCAAGAGTAGATTAATCAAACAGCGTCAACATGTGTTGGCGAGACAGCTTTACCCCCACACTCCTCTGTCTATATGAAAGCAAGGCAGCTAACTCAAAGACTCAGATTCCTTAAAGCAATGTTGAAGCTGTATAGACTGCATCGAGTTCTTCTGTCGGATTGAAAGAGCACCGACAGCAGTACCGCCTACAAATTAAGAGCTTTGTAAACAACACTTCTAATAAAACTCAACAACACATATGCTCTATTTGTTTACCCCACTATAAGAACAAATATCTGAGAAAAAATAACTTCCCACAAAGAGGAAACAAAGAGGTGTTTTTTAATTTTTTTATATATCGACATGCTAGGTATCAAAAAGCACCAGGCTACAAAACACTAGAAAGGATTCGCTTTGACTTTTTGTTTGATTGTGTTCTGCTTAGAACTTCCTCCTGGATTTTATTACTTAAATCTGTTTTGTTTTTTAATGTGAAACTAGCCTACTATTCTCTGCAAATATTATTATTATTAATTTTTTTTTTTAAGCATCAAAATTTGGGTTGCATGGACTTTCGATAGAGGGACAGAATTCTCTCTTTAAACTTTTTTTTTTTTTTCAAGATGAATGAAAGTCTTACAGATTTGGAACGACATGAGGGTGAGTAAATGATGACAGAATTTTCAACTAACTAATTAGCATCATCCTTTGACCAAGTTGGGAAAGTGAGCCGTAATTTAAAGTTCATTTTAAAGGGATGTTCGAGCTTCTGTTGATCTAGAGCTGCCTTTGCCTCTGGAATATCCCAGCCATCTATCAGCAAGGTCATGTACAATGTTTTATGAGCCAATATTTGCAGAGTAGTGATGCGCATCAAATTCCCCACCAGACCAGACAGGACATTCAAGCAGCAAAGCATGCTTTTCACAATGTTATCAGTTCCCTGAATGTTGTGATTGCTGCAACCTGAGGATCTCGAGGGTGACAAGGTAGACAAGTGTATTCCACAGTATATATGACAGTATATGTGACCCGTGCTGGCTAAATGAGTCAGAATGTGCGCAGGCTAATGAAGAGCTACAGGCAAAACAAGCAAAACATGCCAATTATGGTCGAATTTTAGATTTTCAAGCCCTCGTCTAGTGATCCCAATGATCCAAATATCAATTAAACATCTGTCACGGTGTGTCACCTGTGTTCATGTTTCATGTTCTTATTTTGTCATGTTCACTGTCAAGTTTCTTAGTTTGCCATGTTCACTGTCTTGTTTCCTGGTTTGTCATGTGATTCCCATGCCCTCATGTGTCCCATTCCCATGTGTTGTGTCATTGGTTCATTGTTTGATCATTGTTCACAGGTGTCCCTTGTCTAGTTATTAGTCCTTGTGTATTTTAGCCCTCATGTTTGCTATGGTCCTGGTTGAGTATTGTTACCTGTACCTGCTGTTGGTGAGTGGTTGTTCATGTGTCAAGTCTGTTTCAAGTCCAAGTCATCGGCCGTTTCTGTTCATGTGTTGCTCACTTTATGATCACTTCAACTTGCCTCCAGTGGACTAAATGTTGCAACATCTAAAATGATCTTTATTTGTATGTTTTCTGAGAGGTGTAGGCTACCTTCCTAAATCTTTCCTTTGTTTTAATAATCTCAAAAAAAAAAAAAAAAAAATCAGTTTTTCTGTTCACTTCTTGATGACTGACGCTTCCCCTCAGCACAAGTTTTGTTTCGTTGTAAAACACAGCATTCCAACTTTGTGAATATTCATAGTGAATAGAGTTTGTGTCACGCTGGTTCCCTTGAGGAAAAACCCAATAGGATTTTCCCATAGGCTTTTGGATTATTGCAAAAAATTGATACTTGCGCGTTTTGTCCCTCAAGATAATTATCACAACTTTTAATTTTGAAGCCTAAATGTATTCACCAGACGTAAAAGGCTAAAGGTGTCACGTGCGCTGGCAGAAAAGAACAGGATCCAAATGCAAATTAAAGTTTATTTACTCTCAACACACACTGTGATAATGAACAGCAAAGTCACTGAAAGCAGCATAGTCCTTGAGAAGGAAGACGGCAGGTCTCATGGTGCACAATCTGTGAAGCAGGGAGGCAAAACGGGCAGACACGGTCGTCAGGAACCAGAGCAAGGAAATCCCACGATGAGACAGAAGACGAACAAGAACCCACAGACACACTGCAACGATCTGACAACAAGGCTGAGTTAAACACCCGTATAAATAGGCCAGGTAATGAGTGAAGCAGGTGAGCGTGATCAGGTGATAGTAATCAATGACCACGCCTCCAACAACACCACACAAACACAGACAGAATGAGACGATGAATTCATGAATCGTGACAAAAGGTCTACACCATGTTTACACAACCTACACTCACCTAAAGGATCATTAGGAACACCATACTAATACTGTGTTTGACCCCCTTTCGCCTTCAGAACTGCCTTAATTCTACGTGGCATTGATTCAACAAGGTGCTGAAAGCATTCTTTAGAAATGTTGGCCCATATTGATAGGATAGCATCTTGCAGTTGATGGAGATTTGTGGGATGCACATCCAGGGCACGAAGCTCCCGTTCCACCACATCCCAAAGATGCTCTATTGGGTTGAGATCTGGTGACTGTGGGGGCCATTTTAGTACAGTGAACTCATTGTCATGTTCAAGAAACCAATTTGAAATGATTCAAGCTTTGTGACATGGTGCATTATCCTGTTGGAAGTAGCCATCAGAGAATGGGTACATGGTGGTCATAAAGGGATGGACATGGTCAGAAAGAATGCTCAGGTAGGCCGTGGCATTTAAACGATGCCCAATTGGCACTAAGGGGCCTAAAGTGTGCCAAGAAAACATCCCCCACACCATTACACCACCACCACCACCAGCCTGCACAGTGGTAACAAGGCATGATGGATCCATGTTCTCATTCTGTTTACGCCAAATTCTGACTCTACCATCTGAATGTCTCAACAGAAATCGGGACTCATCAGACCAGGCAACATTTTTCCAGTCTTCAACTGTCCAATTTTGGTGAGCTTGCGCAAATTGTAGCCTCTTTTTCCTATTTGTAGAGGAGATGAGTGGTACCCGGTGGGGTCTTCTGCTGTAGCCCATCCGCCTCAAGGTTGTGCGTGTTGTGGCTTCACAAATGCTTTGCCGCATACCTCAGTTGTAACAAGTGGTTATTTCAGTCAAAGTTGCTCTTCTATCAGCTTGAATCAGTCGGCCCATTCTCCTCTGACCTCTAGCATCAACAAGGCATTTTCGCCCACAGGACTGCCGCATACTGGATGTTTTTCCCTTTTCACACCATTCTTTGTAAACCCTAGAAATGGTTGTGCATGAAAATTCCAGTAACTGAGCAGATTGTGAAATCCTCAGACCGGCCCGTCTGGCACCAACAGCCATGCCACGCTCAAAATTGCTTAAATCATCTTTCTTTCCCATTCTGACATTCAGTTTGGAGTTCAGGAGATTGTCTTGACCAGGACCACACCCCTAAATGCATTGAAGCAACTGCCATGTGATTGGTTGATTAGATAATTGCATTGAGAAATTGAACAGGTGTTCCTAATAATCCTTTAGGTGAGTGTATATTTATTTGCTTGGTCGATATCGTTGTGGATTTTGGTTCTCTTGCTGTTGTCGGCTGTGAAAACATTTGAAATGACTTCAATCATTTGGCGTGGTCATATGTAACTGTAATGCGGTCAAGACCTGCCTTGAACTACTTTAGCCGTGCGTTTCCCTGAAAATAATTGCACACCTTAGAACGTTCGTCAGCCAATCAGAATCAAGCATTCAACAGCCCCCTAGTATAATGTTAATCAAACAATTGTGGTATCATGGAAACAAAGTTTGTTTTCCCCCTATAGATCTGGGTTTTGCCTTGGTATGCCAAATTTGGTGTTATTACCAGGGATTTTAAGGTATGGTTGTGTGTATGTCTATATATTTACTCTCTATATGAGTAAAATAGATGTATAAGGTTTTAGAGACCATCTGGTTCCCAAATCGCATGAAAACCTGTCTGGGCGAGCACACTGCCCTGTATTAGCAAAGGCTTCTCTGTGTTTTCATGCTGTCATTTTTGATACAGGACTGTAAATTGGCAGCAGCTCTTTTAATAGTATGTCCTGCAAGACCAAGGCAGGATTTAACTAATAGGCATTTCACGTTCACCTATTAACAGTAGTAATATACGTTTCTCATGCCCTGCAAGTGTTATTTTCCTCTCAGACTGAAGTGCTCTCTCTCCTTTCAGTTCCAGTTTAGAGAGGCGGGCTTTGTGTGTCTGCCCTTGTTAATGCTAGGGGACGCCATCTCTGCAGCTCTTAGTCTTGGCTTGATGGCCTTATTGACTTTCTCACACACACATAAACCCACACACATCTACTGGCTGGGGGCTGGTTTGCATACTCTTAAGCACAACCTTGTTTTTGTGGGCTTTGTGAATATACACCTATCATAATGAGAACATGCCATAGACGTAATGGTTTTTATACTGTACAAACTGTATATTATATCCCTCTATAAAACATACCCATCACACAAAACTTTCTGCATTTTTAAATTTAATAAATTTAGCTTTTAATGTCTAAATGTTTAATGTCTCCATAAACCATGTTTACGTTCTAATACCAGTGTAATACCCATTTCATTATACAAATTAGTCTTTTCATAAATCATATAAATAAGTACTCACTCACTCACACACAAGAACTTACTGTCTGTTTACCATTTAGTCTACCCAGACCATAATGTGGCCTTGTTAGGAGATGATCAACGATATCCTGCAACTATATACAGTACCAAAAGTTTGAAAAATGACTTTTCTCTTATGCTCATCAAGCCTGCATTTATTTGATCATATATATATATATATATATATATATATATATATATATATATATATATATATATATATATATATATATATATATATATATATATATATATATATATATATATATATATATATATATATATATATATATATATATATATATATATATATATATATAACATTACAATTTAAAATAATGGTTTTCTATTTTAATATACTATTCTATTTAACTTATTCTTGTGAACAAACCTGAATTTTCAATTTTCATCATTACTCCAGTCTTCAGTGTCACATGATCCTTCAGAAATCATTTTAATATGCTGATTATTATTAATGTTGGTAACTGTTGATAACTCTATTATCAAACAGTTCTGCTGTTTAATATATTTTTTGAAACTGATTGATGAATAAAAAGTTTAAAAGAACAGCATTTATTCAAAATGGAAATCTTTTCTAACAATATAAATCCTAACTATCACTTTATCAATGTCATTTCTTGCTGAATAAAATAATTTCTTTCAAAAACAGAAAGAAAAAATGCTGACCCCAGACTTTTGAGCAGTAGTGTATATTGTTACAAAAAGATTTCTATTTTGAATAAATGCTGTTCATTTTATAACTTTTTATTAATCGAAGAATCTTGAAAAATCACAGGTTATAAAAAATATAACTGTTTCCAACATTGTCAAATCAGCATATTAGAATGATTTCTGAAGGATCATATGACACTAAAGACTGGAGTAATTATGCTGAAAATTCAGATTTGCACCACAGAAATAATTTAGGTTTAATAAATGTATTAAAATAGAAAACCATTATTTTAAATTGTAATAATACTTTTTATTATTATTACTAGAGCTGATCAAATAAATGCAGGCTTGATAAGAGACCTCAGTTACACATTATTTTAAGGTGGCGTTGTTACAGTGTAATTATATATTTAAGCACTAAGTAATATTAATTAACAGCATGTACTTACTGTAGGATTAGGGTTTGGTTGAGAGTATGTTGCATGTAAGTATGCATAATTTACTGTTATTACTATGGTAAGTACATGTCACATATGTAACAAAGACACTGTAAAATAAAGTGTTACCAAGACAAAAAAAAAAAAAAAAAAAAACATTAAAAATAGTAATGTTTCCAAACTTTTGACTTGTACTAGACACTTGAATAGATACTTGTATATAATTTTTTTGTCTTATTTCTATTTTTAATCAATACACACAAAAATATAGAAATATTTAATCACCTACATTGTGGGGACCAGCCAACAGCCCTATATGATACAATATATAATATAACAAAATGGCAACGACTTAATGAAAATGTAAAAATTCATAAAGAAGTATTTGGTTTAGTATCATTAGCACAATTAAAAACAATATAGAAGTCAGTGGAACCACTATGAAAAGCAAGTGTGTTAGTTCCATTGAGAGAGCGATGTTTCTTGACATTCAAGGCCAGCTAAGTGCCACATTTATAATTGCACAGTAGGTTTGTGAAATGTGAAGTGTATATCAAGCTGTATGTGAGTTTGTTTGTCTCACCCAGGGTAAATAAATCATTGTTTAACACTTAATCCAAATATTCACACTAAGCACCAAGCTGTCATTTTAATCCAGGCTTCCTGCATGGAAAAACATACATATGCATATACACACATAAAGACTAATACAAACCCTCAAAGCAAGAGTAAATATGCAAGTACACACACAAATATCTTCAGAAGGCCCAGATAAGACATGGAAGGCTTTTGCATTTGTGTCACTGCTTGTGTCTTTTCTCTGGCTCACTCTTGCATCCTCTCTCCCAGTATCTTGACTCGCATTCAGAGCTTTTTTTCCCTGTGACAGTTCTGTAGGTCAGTTCTGAGGCAGCTGGGAAATGCAATATAGACACAAAGATGAGTGTATTAGAAAGTTACAGAACCTCATTTCCCACAGAGCTTTGTGCGAATGTTTGAGATGAAATACTCCGAGAACTTATTAAGATTAGAGGTGTATGTGTTAGTGAAGGTGCGTGTGTGCGCGCTTGCAGGTTTTCTTCTCTTTATGATTTTCTCTGAATAAGGATATATTGGTTTGTTCCAGTGTTTGCACATGGAGATTATTTGGAGATAAGGTTTAATAACTTTATTAAGATCTTCATGCAAATATGTGGATACATCATCATGTATTATATAAAAATGAATGTTATAATCAACCATTCGTGTTATTTTATTCAGCCACTCCGCATATTCAAAAATCAGGGGAATAAATACCTATAAAAAATTCAGAAAACACAAATCCGTTTAGGGAGACCGGGGCTAGTTGTCACAGGAGATATAGGGGTTTGAGTCAAAATCACAGACGGACGGATGGATGGATTATAGATAGATAGAATAATTACAAAGTAAATCCTACACCAGTTTTATTTTATTTTTTGTTTTTCCCAGTGTAGTTTGGAAAAAACTTGTCATGTAGTTTATTTTTATGGCTAAAATACTGGCTTATGATATTTTGGGGTTGCTTTTTGTGGCAGTCAAAATCTGCTTAATTAAGTGTAATTAAACAATCAGATCAAATCATGTAAAAATGCATCATCTTTTATTGGAACATTAAACAATTTTTTTTTAACTTTGAACTTTTTTTTTTAAAGATTAAGGCAATTTTCAAACTTTTCAAACATTTTACAAAAATCACCTGTCAAGTTATAATATACACTCACTTAAAGGATTATTAGGAACACCTGTTCAATTTCTCATTAATGCAATTATCTAATCAACCAATCACATGGCAGTTGCTTCAATGCATTTAGGGGTGTGGTCCTGGTCAAGACAATCTCCTGAACTCCAAACTGAATGTCAGAATGGGAAAGAAAGGTGATTTAAGCTATTTTGAGTGTGGCATGGTTGTTGGTGCCAGACGGGCCGGTCTGAGTATTTCACAGTCTGCTCAGTTACTGGGATTTTTCACGCACAACCATTTCTAGGGTTTACAAAGAATGGTGTGAAAAGGGAAAAACATCCAGTATGCGGCAGTCCTGTGGGCGAAAATGCCTTGTTGATGCTAGAGGTCAGAGGAGAATGGGCCGACTGATTCAAGCTGATAGAAGAGCAACTTTGACTGAAATAACCACTCGTTACAACCGAGGTATGCAGCAAAGCATTTGTGAAGCCACAACATGCACAACCTTGAGGCGGATGGGCTACAACAGCAGAAGACCCCACCGGGTACCACTCCTCTCCACTACAAATAGGAAAAAGAGGCTACAATTTGCACGAGCTCACCAAAATTGGACAGTTGAAGACTGGAAAAATGTTGCCTGGTCTGATGCGTCTCGATTTCTGTTGAGACATTCAGATGGTACAGTCAGAATTTGGCGTAAACGGAATGAGAACATGGATCCATCATGCCTTGTTACCTCTGTGCAGGCTGGTGGTGGTGGTGTAATGGTGTGGGGGATGTTTTCTTGGCACATTTTAGGCCCCTTGGTGCCAATTGGGCATCGTTTAAATGCCACGGCCTACCTGAGCATTGTTTCTGACCATGTCCATCCCTTTATGACCACCATGTACCCATTCTCTGATGGCTACTTCCAGCAGGATAATGCACCATGTCACAAAGCTCGAATCATTTCAAATTGGTTTCTTGAACATGACAATGAGTTCACTGTACTAAAATGGCCCCCACAGTCACCAGATCTCAACCCAATAGAGCATCTTTGGGATGTGGTGGAACGGGAGCTTCATGCCCTGGATGTGCATCCCACAAATCTCCAGCTGCAAGATGCTATCCTATCAATATGGGCCAACATTTCTAAAGAATGCTTTCAGCACCTTGTTGAATCAATGCCACGTAGAATTAAGGCAGTTCTGAAGGCGAAAGGGGGTCAAACTCAGTATTGTATGGTGTTCCTAATAATCCTTTAGGTGAGTGTATTGCATCAGAATATTATGGTCAAATTGGACTACATGGACTTTTAAAGGGTAACTAAACCCTAAACCAACTTTTTTTAGTTAATGATCTGCAAGACTGGGGCTTTATTAGTGCTGTTCATTGATTCGAGTTAATGTTTTGACATTTAGGTATAAAGTGTTTTAATTTTACAATATATGGTGTGAAAACGTCTTGAGTGCTGCCCTCTTAAGGTTGAATGGTGGCTACTGCAGTTGAATTTTCCTATTGGTCATTGTAGGTCATTGTGACATATGATGGTTCTTCCAACGGCTCACTATCCATGCCCCTGGCACGAGCTCACCACGCCCTAAGTAATGTTTTCCCGATCATATGATTAGAACGGCTTCACTCCAGTATGAACTCTCATGTTAATGAGATTAATGAATGAAACTTACTTGAAACTTGCTATCAACATTCTAATGAAGAAAATACGGTTAAGTAATGCAGTTGTAAGTACTCGTCAGGCTTTTCTTGTGATATTTTTGCCGCCCATCATGCATACAAATAATTGTCATATATGAGCTGCTTTCAAACTCTGACATGCAAGTGGTTGCCGTGGTAATGAACAACAATACCATAACGTGCTGGCGTATATAGTCTAACTTTTATTTGAGGAAATCTGCTTATAATAGGCTATTAGGTTTTAACTTATTGGTCCTGTGCTGCCTACTGATTCAGTTAATTTGAATAAAAATGAATCGCATGTATTTGATCTATTTTTAGTGGCATTCGGTATAAGGATTTGACTGTTCATAGATTAGGTTAGTGGTCCCATTCTCTCTTGCGCTGCTGCTTCGCTAGCATTGGGAGTTAAGACAGCTGTCAATCAATCAATCTCGGTTCGTCCCCTCTGTCTCTGCTGGGCTCTGCCCACTTTTCCAGCATTTTTCAAATATTGCCAGTGGGTGGAGTTAGGCTCTGAGCTGGGGGTGAGTTACCCTTTAACAGTTCCTCTATTGCCCAAATGATGAAGAAAAAGATCAATCAAGAATAGAAGATCATTGAACATATTAAAATCAGGAATGTCAGAATCAAGATACAGAGTTTATGCAATAAAAAAAAAAACACATCGAATGATGTTCACTAACCTGGCAAAGTTTTTCATTTGGATGGGTGGTTATTCTCTCTATCATGCAGTGTGAAGTACTTCACTCAGTTCCCTAATCATTACGATTCAATGTAAGTGAGTGAAGAACAAATTTATACTCATGCACATTATGTATTATGTACGTTATCGTCTCTGACAGACAGCATGTTGAAGGCCACCATTTTCTCCCTCTTCTCAGAAAGCGATGGTACATACAAAATATCCGTTAGTGTTGGTTTTCCTGGAAATGCGTGTACACCCTGGACCTCTGATTCTCGTAAATACAGTGTATTGTGCACATAATTTTTTGACAGACATCGATGTCGTGGTTGTAAGTAGTCCACTGGAATGCGAGTTGAAGTGAACCCAAGTGCCGTTTAAATGAACCCAATCTAGCTAACATTTATAATTGATTTATGTCTGAAATGTGCATATATGTAACAAGCAAAGTATTTATCATAATGTACTTTAAATAACATTACAAGTGATGTCAGAAAGATATCAGCTCTGCTGTTGTTCTTATATACTAGTTGTGATGTACAATGAGGAAGTTGTCACGTCGCTGGAAATAGAGTCATCAGTGTCCCAATGTGTAGCGAGCCAACGTCCTTTACCATCCTTACCATTGCCCGAATTCGTGTACACGATATACTGATTCACGAGCTCTGGAACTAGGGGACTGACTGAGATGCACCCATAGACAGGGGAAGCACATGGCAAGATACATGAGGGCAAGGGAAGCACATGGCAAACAGGTAGCAGGAGAGTGAGAATTACAAAATAAAAGACATGAAAAAAAAATCTAATCTGATAACAAAACCCAAAACCAACCATGACAGTGGTATTCAAATGATGTGGATTTGAAAACAGATAGATCCTAAGGTAATAATTATTTATTTGTTAGCCATCAAGCAGGCTACTCAGTCAAGTGATTGAAGCCCATGAGTGTGTTATGCCGATGTTTTTAGTTCTAATATTCCAACCAACAGCTTTTGACGGATGTGAATTTTGATTATTGGGTAATTATAAAACATGCTGGAGACATTTGCAATGCTTTTTGCGTAGTTCATTACACTTATTTTATGGAATTCAGTTTATCTTGTGGCTTAAATAAATCATGATACTCTGGGACTGACATACGCCTGTACTATAAATGACTATAAATGATTCATAATTACTTATAACTTATAACTAACCCCAATTATGCTCACCAAGCCCCATTCTTACCCTAACCCTATAGTAAGTACATTTAGGTAATTATTATTACACAGTACTTAAATGCGTAATTTACACTGTAACACTGACACCTTAAAATAAAGTGTCACTTGAAACTGATTTTCCATTATTAACCTTAGCAGATTTTGATGTTTTGCATTTCATAACTGTTTTAACCCTTAAATGCATGACTGTTTCGCCAATCATTCTTACATATTTGGGTCTTTAGCGACCCGGATCTATATCTAACACGGATGGATCTCTACCTGTCGCGATAATATAAAACTATCCTGATATTAGACTAACAATTACAGAAGAATAAAATAAAGCAGATTTCGTTACCTTTTGGAGCTTGGAAGGGTTCAGTTTGAGCAGAAGTTTTATCCCATCACCACTGCCCTCATCAGAGCTCATTTCACAGTACATTCAGCATCTGGCTCATATTCACAATCTCACGCATATTCTCAAAACTAATTTTCAACAGCTTCAAAATAAATATTTTGATCGCTGACAATTTCTTGACCAGATTCTTGCCGCCTTATGGAATAAAGGTGAATTGCACTTATTTCATCATTATAGATTTATTTATTGTTCTGCAGAAAAAAAAAAAAAAAAGTACAATCTTGCACACCTCGGGTCTTTAGCGACCCTATAAATTTTTTTTTTACAAAAAAGTAGTTTAGTGGAAAAAATGAGTGGAAACTAGTGGAAAAACACCCATTTAATTATAATTAAATAGCCTACATGTGCCACCCCCAATTAAGCTTTATCTTCAACCAAGACTTATTTAAACTGACTTTCAAAAATAACCACACTTTGTGAAATATTAACTGGAGTATAAAGTGTGAAACTAGTGCTGGTCATTCCTAATCCAAATAAGACATCATTGTTTGCACTGCAGCGCATTATAATCAAATGTTCTCCTTTACTTTGTGCCTGTTTATATCGTCATCATGTATTAAAAATCAAGATGAAGCTCATCGTGTGTTTTTGAACTGACACTGACTCACTATGTCAGATCCCTGTAGATTGCTTATATGTTCCTTGTTTATTTGTTGGCAAACCTCTGATGAAGTTTTCTGATGAAATTTGATGAAAACCCTTGTTGCAATTTTAATAGAGCTCCTCATTCCAGAGCACTTGAAAGTTTGCCTTATTTTCATGCTGTGAATATGTGAGCGTTTGGGAATACGTGAACATTTTGCAGCTAACAGGGCGGCTCTTGTTTGTTCTCAGCAGTACGCGTGAATGTGTACGTTCCTCCAGCTGTGATTTATTGTGAGAGTGCCGTCGTAGCGTTGTGGATAGATGAAAGCGCCTGGTGAGCGTATCCTTTGGCCTGCATTGTTCGTAACAGTAGATTTGGGTTTGATGCACCAGCGTGAAGCCTCGAGCTAATTTCTGTTAGGGGAGAAAAGCACAAAGCGTCAAGCTCAGTTGTCAAAGCTATACTCCCTTCAGCTAGTCATCTTTTCAGTTGTTCAATCTCTCTCTCCATTACTCTTTCAAATATGTGCCCTGTCTTCAGAAACACCTACCCTTGTCCATCTGACTTAGAATTCTCTCTGAATGCGTGACTTCTGGCCCTGTCTTTCATCTGGTTTCTATCCTATGGATTTTCCTTTTGTTGGTGTTATTTGTCCTAGAGTTTTGTCCTAGAATGCTTCTATTTGTCCTAGAATGCTTCTATTAAAAGAGCAAGGACATTTTATAAAAATCCACTGTAATGATTTTTCGAAGTTGTAAATAAGATTTACTCAGTCTTTCTAAAATTTCATGTTCACTTCAATGTGTTAGCCTACTTGTGATTTCTTTGTAATTGATAGTAAAGGCCGTTACATACTCCGCAAGAACAGAGAAAAAAGTTCTTGCTCCCAGGGCTGCGAAAAACTGAATTATGTTATTTTGTTCTCGCAGCGCTGGTTTTGGAGTTCTTACAGCTTGTTCTCGACACATCATCTGAGCAGAACTTTTTTTTCTTGTGGGTGTCCGAGAACTATTGTGTGATTGGTCAGAAATTTAAAGTGGGTGGAGTTAATGCGGAGAAACGGAGATGTTTGGCACCTGCTTTTCTCGTGAAGTATGGAATGTACTGGCCAGAACGAACTTTGTTCTTGTTCTTGCTACCTCGAGAAAACTAACAAATTTCTTTGTTCTTGCAGAGTATGTACAAAGCTTAAGTTTAAGCTTTAAATGTTTAAGTTCGCAAAGTGAAATTTCTACCCATTTTTTGTTTTTTTCAGTGGTTTTGGTACGGATATGCATTTGTATGACTGCTTTTAAAAAAACACAAGAATGGTCAAGTCGTGCCAGCAGACCTGGGTCCGAGTCCCGCTTAGAGCGGGCGGTTTGAACAGGAGTTACATTGGTGCCATGACCCGGGTGGGAGTGAGGTTTAAGGTGGTGAGTGTAACAGAGGCCAGCTAGTAGTCGCTGTGTGAGTAAACCCCACTCCCCTGATCTCAAGAGACGCTCTAGCGACTAACGCTAGAGGTCACAGCCTTTAGCCTCCTTTTTAGAGCGTCTGACTCTCATGCTGGCGGACCTGGGTTCGAGTCCCACTTAGAGCGGGCGGTTCGAACAGGAGGGGTTACACTTGTTTCCACCGAGCAGTATGGTTCAGAACAGTTTAGTATGGTACGCAATTTTGTCCGTTTACATTGTCAGAAGTTGTGAATGATACCCTAATTCCGAACCATACCATACCACTTTTATGGCACTTTTCAGTTGGGGTACCTAGCACAGTAGTCCGGTACTAAAGGGTGGAGCTAGACTCACTGCAGACCGTTGATTGGTTGACAGAGAATCGTCACTTGCATGTCCTTTTTTTGGTTGCAGGTTTTTCCTTGCAGCCTGCAGCCTTGACTCAAACAAAGCCTGTCTTCTTGTGACAAACATCCACATGCTGAGAAACAAGAACAAGATTTGTTGTTTACTGTGTTTCTTTCTTCGCGTGAGAATGCCGTTGATTGCTATACCACGCCTATCTACTGTTAGCAGTGGGTAACAGTGGAAACGCAAGCCGGATCAGGGTTTACACTCCCAAATCTTACTGTACTAGACCATATCCCTCAATGGAAACGAGCCATAAGTTTTCATACTTGTAGTTCGGTTCTCTTGGCCTGAACCAAAAAAGTAAGTAATACATTTAGCTCTGGTTTGCTTAGCATTCACACTGTCATTTTTAAAACCAACAAACAAATAAAAAAAGTGACATCTTTATGATGTATAACTTACTGAACATATAGAACAGTGCTGTGTGCTAAATGTACTAGTTGGATGTGCGTACATATGATGTTACCAGCTGCGAACTTGTGAAGAGCTTATAAAACCATTGCACATAAACGAAGATCTGCTGCAAGGAGACTCAGTTCCAACGCCTGTGCCGAACTATAATTAACTGCAATATAACTCCTATAATGAGAAGATCCAGGTATGCTTGAGAATTATGTCCTTTTTAGGGTTGCATTTTGTACATCAGACCCTGTTTTTGAGTCATTTAGATGTCTTTGGTCCATGTTGTCCGCACAAGAGTTTGTTTGGAAATGGATCAAGACCCCCTGAAAATGTGGGCCTTGGTCCACTTGTTTGGTGTGCACCAGGGTTCGGATGGCACCGTTCACACATATTCAGTTGAACTGCACTAAAGGCCCTGGTATACTTCAAGCAAAATTGAAGAGCGAACTGCTGTGACATTTTTGAACAAAATCAGGTCGTAACGAACTTTGTTTGGAGTTTGAAAAATCTTGCCAAAGCGAACTTTCTAGAAAAGTTCACTCTGGCTGGTAAACACATTTGTATTCCCATTGGTCCATGGCAATTACATAATAGGTGGGTGAAACCTTTTCTGCTTCATTTCTCCTGTTCAGTGAAAACATGAACATTCTGAAAAGCTGCTTTATAGTAGAAATGAAGTTGTACTTCTGATGAAACGAGACATTAGCTGGGTTTCTATCCAAATGTGAAGCAAATCTTTTAAAATTTCATAGAAAAAGAAAAAATTCAAATGCGAATTAAGTGTGTTTCCATCAAGTTGTCAAGCAGATTGTAGTGGTAACCTAGTAACAGTAAATAAAACAAGACACGCATGGAAAATGTAGAGGACTGCAAGAATGTAGAGGATTGGGCAAGTTATAAATTTACTAGCAGTGCAGCTTACAATGACCAAAGAAGAATACATTTTTAATAATGAAGGCACTGGCAACAAGGGCATTATGACGATGTCGAGCCCCATACATATGGGAAAGACAAATCAGCAGGAATTTTGGGAGGTCATAGTGACCAGACATTTTACTCTCAACCTTTAGCTACGACATTTCAGAATGTCAGAGGCATTTGACACCATCAGCAGAAACCGTCATTAATGCCCAATCCCAATTCTATTTTATACCCCTTCGCCTACCCCTACCCCTATGCCTACCCCTTCCCCTTGCCCCTTGAAACAGAGAGGCAAGGCTTAGAGGTGAAAATATTCCCCTTAGAAATGGGACACCACTACTACACTATTACACGTCATCATACGTCATCATATCCCGTTTCTTTTATTAGTGTTCTGTAACATTTAACCAGTATGCAGCAGAGAGGTGTGTAGGCTATATTTAACAGAAATCAGACTCGAGAACGTATAACAAATTACTCACTCCCGACATTGTTTTGCGCTGTATTTGGACTTAAGAAAACGGCGCTCTTTTTCAGTTCAAAAACGTATGAGCTATCGAGTTTCATAAGACGATACAGAATGATACAGAACATACAATACTGGTGAAGCCGCTTTTCCATCAGGCCAAACTGTTCTCCTTGTTTGTTAACCGTTCCATTCCATTCCGTGCCGATCCAAGCCGGGCGGTATGGATATGGTTTCGTTTTCTACTGTGGTGCTGCGATAACGGAGCTCTTTGCAATATAATACAAACAAGTCAGTTGTTACTTTGGAGATGCAAGAGTTTACAGACGATACGTGATATAAATATCGACTGCGTTATGAAGGATGACCAGATATTTTTTTAAACCATATTAATTTATTAATTATTAGTTTGCATCACTCAAATAGTTGTCTACGGAGAAACTGGCATCCAGGCAACACATAAGTGATCGATCCTGAGTGGCAACATCAATACACGCATTCTAGCAGCATGGAAGTCAGTGTGTGCAGAGAAATTCTTTATACCCCTTCGTTTGTAGTGTGGTCCCGAAAAATCTTATTTGAAGGGCTATCTGGCCCTTCCCCTTACCCCTACCACCTCAGCCAAAAGGGAATCGAAACCCTTCACGTGAACGCGCAAAACGAAGGGGTAGGGGAAAGGGAAGGGCTAAGGGGTAGAAATGGGATTAGGCCTAAATCACGTGGGTTTAATATTCGCTACGTCAGAATTTATTCGCCAAATATGTTTCCATCTCCCATTATTCGCATTCTCTTTCTCACACAAGTCAAAAACCACCTCAAACGAGCGTACAAACGTTTTTCGCAAATTAATGGATTGTTTTATTTCTACATTTGCCGTTTCCATCACTCGTTTCTGATGCGACACTTCAAAATGTGCATAAAAACAGAGTGATAGAAACATGCCTATTGACACTGTTTTTCCATGTATAATGTGGTAAAGCTGCTTGCTTTTAAGCAATCTCTTGTATAAAGTGCTATATAAGTAAACGTGACGTGACTTTACTAGAGTGCCAAATTGCAGAGCTTGTGCAAATGTAAGAATTGGTTTTACTGCTAAGACAAAAGGCTGAGATCCAACACCCTGCAATAAAACAATACAACTCCCTTATCTGGAGAGAAGATCTCACAGAAGAGTGTAGGACATCGCCCTGCCCAAAACTTCCCCCCTCTCCCTCCTCCACTCCCTTCCCCCTGATTCAAGTCACAGAATGTTTAATACCACATATGATGCATCTTGTGAATCTATTGTGTTTTCCCTTTCATGTTTGGTATCTCTTTAAATGTCTCAGTGCGATCGATAAAATGGTCTCAACTTCACTGCAGTCACTTGTAGGATGAGAAAGATTGAAACTTTTTCAACTTTTTTGAGTGGTCTCTTCAAGATATCTGATATTTTCCCCCGAAACCAGGTGTTTGTGTAGCAAATATTTACGACCCATTTGTTCTGGTATGGTTATTTAAGGAAGGGTGGCAGAGCTGCCATTTGGGGAAATTCTGTAGCCAGAAATCCCCACGCAGCGCTGTGTCAGTGTGTTACAGACACTCACACACACTGTGTGTACTGTGCCAGATATGTTGACTCTTTGAAACAATATTCATATTACTTTGTAATTGTGTTTTACATTTGTTATGCTGATCAGTTGTGTACCATGGATTCTTGTTTAATTCTTTTTATTTAAGTTCTGTCTGGCCAAAATAAATGTTAATCTTGATTTATTCTGTATCTTTCTGAAATCATTATTTTAGTAGTGACCAACGAGGAGTAAGTAGGTAGGGTAAACGTACCCATTAAGCACACTACTATCTTTGAGCTCAGATTACAAAAAGAAAAAAAAATCCTTATCACCCTACTTGATGTCTTAACCAGATGACATGTTTTTTTATACCTACATTTACGTTCATGCATTTGGCAGACGCTTTTGTCCAAAGCAACTTGCATTGCATTCAAGGTACACATTTTTGTCAGTTCTTGCTTTCCCTGGGAATCGAACCCATGACCTTGGCGTTGCTAGCGCCACGCTCTTATTGTTTGAGCTACAGGAAAGCTGTTATACCGCCTGTAATTTCAAGCTAATCAGACCATTGCACACTGAGATATGGGTATCTGTGTGTTCACGCTGTCTGGTGGCCATTTTGAAAGCTGTCTGAAAACTTTCAGCAGAAGAGGAGCCCCTTAAATGTGCTTTTTTTTTTTTTTTTAGATGTTTAAGCCTTTATTTTTGATAAGTATAACTTCTTACTGCAAAATTAAGAAATTCACATTTAGACTTTTGCATATTATAACCTGGAACCTGGATGTGGGAAATAATTACAGTTCGATCCAAAAGATAGTTTTAGCAAACAGCGCAGATGCTACAGAACATTGTTAGCTTATTAGCTGTATAAGATTGTGTGCTACACTAATATATTACTTCACACTTTTAAATCCATTATATTATACATTTTACAGTTTATTGATGTTCTGTGGTTTTACACTTCTATAATTTTTGAAAGATTTTCATATTTTAAGGTGAGCTTAAAGGGTGCACTACTATGAAAATCACAGCTTCAGTGTGATTTCAATAAGAAAACGTATAATTTCATAGATATTTTCTATAATAGCTGTTCATATTAAAATATGAACTTAATACATGACCTAGATTATTTATTTAGCAAAATTGTCCTTTTTAAATTTATACATTTCATATTAATGAATTAAAAAAGGTTTGCTCTTCTAATAAAGCTCAGTGTAAATACTTCATAAACAGACTTTACATATTAACTGATGGTTGTCACTTCAAGTTAATCTTTATAAAATTATCCTTTAAAAATGTTGTTTAAAATAAACCCCAAATTCCCCAAAATTAAACATGTTTTTAGCTTAATGGGAACAGGGCGTGCTTAAAGGGTACAAACATGTTCCCATTATGCACAGCCAGACTTTTTGCATTTAATGATGTATATCTTAATTTAAACGCTTTTGTCATTTAAAATAAAATGATATATTATTGTGTGAGAGATTTAATATTTTATTTTAACATACTCAAACCAATACCCTGTGCACTAAAATGTCTCAATGTAGATTTTGGTGAGCTTAAAGGTACGTTTACCCTATTTCCACAAATCATTCTGCCAGGACAGATCATACCGAGGACCCAATGAATGGAGCATGGAGCACATCATATAGGGGCAATCCGATTTCTGGCTATTACTGTTATTAGCGAGTTGCGGCTTTTGTGACTATTACTAAAATTACACTTGTTATGAGTAAGCATGTGCGACCTGACAAGGTAAAATAGTCGCTCTGCATCCTCTATAATACCAGAACTGGCTAATTTGTGTCCTTGAGCTAATGTAATAGCGAACGTTAAGTCTCTGTGCGATACCGGGTCCCGTGGTGGAACGAATATTTGAAAATAAGAGATACTAAGAAAAATCAATGATCTAAATTAAATCTAATCTTATGATCAGCTGTTAAGTTACAAACATAACAAATTTACCGAAGTCACATAAAATTGGAATCAGATCAAATCATGGGTCAGAGTTAAAATTATATATCCACATTTTAATATATTAAGTGAACTTCACAGAAACGCTGAAAAGGCATATGCGCATTATACCATTGTTGGGCTGACGGGTGGAAACACAAACTGAACTCGTTTTATGCTTTATTAAAAAAAAATGCTTATTGTTTTCTCAGTTTTGTTGTTTTGTTTTGTTTATTTTGTTATTGAGAGGAAAGCGAGCAGCACATATTTACAGTACATATTCATCTGATCTTGGCTCTCAGCAGAGTGGGCGGCATCGGATGTCCCCTAACAGTATATCGCTGCTCACGTATTTCAAACTTAATTTTACCCCTAAGTGAAGAACGAAAAATAACTTGCCATGAGTATTTCGGGGCCTTAACAGAACAATTGCACCTGAGTCCGTTTTAATCGAACCAAACCTACCAAGTGTAAACAAACCCCAATTGAGCTATTGTGCTCATGTGAGCCATGCAAGTTCAAGTCCAGCTCCTTTCTCTAGATCATTCCCTGTCCTCTCCTTTCTATACTAATAATAAGAGTGGTGATGCCATGTGATGTACTCCATCTAAAACACTCTTAAACAGCATTTTTAAGCATTAAGCTTTTAAAAAAAATCATTTTAATAATTGCAATTGCAATTTACCCTTCACCTAGCGTTTGACTGAGAGGCAATTGTCCGCCATTTTGTCTGACAAAGCAGGAGAGTTAGTAGATTAATGTCGGTGGACTTGAACTTGAAAAATGGTGTGTACTGATGTCTTTCCGTGGTTAAAACAACATTCCTTCTGATGTTCATTCATGTTTATTTGGTGCTATAAATGAACTAGGAAGAGATGATCTGTTCACAAGCCGCTTGAACTGAGGTGCTACGGATCTGTCACCACACAATAAAGAGTCGCAAAACGGTATTCATTGTTTGAACTTGAAAGCTGAGACTATTAAAAGTAACCTGCTCTGTCCTGTCTGTTGGCGCATTTTTGGTGTCCACTTTGCTCCACGATGCATTTTCCACTGCGTAGGAACATGATGTATGGCGTGAGAGCACCATTGCTTGTCGGATTTAGCAGTAACTAAGGGGGTGGGTCTTTGCAACTTTAGGATCAATGGATATTTTTCTTACACAAACACATCGATTCGCTTCAGAAGGCCTTTATTAACCCCCCCAGAGCCATGTGGAGCAGTTATATGATGGATAGATGCACTTCAAATACGCAGCAACAATCACTGCCATTATAAAGCTTGGAAGAGCCAGGACATTTTTAATATGACTATTTTATTTGTCTGAAAGAAGGATGTCATATACACCTAGGATGACTTGAGGATGAATTGTGGGCTAATTTTTATTTTTGGGTGAACTAACCCTTTAACAAGTATCTACATAATATTCAAATCAGCTATTCAAATTAAACCCAATTTCTTGCATATATCAACATTTGCTAATCATTTTTGTTGTGTTATTTGTAACAATTAAAACGAATTGAGTTTGTTAATGTCTGTTTATGTATTTGGCAGAAACATTTATGCAAAGTGACTTCAAGATATACATTTTATCACTTCATTACCTTCGAAACTGAACTCATGACCTTAGCATTGCTAGCGTTATGCTTTACTGATACAACAGCATGAAACTAGATGGCCTTACTAAAACACTAGCTTTCCCTTATACAATCCCATAAATTGAATTAAGTTTGAAACCTTTTTGACTGTCTTTGCCTTTCTCTGCCTCCTACATGACTTGCCATGTGTTGAGTGGTAGGGCTGCTCTCATGCGTTCTATTTATAGTTCGTTTTATATGTCTGTATATGAAAAAGGGGAATAAAAGTAAAGTGCAAGAGGAAAGCAAGCAACAAACTTCTTCAGGATGAGGACCAAGCTTTCATCTTGTTCAGCCTGAGATACATAAAAGGAAAGAGACAGAATCTAGGAAATGGAGAGTTTTTTTTTTAACAGGATAGAATGTCACAGTGGAATTGAATGACTCATGTGATACGGAGTGGCTTTACGAAACAACGTGTGAACATTCACACATGAGCCTGACCTTCATGCTGAAGAGATATTTCCATCTCGGTGTGTGTCTGTATTTGTATTAAATGACCCCTTCAAATATTTTGGCATACGAAAATACTGAACCTAATGGCATCTACAAAAAATATATATATTTTCATAATAATAATTGTGTATATATATATTCCATAATAATGGAATTTTTAGTCTAATGCAGTAACATTCAGACATTAAGTTTCTTAAATGTCCAAATCTATTTTTAAGCAATTGTATGACTGTTATTTGAGTATATGTAGTGCTTTTTTGTGCACAAGAAGGGTTTGGAATGAGAAGTACCATGACATTAAATCATACGCATATCTTCCCGACACACACACATACACAAACAGACTGCGTAACAGGCACGGCACAACCTCGGCTTCTCCCTCAGTGGTCTTCAGCAAAATAAGTTTTTTTTTTTTTTTTTTTTTTTTTTTTTTTCTCTCAGATCCCTGGGTTGTGATTTATGTCCATGAGTTCAATGTGCACGATGTGGACCGTGCCCTTCGCAATGGATCATTTCATAGCAATCTTTCACAAATGGAACGATTGCTTCACTTTACCATGCTATAGTACTGGCTGAAATAAAAATGTTTTATTATATTAAGTAAAAAGTTGGCATCTTGCTGTATTTGTTCTGTTCTTATAAAACTCTGATATGCAATGTGAAAGTGCAAGGTTGTGGTACACTGTAAACCCGAATAAGTTGGCAAAACTCAAAACATTTTAGTTAAGAAATGCCATTTTTATTTTGTACTCAAATTTTAATTGTTCTGACCTTTAAATAGAGTAAGCTAATTCATACATTTAACTTAAAATTTATCATGTAATCTCAATTTAAATATATTTGGTAGTGGACACTTGGCTAGCTTTAATTGGCTAATTCAGTAAATGCTAACTTGCTGATTGGTAACATAATGCTTTGATAGCATTAGCATAGCATATCAATTGCTGAATGAGCACAGTAACATAGAACATTTAACATATACCTATTCTCAAACCAAGCTTGATGGTATTGAATTGAAATTTATTTGACAAGTTTACAAAACTGTACAAAATAAGAAGTATCCCATACACTGATAAAAAAACAATAAAGCTATTGGCTTACTTCCATTGTGGCCCTCGACGTTAATAAATGTAGTAGTGACAGAAAATACTATTTTAAAACATTTAACACATTTCACATTTAAACAATATAATCACTATTAACAATTTACACCCATAAAACAACCTAACTAGCATCACCAAACTATGGAAGCCCGTTTCAGCTACTAAATAAAACAAATAAAAAGAGTAATTGCGACTTTTTATCTCAGAATTCTGACTTTTTTTCTCACAATTGTGAGATATAAAGTCATAATTCTGAGATATAAACAGAATTGCGTGATATAAAGTCACAATTCAGACTTTATATCAGGCAACTGCGAGGAAAAAAAGTCTAAATTGGGAATTTACACTCACCTAAAGGATTATTAGGAACACCATACTAATACTGTGTTTGACCCCCTTTCGCCTTCAGAACTGCCTTAATTCTACGTGGCATTGATTCAACAAGGTGCTGAAAGCATTCTTTAGAAATGTTGGCCCATATTGATAGGATAGCATCTTGCAGTTGGAGATTTGTGGGATGCACATCCAGGGCACGAAGCTCCCGTTCCACCACATCCCAAAGATGCTCTATTGGGTTGAGATCTGGTGACTGTGGGGGCCATTTTAGTACAGTGAACTCATTGTCATGTTCAATAAACCAATTTGAAATGATTCGAGCTTTGTGACATGGTGCATTATCCTGCTGGAAGTAGCCATCAGAGAATGGGTACATGGTGGTCATAAAGGGATGGACATGGTCAGAAACAATGCTCGTAGGCCGTGGCATTTAAACGATGCCCAATTGGCACTAAGGGGCCTAAAGTGTGCCAAGAAAACATCCCCCACACCATTACACCACCACCACCAGCCTGCACAGTGGTAAGAAGGCATGATGGATCCATGTTCTCATTCTGTTTACGCCAAATTCTGACTCTACCATCTGAATGTCTCAACAGAAATCGAGACTCATCAGACCAGGCAACATTTTTCCAGTCTTCAACTGTCCAATTTTGGTGAGCTTGTGCAAATTGTAGCCTCTTTTTCCTATTTGTAGTGGAGATGAGTGGTACCCGGTGGGGTCTTCTGCTTTTGTAGCCCATCTGCCTCAAGGTTGTGTGTGTTGTGGCTTCACAAATGCTTTGCTGCATACCTCGGTTGTAGCGAGTGGTTATTTCAGTCAAAGGTGCTCTTCTATCAGCTTGAATCAGTCGGCCCATTCTCCTCTGACCTCTAGCATCAACAAGGCATTTTCGCCCACAGAACTGCCGCATACTGGATGTTTTTCCCTTTTCACACCATTCTTTGAAAAACCCTAGAAATGGTTGCGAGTGAAAATCCCAGTAACTGAGCAGATTGTGAAATACTCAGACCGGCCCGTCTGGCACCAACAACCATGCCACGCTCAAAATTGCTTAAATCACCTTTCTTTCCCATTCTGACATTCAGTTTGGAGTTCAGGAGATTGTCTTGACCAGGACCACACCCCTAAATGCATTGAAGCAACTGCCATGTGATTGGTTGATTAGATAATTGCATTAATGAGAAATTGAATAGGTGTTCTTAATAATCCTTTAGGTGAGTGTATATCACGCAACTGCGAGTTTTAAAAACTCACCAAATCCATAACTCCCTTTGATACATTTATTCCATGCAATGGCACTAGTGGATAAAAACACTTTTCCCACCAAACTCTTGAATTTACATGGACAAATATTAAAATTCCTACCCCTCATGGGAATGCTGTTGTCTCACATATGAAAGTAATTTTATAAATAGCTTGGAACCACGTTATTAACAATTTTATGTGTTATACCCAATAAAAAAAAGACATAAATAAATAAAATAAAAAAATAATAAACTATTTTTTCCACAGTCAACGTTTAAAATTATTCAAGTAATTTGTTTTGAGCCTTTTGCAATTTATTTTTCATTCCTGGGAACAACTACTATACCAAAAGGAGGTGGCATAATCAAAATAGGGTTGAATCAAGGCACCTGCCAACAATTTTAAGGAATAAACAATAAATCAGCTTGCCTCGCTTAAACCTAATTTTGCAACATATTTTTGTAAATACCTTCCTAGCCATAAAATAACCTGTAAATGTATTATCTATTAAACAACCCAAATAATTTACTGCATTTTTTGACTCTATTGCTATATCGTTAATCTTAACCAAGAAAGTGTCATCCTTCCATCCATTCAAAGACTACAGCCTATCACCATCTTTCTTTCATCCTCCAATTGTATTCCTCCATCCACATAATTTAAACTGCATCTGATAGCTCTATTGCTATGAATTAGAATTTACAACAAAATGGTAAAGTCAAAAAGTCTTGTGCGGGGGCCCTGGAATATCCTTATAGGGCAGCCTTGAGACCGGTTGAGAACCATGTTGTCTTCAGGAAATACACTGTATTTTAATGTTGTTTTAATCCTTTCTCCAACTAAACTAAGATACTAAGAGAGCGTTAGAGAACCTTTAAAGAACTATACAGGGGCTTAACGGGTTATTTGTATGGCAGTGGTGCTATATAGCACCTTAATTACCCCAAAGAACCGCTGAAGAACCACACTATGCTTAACAGGTTCTTTATATGGTAGCGGTGAATTTTTTTATTTTTTTTTCTGTGTGTACCTGTATGTAAGGAAAGTTTATTATCTAAAAACCATTTGGACATCTCTTGTAGTCAGTGTTTTCTCTAGGACCCCTTTATCCTGATGAAACTAAAACTGCTGCAGCATCAGAAGTTCCTCCGAGCATGCTGCTTTAAGGTCATTTATATATGAAATAAAAAATAAGGGACCAAAATACTCCCTAGCGGATCTCCACAATGATAAAGGACTAGACAATGTACCCTTAATGTCGACTCTCTGGCTGACATCAAGATAGGATTGAACCCATCTAAGAGATTTTTCATCAAACCCAATTGCCTTTAACTTTAAAATGTGTGTGGTCTACAGTATCGAATGCCTTCTGATGGTCCAACATAACCATTCCACAAAATTTGCCACTGTCCATAGCTTTCCTTATTTTGTAAGTCATATATAATATACAAGTCCCAGTGGAATGTAAAGGCCTAAAACCCGACTGTAAATCATGAAATATTGTTTTTACTAAACTATTTTTCAGTCTGGTCCTAGGCAATTCTTTCCATTTATCTTAGACAACACACCTAAGACAGAAACTGTCAGGGTTCTGTCACTTCTGTGTAGCATTTTCTTGGGTTTGTGACAGAGCTCTGACACTCCTAGTTTGGTCTTGTTTTTGTGTGAGTACATGGCTGGTGTTTGTCTTTGTGCTGTCCATGGGCCTCCCGCCCCTCTCGTTACCTGATTATTGATTCATTTGCCCCACCTGTTCTCCCTCATCACCTGCCTTGTTTTTTTCCCTAATTATTCTCCTTGTGTTTGCAATCCTGTGCTGGATCGTTGTCTCCTGTTTCCCTGCCCTGCTTCATGTTCCTGACCCTGGTGTTTTGTCTTAGTTTAGTTTAGTTTGGTTTTTTCCCCTCGTGGGTGTTTGTTTTGGTTTAATTTCATTTAATAAATCTTTATATCCTCCTGCATTTGAGTCCTCGCTCCTTTCTATTGTACCCCACCATGACAGAAACAGGCCTATAATTAGCCATATTTAACTTACAACCCTTTAAATATAATGGTATAACTCTAGCACTTTTAAACTCAATTTGTACAAAAACCCAACATAACAGAAACTCTTCTGAATCAGCATAGCAAAACATTAAACACTACTAAATCTCCCACTTAACATTAATCTTGCACACAGAAAAACATTACATAACACTTCATTTTAGCATTTACTCTCCCTTTTCCTTTTACGAGTGACATGGGAAATAGAAATCCTGGCCCAGTTTCAGTTAAATTTAAGTTTGTCTAAATTTAAAGAAGTAAAGTTCATAAAACTCAAATCAATGACGCAATTCAGATTACTTAAAAAGTTTTGTGAACTCAAAAGAAAAAGTAAGTTCTAAACACTCATAAAAGTTCATTTGACTGAATTAGTTTGTTTAATTTAAGTGTTCCCTCCTCAAACCAATTCATTATTTTGAGCATTAGGGTTTACAGTGTATCCAAAGCCCTGTTCGGACGGTAATTTTTTTCTCATGTGGACGTCCGTAAAAATTAATTTGCATGCCACCTCAGTGATAAAACTCGTGCATTCGGATGACGATTTATTCACGGTGCGGGAGCGAGTTTTGTGATCCTGCTCACCTGGGAACGCTGCTCACGTGGTCAGTCGAATGATTGTCTACAATAGGAAATTATGAATTGTTTAATTATTTAAATCTCCTGTTTAAAAATGGGAAAATGTCATTTTAAAAATGTGGAAATGAGCGGAAATAAGTTAATACAGTGCTGCAAATTTAACCTATATAACGTTAATTACTGCCGTAATAACGGCTCATTTCAAATGTTTACGTGTTTTTCTTCTCTTTCTCTTTTGAACGGTGATGAAATATTATTCTTGTAAATACTTTCCAGCATTTCAGTAATAAAAGTGTAGGCTAGATCTTTAAAATGCATCCAAATTACAGCGAAGCGCAACGATACAGTGCTCCACAGGGGTCAAAAAGAATATAAACAGTTCATTTTGAAGCGATCTCTTCTTGAAAACTCAGAGATATGGATTCGGACGGCAATTCAATTACCACATGACCTTGGTGTTTGTCAAAAAAAACAGTTTGGCCAGGGATTTTTACGCGGGTGGTGGGAGAAAAACACTGACATTCTGGATTCGGACGGCAATAAAATCACAGACTAGCCCCTGTAAATGATGAAAATACCTTACGACCCCACGAGAAACAATTACCGTATGAATAGGGCTTAAGCCAACCTAAAAATGCCAAACAAAAGGATTTTCATATCTGTCAGTGATTTGCTTCACATACTTTTTGAAATCTGTATTAAATATGCTTTTCGTGTTCTTCCTTAAGCTGTAAGCTCTTACAGTCAGGAATTTCTTTTTATTTTTTATATCATACAAAAGATGTCAATGATACTGACACAGACAGATGATGAGACCAAACACAGATGCAGAGAGGGGTTGTGGGAAGCGGTGTCTAACTCAAGAATCTCTAAACAACATAAAACGGTAATCACTCTATTCTCATTAGAGAAAACCTCTGCTTTCTCTCTGCCTCACCTCTGTGTATCGACTCATGTGTCACTCATTCGCTCTTGGATCCTGAGGGTTAGATGCTAATTTCAGCTGCTTCAGAAAGTGCTGCACGAAAAGATTGTCACATATTAGGAATTGTCATTTTAAAACCTCTTGCCCCTTTGTCTTGATCACGCAATGTACTTAAAATCTGCTTCTTTTGTCTAATGACCTACAATAGAAGAGGTTTTATACCCCTTTTCCACCACCATGAAACGGGTGCTAGTTCAGAGCTGGTGGTATTGCCGGTTCGGCTGGAAAGCCTAAGAACCAGTTTGCCTTTCCATGGGTTAAAGAGCCACCAAAGAGCCAGGTCTTAGGTCACTGTATACACTCCCCTAAAGGATTATTAGGAACACCTGTTCAATTTCTCATTAATGCAATTATCTAATCAACCAATCACATGGCAGTTGTTTCAATGCATTTAGGGGTGTGGTCCTGGTCAAGACAATCTCCTGAACTCCAAACTGAATGTCAGAATGGGAAAGAAAGGTGATTTAAGCAATTTTGAGCGTGGCATGGTTGTTGGTGCCAGACGGGCCGGTCTGAGTATTTCACAATCTGCTCAGTTACTGGGATTTTCACGCACAACCATTTCTAGGGTTTACAAAGAATGGTGTGAAAAGGGAAAAACATCCAGTATGCAGAAGTCCTGTGGGCGAAAATGCCTTGTTGATGCTAGAGGTCAGAGGAGAATGGGCTGACTGATTCAAGCTGATAGAAGAGCAACTTTGACTGAAATAACCACTCGTTACAACCGAGGTATGCAGCAAAGCATTTGTGAAGCCACAACACACACAACCTTGAGGCGGATGGGCTACAACAGCAGAAGACCCCACCGGGTACCGCTCATCTCCACTACAAATAAGAAAAAGAGGCTACAATTTGCACGAGCTCACCAAAATTGGACAGTTGAAGACTGGAAAAATGTTGCCTGGTCTGAGTCTCGATTTCTGTTGAGACATTCAGATGGTAGAGTCAGAATTTGGTGTAAACAGAATGAGAACATGGATCCATCATGCCTTGTTACCACTGTGCAGGCTGCTGGTGGTGGTGTAATGGTGTGGGGGATGTTTTCTTGGCACACTTTAGGCCCCTTAGTGCCAATTGGGCATCGTTTAAATGCCACGGCGTGGTATATTGTATAGACGGGATCTATCGATTTTTAGCTGCCATTTCAAAAATGGCGATCACAAGTTTCTATTCATCTTGTTGGTCACGGTAACCCTGCCCCCGGCCCCTGATGCAAACGGTTCTTACTTTTAGACCAGCGATGTTTTAGTGCTACTTGCCACTTTTCCTGGTTCAGAGCTGGTGCTTTGGGTGTCGAAAGACAAAGAACTTTTTTGAAACTACGCTTTGGCTCAGAACCAGCACTCAAACTGCTTTGGTGGAAAAGGGGAACTATATAGGTTCTTTCAGGCACTTCATGTATGATCATGGGAATGGGATCATAGAACCCTAGGATTCTTTATTGAACAACATTGATCCTTTTTATCTATCTGCATGATACCTTTATCCAATATTCTTTGCTTTTTTATTTTCTGACTGTTTTCTCCTTAGTGGATGTAGTTTTTAAACACTTAAATCACCCAAAGACTTTAACGTTTTCACCACTTCTAACCCAAGTAGCATCGGAACCTTGGTAGACCAATTTTTTCTGAAAGAGTTGGAGCATATTTGTTTGGAAGATGTGTTCATGCAAGAGTGGAAAGATTGCATTCGTTTTGTCAGTGCTACAGGATGGGGGTATAAAGTACTGAGAAATTGTATTTAAAGCAGTGGTTCTTAACCTTTTTGACTTGAAGCTCACTCATTTTCCAGCAGAATATGCAAAGGCCGACTGATCTATATAAATGACTGGATTGCTCATTGCGTTCTAAACTACCATCAGGCGGTGACGCCACCAGAAGTGTTCGAGCGGCCATCTTACAATTCCCTACCAACAGAGGGCATCATTGACGTACAGCCAAAACACTGACCTAAAATCACACGATTTGCAGCATATCAGTCTCACAGGATTTGTTTCACGACATATGTATGTAAATTAATAGTTACTTCAGATCTTATCTGTAATGTTTATGGTCTTTTCGGAGAGTATGATTCATATATTGAAATCGCATATTTACGCCGTTTATAGTTTCCATATGAGTGTTACATGAGTATAAGCATTCCATAAAAGTGTTATGTATGCCATGTTGTTGAATTATTAATTAAATAATCGTTTCAAAATGCATGCTGTTAACAAAATCATTGTTGAAACATTTGCAGTTAGCCTACTGTGTGAATAAAAACAATACTACAGCACAACATAAATATACATAATAACAACAGTACAATGCGATTTCAGGTCACAAGGCATAAATCTTTATTCTGATTTCAAAATGCACACTTTGACATTTGTAACACATACGCTGAAGTGTCTCGTCCGCCTGTCGAGCTGATGTTCACTACTCTAATGAATGAACGTAACTTTTTAATAAGCAGGGGAAATTCACGACTTTAAACGAATAACCATTTACATGCTTAGGACGTTTGTGTTGTAAGAATGTACATATAAAAATGGTGTCTCCTTAGGCAATGTTTTCTCAGTAAAATCATATGATTTCCTATTGATTCAACAGAACACGTGAGTTTACTAGGGAAGACCAATATGGCTGTGCGGCGGCTTCACTTTTTATGACGTCATGATAACGTCAGTTCTCTATATAGATCGGTGCAAAGGCCCCTCCTATGACAAATCTTCTGTTTTTTAAAATGTTTTATTAACATAAAGGAGTGTCAATATTAAATTACTGACCGCAGTTGTTTTCGTCTTCAATAAAAGGGGGTACAACTGAATTTTTTTGGCATAGAGATTGATTATTTTAATATTCTTCATTTAAATAAGTTTAAGTCATCCTGCGGCCCCCTAGAGAGCACCCGAGAACACTGATTTAAAGTATGGGCTGTTTACTCCTTTAAAAGGCTATACATATCCTGCCAAAAGCATACTTGATTGGAGGCAGAACAGTCAGGAGATAATTAAGATTTTCTCATTAAAATATTATGATGTTATAGTTGATTGACACTTGATACTTAAACCTTTTAGATTGTTTTAAACCGGGTGCACACTGAATGATATATTATAGCCCTTTACGATTGTTGCTTATGAAATGATTGTTGCGCTCCTAAGTGCTTTTGGTCATTAATAAGACGAACATGTCAAATTAGCAATCAAAGACTACAGATTTTGACCTAGGATCAGAGGAATCTTTTAGGATTTGAAAAATTGGTCTTAGATAGCCAAATCATGGCCAGAATTGTACAGTGTGAAGTGCACCGGCTTTAGATGAATCAGAAGAACTTCTTTAAAACAATTAAAACATATCACTTTAGGTCCAAGTCTGTTGTGGTGACAAATTAGATGTCTCTTCACAGGGATGACTCTGTAAGGACAATTCACATAAAACTTCAATTGACATGGCAGGTTAGCTCAGGATATTTAAGGATTTATGTCATGATCAATGAAATGTGTACTTAGCCATTTGAAGGTCTAAAGTGTAATTGCATTTTTTTTTCAATTAGATTGAACAAAAACAAAAAGTATTTGATAATTTCCTCTCGATAAACAAGAAATCAGTTTTTATACATTGCTGTGGATGACCTTTTCATCATGACCTTGACCATCATGACCTGTTTTGCAGACTATCATGAGTAAGACTGAGTAACTTCTGGTAGGCATCATAGTAACAAAAGTGGCATGAGTCATGAGATATTAATGAGAACTGCAAAAACACCCTTCGGTCTTACTATTTTTGCTGCATCATGAAATAAATCAGGAATTTAGTTTTGAGTAAAAAAAAAAAAAAAAGTGTGAATAAATACATTTGTTAAGCATTTATAACAAGTGAGTTGAAAATGTCTCACTGTTTGGCAGGCATTGCGTTAAGGTCGCCCTTTTTATTCACGCAGTTATAACTGCTTATCAACGATTTATAATGCATTTGCAAATGCGTTATTAGTCATTAACAAACACCTTTATAACCCCTTTACGAAGGGAACCTTAATGTAAAGTGTTACATTAATAAAGTGCAAGTTCTAAAGTATAGCTGTTTTGCACCCCTTGCTTCAGGAAATCCCTTTACTCTGTCCTCATTATAGCTACATTCACTGCTCAGGTGTCCAGCAGAGCTGCTTTCCTTTCTTTTTTTCCTTTGTGCTTCTGTGAATAATTCTTGTCATGCAGGTACAGAGATGAAAAACTAGCGCAGCCACCCAAAGGCATCATTTTCCCATATCCTGTGCTGTCCATCCTGGTGGCTGTGAGCTCTGAAGAAGCTTTTAGAAACGCATCTCCGTCTTTCAAAACTTTGAGTCGGAAAAGCTCTATTCAGATGGTAATTGTTTCACATGGGGATTGTGATGTAATTTCAGTATTTACAGGTTATAGTCTGTGTTTTTATTGCTGCCTGAATCAAAAATGTCGCATCATTCAGGAGAAAAATTGTCTTCGGCGAATTACCTAGTGTTTTTTTTTTTTTTTTCTTGATAACAACAGGGTTGTGTGGTAATTTGTTTCCTGTTTATCATGAAGGAACTGGACCAAAATTTATTTAGAAAATCTTTTTTGACTACTGCTAAGTGCCTTAAAGGGCAGTGGAATTGAGAAGAAAAAAAAAAAGAAAAACGCAAAGTAAAGAGATGTGTTTTTTTAAAAAGAGCAGCTCTTGTTAATGCTGCTTGATCTGGAGTTATTTAATAAAGTCATTTGAATTACACACACCTTGAAGCAATATTTTATTATACATATTACACTCTAAAACATGCTGGGTTAAAAACAACCCAAGTTGAGTTGAAAATGGACTAACCCAGCAATTGGGTTGTTTTAACCCAGTAAATAGGTGGTTTTAACCCAGGTTAAATGTTTGGGTTAAATGTTTTCTTAAAACAACCCAACCGCTGGGTTAAAACAAACCAATCGCTGGGTTAAAACAACCCGACCGTTGGGTTAAAACAACCCAATTGCTGGGTTAGTCAATTTTCAACCCAACTTGGGTTGTTTTTAACCCAGCATTTTTTAGAGTGTACACTCACCTAAAGGATTATTAGGAACACCATACTAATACTGTGTTTGACTCCCTTTCGCCTTCAGAACTGCCTTAATTCTACGTGGCATTGATTCAACAAGGTGCTGAAAGCATTCTTTAGAAATGTTGGCCCATATTGATAGGATAGCATCTTGCAGTTGATGGAGATTTGTGGGATGCACATCCAGGGCATGAAGCTCCCGTTCCACCACATCCCAAAGATGCTCTATTGGGTTGAGATCTGGTGACTGTGGGGGCCATTTTAGTACAGTGAACTCATTGTCATGTTCAAGAAACCAATTTGAAATGATTCAAGCTTTGTGACATGGTGCATTATCCTGCTGGAAGTAGCCATCAGAGAATGGGTACATGGTGGTCATAAAGGAATGGACATGGTCAGAAACAATGCTCAGGTAGGCCGTGGCATTTAAACGGTGCCCAATTGGCACTAAGGGGCCATTACACCACCACCACCAGCCTGCACAAGATAAACAAGGCATGATGGATCCATGTTCTCATTCTGTTTACGACAAATTCTGACTCTACCATCTGAATGTCTCAACAGAAATCGAGACTCATCAGACCAGGCAACATTTTTCCAGTCTTCAACTGTCCAATTTTGGTGCGCTTGTGCAAACTGTAGCCTCTTTTTCCTATTTGTAGTGGAGATGAGTGGTACCCGGTGGGGTCTTCTGCTGTTGTAGCCCATCCGCCTCAAGGTTGTGCGTGTTGTGGCTTCACAAATGCTTTGCTGCATACCTCGGTTGTAACGAGTGGTTATTTCAGTCAAAGTTGCTCTTCTATCAGCTTGAATCAGTCGGCCCCTTCTCCTCTGACCTCTAGCATCAACAAGGCATTTTCGCCCACAGGACTGCCGCATACTGGATGTTTTTCCCTTTTCACACCATTCTTTGTAAACCCTAGAAATGGTTGTGCGTGAAAATCCCAGTAACTGAGCAGATTGTGAAATACTCAGACCGGCCCGTCTGGCACCAACAACCATGCCACGCTCAAAATTGCTTAAATCACCTTTCTTTCCCATTCCGACATTCAGTTTGGAGTTCAGGAGATTGTCTTGACCAGGACCACACCCCTAAATGCATTGAAGCAACTGCCATGTGATTGGTTGATTTAGATAATTGCATTTAATGAGAAATTGAACAGGTGTTCCTAATAATCCTTTAGGTGAATGTATTTTACTCTATCCTGGTACATTCTGACCCTTAGCAAAAATAAGTATACTTCAAGGTTTATTTTAAGTATACTTAAGTAAAGGTAAAATAATAGATTTAAGTATACTTTATGTAGTAAGTATACTAATATCAATGTACTACATTTACGTTTATGCATTTGGCAGACGCTTTTATCCAAAGCGACTTACATTGCATTCAAGATACACATTTGTTTTTTACATTTTGTCAGTTCTTGCTTTCCCTGGGAATCGAATCCATGACTTTGGCGTTGTTAGCGCCACACACTTATTGCTTGAGCTGCAGGAAAGTTACACTAGAAGTAGAAGTATACTTGTAAGTATTGCTTCAATACTAATTGGGACTAAACTGACCCACTTTTTAGTGTATAAAGGTATTCTTTTTAAGTATACTTAAAGGGTAACAGTTGCAAACTTTGAGTACACAACTAGTTTATGACTACATTTTTCGTTTGTACTGCATCTGTACTAGGGCTGGGTGATCTATCGAATATTAGCGATAATATCGCAATAGCCTAATTTTGATGAAAATAATATCAAATATTTAGAATATCGAATATTTCAAATTCAAGCATACTTTCCCAAAGAACGTTACCAGATAACGTAGATAGGTCTGCTTCCACTGTTCACTAAACATTGGAAGCAGAACAGTTAAATATATATACGTGCAGCGCATGACAAAGAAAGAAGCAGAAACATGCACGCATGAGAGAATAAAGCAGCGCGAGACTCTGACCTGAAGTGCGCGCACACGCCTTGCGGACAACATGCGATCGTGATTCAGTTCTTTCGCGGATTATTGGGTTTGGGTTTGAATGGTCAAAAATATGTAAAAATGCACGTCCTGGCGAGTATTCGGCTAAACAGTCAGGTATGTCTTTAGTGAACGTATACAGTTGAGGGAACTGGATCCGTGCAGGTCTTAAGCCGGACCTAATGTGATTTTAATGTTAATCAAACAACAATGAAAAATAGAAAACCACCTAAATAAGTTTAATTTATTTATTAAGAATCAGTGTAAGACTGAGCAGTTTGATATAGTTTATATATATATATATATATATATATATATATATATATATATATATATATATTATAATATATTTATATTTATAATATATATATATATATATATATATATATATAATATATTTGATTATTTAATTATTTAATTTCTTTCTTGACTTGCTACTGTTAAATAGACCAAGCTTTAAACATGGATATTTTTCTTACACAAACGTGCCACTTCACTTCAGAAGGCCTTTATTAACCCCTGGAGCTGTGTGGAGCAGTTATATGATGGATGGATGCACTTTTATGGACTCCAAAATGACCCAACAAGTCATTGCCATTAAAAGCTTGGAAGAGCCAGGACATTTTTAATATGGAGGACAGTTTCATATTATGCATATAAAAAAATATGTAAATGAATAAATCACTGTTAGTTGAAGTAGCAATGAAATAATGCATAACTCATTTTTAAAAGCAAAATATTATATTATTTTTTTTTTTTTTTATAAAAAAAGTGATACAAAAAAGCTATTTAATTTATCCTTTTTTAATCACATTAAAAATGTCTAAGAATTCTTGAGAAAGGCTATGAAGCTTTACTGAATTGTAAAGCACTTCTTTTATGCATGAAAACAATTGTATGATATTTCCCAAAGGTAAATGCTTCATAAAATGTTGTTTCAAAATTTTGTCAGTTGACCTTTAACCACATTTTTAATGAATACGTTTTAAGTGAAGTTTTAAATTGGCCTATTTTTGTCTTTTTTAAAAACAGATTCAGTAATTAAAAAAATATGTTTGTTTAATACAGTGGTTGTTGATTTTCCTTTATATTTTTAAGTGCCATTCACACAGAATGCGTTTTTCCATTCCACTGTGCTCCGTTTACCTAGACGGACGACTTTACTTTTGCACTCACGTCTTTTGCAGCATCTCGGCATGACACGGGATTCTAAAAACGTGGCACTCAATTTAAAAGCAGTTCAACTTTTAAAAAACGCTTTTCCTAGACCTTGCTTTTTTTTTTTTTTCTTCTCTGACCTGCGCCTCGTGTTTTTAACAGCAAAAATGTCTTTTGTGTGAACCGGTCCTTAGTCCTTCATATTTCAGTTGTCACTCCTGTAAAACAACTGTTGTATATAGTACTTAGAAGAACACTGACTACCATATTCTTGTACATATTATTGCCTATAAGAATAAACTGACATAACTCCCTCATCCCCCTGTGAATTACAATCCAAACTCAACATTTTCTCTCAAGATATTCATCTTCCAATCCATCGTTGTCTTAACTTTCTCCTTGGTTCTCATTTATCCATCTCTGTCACGCCTCCCCCTGTCATTGTTTTTTCTTCTTCTATCTATCCTCTTTTTCTCATCGTCTTAATGACTCTCTTTCGCTTTCTGGAGAGAATGCCCGGTCTGACAGCGTTTGAGGTTAAACCACAGATTTAGAGACTCCATCTGGAGCTTCCACAAAAGCTCCTTTAAAACACACACACTCTCACACAGTCACATACATGTGCCAGGGGGTATGTAGAGGACAGCACGTACTTCTTCTCCGGTGAGAAAATTCGGTATAGCGAAAGGCATGATCCCATTCCGATTTGGGATTCTCTTAATTGTGCTCCGTGGCTTCTTTCAGAGGTGTGCAATTTCCGCTACTGTGTTTTGTTTTGTTTTAATCACACTGTCATCTCAGCAGTCTTGCAGATGTAGCACACATGCTTTTTAATCTCATAAGAATTATTTCCAGTTTGTGTTTGTTCCATTTTTTATTTTTTTTTCTCCAATCTTTTCACGCACATCTGGGGATGATTTGAAATGAGAGATGATGATTGCTCTCGAGAGAAATTACTTCTGCTATTGTCATGGTAGCCAATGGTAGTAACTATAAATAAAGGGCAGCATGTAACATTTCATGTGTAATAATACAAACATCATCCTTGGTTAATGTTTAGTGAACGGAGATTATTGTCTGCAATGTGAAATCATAAAGTGATTAGTTTATTTTTCATTTTGTTTGTTCTTCAGTGTCGGAATAGAGTTAATTGGAATTACTGATGGTGAAAAGTGATTATATATTGTCAATATTGTGAGATATTGTTCATTTTGAGAGTGCTGTATGCTAATTGTGATTTTTATATATTTTTATATATATTGTGTATCTTATACATATATCTTACACCGATCAGTCATAATATTATGACCACCTTCCTAATATTGTGTTGGTCCCCCTTTTGCTGCCAAAACAGCCCTGACCCATTGAGGCATGGACTCCACTAGACCTCCTGAAGGTGTGCTGTGGTATCTGGCACTAAGATGTTAGCAGCAGATCCTTTAAGTCCTATAATTTGCAAGGTGGGACCTCCATGGATCGGATTTGTTTGTTCAGCACATCCCACAGATGCTCGAATGGATTGAGATCTGGAGAATTTGGAGGCCAAGTCAACACCTTAAACTCATTGTGCTGCTCAAACCGTTCCTGAACCATTTTTGCTTTGTGGCAGGACGCATTATCCTGCTGAAAGAGGACACAGCCACCAGGCAATACCATTTCCATGAAAGGGTGTACATGGTCTGCAACAATGCTTAGGTGATCCACGTGATGTAAAAGAAAACGTGATTCATCAGACCAGGCCACCTTCTTCCATTGCTCCGTGGTCCAGTTCTGATGCTCACGTGCCCACTGTTGGTGCTTTCGGGGGTGGACAGGGGTCAGCATGGGCACCCTGACTGGTCTGCGGCTATGCAGCCCCATACGCAACAAACTGTGATGCACTGTGTGTTCTGACACCTTTCTATCAGAACCAGCATTAACTTCTTGAGCAATTTGAGCTACAGTAGTTCATCCGTTTGATCTGATCACATGGGCCAGCCTTGACCGCCCATGACCCTGTCGCCGGTTCACCACTGTTCCTTCACCACTGGCGAAATGTTTTGTCCTTGTGAGGAAAACGGCTTTGTTGTTTTTTGAACATCTAAAAAATGCAAAAAGTTTAGGTATAGATTGAGGGATAGAATATAGAGTTTGTGCAGTATAAAAATCATTATGTCTACTCAATGTCCTCATAAAACATGGAAATCCAATGTGTGTGTGTACAGTATGTATATATATATTACTACTGTCTCGATCAAGTTTAATACAGTAAATATTTAGATTAAACAAAAAAATAATAATTTCACAGGAACTGAAAATCAAAAGTTTACCCTTCATTGTTAATATAGTGTTTTTCTCCTACAACATCAATGACTGAGTCCCTGGTTTGTGTTCCTGACAAAAATCCTCCAGGTCCTGTCAGTCTTTGGTTTCCCAGCATGCTCTGCACGCTTGAGTTCTTCCCTGTGGTGCCTTAATGATGTTGTGACCCAGCTTTACCACACAGACTATTACAGAAGGCTACAAGCAGTCAATAATGCTCGAGGAGGCAAAGCAATATTGTAAACTTTTAAACAGAATGATTTGTAAATATTAAGTTATTTTGTCTTTGAGAATATAAATATATGTTATGCAAATGTATTTTATCCCAACCCATAGATTCTGCAAAGAGTATGCAAACTCATGAGCTACACACTCAAAGATTAGATCAGAATGTTAAGATTTCTGAGAGAATTTGATGAGAAATGTTTGAGTCCATATTAAACAACTCCGAAAACATCACCTTGTTCACTTAGTATAAACCATTTTGGCTTTATTTATTTCATGTTACATGTATTAAAGTTGTTGAAGTCTGTTTGAAGTCTCCATTATGGTGATTAGTGTTCCCTTTAGTTAAGCACTTGGCCATTAACTTTGGTTGAATTAATTCTCATTCAATAATTGTTGAAAGTGCATGCTATCACTATCAACTCCTGTCTGCAATGACATACCTTTTACTATGTACACTTTTTGGAAACATTGACTATAACAGCTGACACATGCGAGTCCCCAAATGAGCATTAAAGTCTTTAAAACTCAATTTGATTTTCGAGTTTCAATTTTGAACTATATGAAGACTATATGAAAGAGTACTGAATCTCCTGATCAAAAGACGTGATGAAGAAGCAGAAACAAGCGATAGCATATGTAAGCAGATGCATATATAAAATAACGTGATCATCAACATTAAACAGAATATATATTGTTGAGCAAACATTAGGGGTGTTGATGGACTCAATCTACTCCATCTGTGTTTTGAACATCGTTCTGAATCCGATCTGGATGTAGTCTTTAACACAAATGTGTTTTTCTCAGCTTTTTGCTTTTTTTATGAAACTTACTGACATCCAAGAGTTGATATAAAAAAAGAACGTATTAAGCTAGAATACAACTTTTTTTGTTTTGTTTATTTAAACACAGAGAGTATGTTCTTTCCTTTGATATATCGCATGTTGAGAGAGTATAAATATTCAGAAAAAAAAATATTCTGGGGGCCATGACATTTTTGTGAAAATGATCGAAAATGCTGGCGGTGGCTGGCAACTTTTCAGTTCCATTTTAAACAGAGGAGCAAAACCAATGACTAAGTTATAATTATATATTACAATAAATCTTATGTTCTAATTGTATATTGTTTTTCCTCTACATCATCATTGTGTTAAATATGCATGTAAAAACAATGGTTGGAATTTATGCTGGATTTTTCAGCATGGAAGATATTTATAATGTTACAAAAAAATGATTTCAGAGACATATTCTTTTGAACTTTCTATTCATCAAAGAATCCTGGAAAAAGTATGGTTTACACCAAATTATTAAGCAGCACAACTGTTTCCAACATTGATAATAACAAGAAATGTTTCTTGGAGCATTTGAATTCTAGTGTATGAAACATGTAAAAGAAATACTGTACATTGGAAATTTTAATAGCTTTAAAAAAAAAATTTGAATTAATTATTGATAAATTAAATTACTAATCAAAATAGTTTTTAGTACCAGCTGGGCTTACGCTATTAAAGAGATCCAATTTGTGGTTGTATTCTTTGCTTTGGGCAGAAGTACCACAGTATAAACGGCTGTTTGCCCTATTAACTGTGTGTTTGAACTTGTTAGCATGCAGGTTAGTGTTGAGTAGTAATGGTGGCACTCAATCATGAGATCTATTATGGGCTCTGTGGAGAGTGTCAGAGACATTTTATAAATGACTCCATGGAGTTTATCAATAAACTGCAGCAGTACCAGTGCTTGCATTCAGCTGTGTGTTGCAGAGGGAGACTTTTGTGATGATGGTGACCTGTAGATTGGCAAGGGAAGATTTCAAGATGAGCTAGTAATGATAACAGATGATCTCTGGTGCAGAAAGTGTCCAGGTGGAGGGCAGCGGAGCCTCGGCTCTTTAAGAGAGCAGAGCGGAGAACAGGACTGTCAGCAAAGCTCAAAGTAGAATTTATTACACCACCAACCGATGACCTTGAGGAAAGTTTACTAATATTTCAGAGCAACAGGGCGAGAGAGACAGAGTTTGTGTTTGTACGTTAGAAGAAAGTCTTTCAGTTAGTTACCCCTCATTTAAACGTTCGCCGTGAGATGTGGAAAACAGCTTCCCTCAGCACTTACAGCAGCTCTCAGAGGTAATTATAACAACTCTCTGTCTCTTCTTTTTTCTTCTCCATTCTTTGGTTGCAGGCATCACGCCATGCGTCTCCGACTGGTTTGGACTTCTGCCACTAGCTAAATAACACACTCTTCATAAACTTCATGTCCAAGTCCAAGGGTTCTGTCTGAGAAGTGTGGAAGATGTACTCTGTCACTGATATCTCAGACACACAGTCAACACTTTGTGATGTGATGTTCTAGTTGAGTGATTGATAGCGAGAGGTTGCATGAAAAACACGATTCTCCTTTCTCTTTTGATGCACAGTGTAGACATTAACAATGCAAAGCACCCTCTAGCCCACATGGACATTGATGAAAACCAAGGTGCAAAAACTGGTCATTCAGTAGTTCTTTGACAGTATGAACATATTGAACACAAAAGTGGAACGTTTCTGCCAAGCTCTTAAAGGGTTAGTTCACCCAAAAAGGAAAATTCTGTCATTAATTACTCGCCCTCATGTCGTTCCCAACCTTCGTTCATCTTCGGAACACAAATTAAGATATTTTTGATGAAATCCGAGAGCTCTGACACCTCCATAAACAGCAATTTAATGACCACTTTTAAGGTCCAGAGAGGTAGTAAAAACATTGTTAAAATAGTCCATGTGACTCCAGTGGTTCAACCTTAATTTTATAAAGTGACGAACATTTGGAACGACATGAGGGTGAGTAATTAATGGCATCATTTTTGGGTGAACTATCCCTTTATTACTATAATCACTATAATCTTAGCCTGACAAGCCAGACCCACATCAAGATGTTGGGTCTGGGAACTCGCCATTGGCAGGGCTCAATCCGAGAGGCGGGATAAACGGTTGTCTTTCAAATTCCCTCTGCACGCAATAGGATAGCGCTACAACCAACCAGAGCAAAGAAGGTGAAGCCGAGCTAGCTGACCGTATCCGGTCGGCAAAACTTCGAACACATCTCCCTTTCTTAAGAATGACTTCAGTGCCGTTCTTTGTTATTTTCTGAAAGGAAAGCTTAACTCCAAGTCTTCCAGAGTCGCAGCCAAAGCCGATTTTGAAAGACCGCTGTTCGCCTCGTCTTTGTTTTCAAGTAGCATGCGGAACCGCCGCAACTCTGCCGTCATTATGTTAAGCCCGCCCACCGACTCTATACATGATGTGATTGGCCTGACTAGAGTTTGTTTTTTCCAGCTCGCAAGCCAACGGAGAGTTGCTAGGTGCCCTGGTTGCAAATGATATTTGCTGCCGCTAGGGTGCGTCTAGATTTCTAGGCTAACTATATATACCATTTCAAATAAACTCGCCACTAAATAGACTCAAAAACGCCCTCAAAAACGTCATATTCGCCATATGCCGTGGGGGAAAACGAGCCATTTAGAATGAATGCACGTATACCTTGTTAGATGCTTTATCTTTACTCTAAAACTTACTAGAGGTGCAGAATGCCACATGGCGACTTTTCGGGACTGCACCAAGCAAAAATAAATCGTAATCATTACAAAGAGTAAAGATAAAGCATGAAATCGAAATGTGTTGAACGTGACACCTTTAATCATGTCAGCTTTCAGCCGAGCTTGCAGAAACAGTGCATATTGTAAACCTTTTCAATGGTGTATTAGATTGCTCTGTCAGTGTTGCCATTGAGCCGCCAAAGGAGTGTCTGTGCAGGTGTTTGAACTATGTGAGTATCTGTGAAGAAGGACCCAGGGGTTTAGTTCAGTAAAGCACTGCTGCCACATCCAATCTCTGCCCCTCCATCACCCAGAGCTGCCATCTAGTTCTCACTCGAGACAAGAGACCCTCTCTCTCTCTCTCTCTCTCTCTCTCTCTCTCTCTCTCTCTCTCTCTCTCTCTCTCTCTCTCTCTCCTCTCCTCTCTCCTCTCCCTCTCCTCTCCCTCTCTCCTCTCTCCTCTCTCTCTCTCTCTCTCTCTCTCTCTCCTCTCTCTCTCTCTCTCTCTCTCTCTCTCTCTCTCTCTCTCTCTCTCTCTCTCTCTCTCTCTCTCTCTCTCTCTCTCTCCCTCTCTCTCCCTCTCTCTCCACATCTAGGGCCAGATTTACTAACAGCTTGTGCCAGTGCAAACCCTGTCAGGATTTACTAAAGACACACAGTGAAGAATTAGAGCTGAAAAGGTATGGACAGGGTTATTTTTTGTGGCTGACCTTATTGCATATGCATTTATAGGAGTTTCCCTTTCAGACGCAAAAAATTCTGCATCAGAAATTTATGGGAGGAGAATATTTAAATGAATCATGCGAGGTGATTTAGTAAGGTTTGTACTCATCAATTTACTGGTATTTGCGCCATTATTTAACGCCCAAAAAAGCATGTCTTATACCAGACGCTAATTTATGCTGCTCTTGGTAGATTGCGTTGGTCATTATGGAAATGATCCGGCTGCGTCTGCGATCATTAATGTGTGCATTGTCAGTAGATCACACGCAGAACTTTCAACTCCCATCGGTGCTTTTATGGAATCGCGCTCTCATGCTAATTTGCCCTGTTTAGAAAATCTGGCCCCTAGTCTCAGAATATCTGTTGTTGCATGGTAAATGCATACAAGGGGGGAAAAGGTATATAACTGGGTCCAAATGTCTGAGACCATATAAATGTTTTCATGTTTTATGGGGACTTTCCATAGACATAATGATTTTGACTATATATTCCCCTAACTCTAACCCTACCCATCACAGTAAGCTTTATGCATTTTTACATTTACATTGCCATCTTTGTGGGGACATTTTGTCCTCATTACGAAGGGTTTACCTGGACCACACACACACACACACACACACACACACACAAGTATCAGAATATCTGTTGCTGCATGGTAAATGCAGGGAAAAAAGGAATATAATTGGGTCCAAATTTCTGCAACCATAAAAAAGACCAGGCATTCAAAATCTAATATAGAAATGGAAATAATAAAGGTTTTAGGGATTTTGAAATATGGAAATAAAGACTTAATTAAGAATTTACACTATTTTTAGGTTGCTAATTTACAGAGCCCTTAAGGGACATGGTGGTGGAAAAAATAGGAGATGGGAGGAAAAAATAATTTTCTAAATTTTGGTTTTCGCTCGCAAAACTTTTGCGTTCCCCAGAGAAACGTTCTGTTCACTTGCAAAACATTTGCATTCCCCTGAGAAACTTTGCTTGCTCTCAAACCTTTTGTCTTCTCTCGCCAAATGTTTGAGTTCCATCAAGAAACTTTGCATTCGCTTGCAAAAACTCAGACGTTTTTCAAAAGTTCCCTGGAATGCAAAAGCTTTGACATATAATTTGTCCTCAGAGTTTAGCTCCAACCCTGAAAAAAAGCACTCACCTGCCTGTAACTTTAGTAATCCTGAAGACCTTGATTAGCTTCAGGTGTGTTTGATTAGGGTTGGAGCTAAACTCTGCAAGAGAGTGGCCCTCCAGGATCAGCGTTCCCCACCCCTGCTTTAATCAAATCCGTTAATTTTATAACTTTATGTAACTCATTGCACAGAAGGTCAGATGTTCTTGCTTCTATTAAAGCACTATTTATGCTATTTGGATGATTCAAATCATACCGAATAACATGATTCACTCAAATCGTTATGCTGATATTACAATTTGAAAAGGTTTTGTTCTATTTGAAGAATGTTAAATATTCTTAATTCATTGAACATTATGCACTGATACAATGAATTCAACAATGACACTTAGTAATTAAAAATGTAGTGGTTATTTTCTAAAATGACACATTTATTATTATGAATCGCTAAATATTCAAAAACACTAAAATATGAAATAAATCCACCATCTCAAGCATCTCAAATAAGATGCCAGTAAGCAGTACTATACTCTACTACCGCCACACAGTTCAGAAGAAGCCTTCTTATTTTTTATCCTACAAAAAGGTAAAAGCTTCCCTCAGTATTTGACAAGGTCATATATTATGAGGTAGATTTGGATTGTACCTGACAGAATAGGAAACTGGGCACCGTAAACCCTTTGTACCGTTTTTACTTTCAAATCTTGATTTTTAAGCATTTTCTCAATGTCCTCAAGTTTAATGCAATTCCAAGTAATATATGAAGACTTTCAGTCAAAGTAAGTTCCTGTGGAGTTCCATTTTAAAACTTTTAGGACTTTCTATTTGAGAGTCTTGATTGGATGGTAATGCATTGGGATGCTGCAAGTGGAATTTTAATTGGTCAAATGTTGAATGCTGAACCTTGTACGTTTTATTGTGATAGGCTGTTTTATGATTATGACGGTCGTGATTACTCTTCCATTACTCTCGCTTTCAATTACTGAATCCCATAATGTTCCCCGGGATGCTTTTATTTCATTCTGATTTGTTTATTTTTCACTGCTTCCTGAAGGCCCAAACAAGGACATCTCCTTAATCACAGGGTGTAAATACATGGGAGTATAATACAGTTTTTCTAAAATCCTCAGGTCCTTCTGCTCTCACCTCCCTGATGATTTGACATCAGTAGTCATAAGGGATGACGCTTGATAAACGGAAGCCATTTGCCAGACAGGGACTGAAACTCCCCCCACCTGATGAGAAGCTTCAGTGTTGCTGCTGATTTATGATGTCACAGCACCATAAAGGGCACGCAGAAGCAGGAAGAGATTCATTAGGAAGCCTGTCCAGGTTTTTAGTGAAGTCCAAGAGAGGCGCTTGGAATACTGATGGGTCTTCTGATCTGTGCCTGTCTTGTCCTTAAAATCTCACTTAAATGAAGCTTGCTAAAAGCAACGCACTGGGGACAGATGCAAGTGATTGAGTACTCAAAATTGACAGCAATGATCGATTGTGAAAACCGTAAATGCAAGACTTAAAAACATACTGATCCAAGGACAACTATACACAAGTTTGCCAAAAGTGTCCTCAACCATTTCCATCCATCCGTCCATCCAACCATCCATCCATCCATCCAATTTTTTATTTATGCATAATTATGAGGTGCAGTGTGTGAATTTTAGCAGCATCTAGTGGTGAAGTTGTGAATTGCACCCCCCATCCCCCCTCTACCCGCCACACCATATTAGATTCAAGATTCAAGATTCTTGATATTATATTGCATTTCTGTCAATACATCCTCATAAATACTACACTGAACCTTTAAGTATGTTTTATGCCCCTTTTTTTTTTCTTATGTGGTGGGAAAGGGGCTTCCATACATTTCAGTGGGAATCGGCACGATCATTTTGCACAAGGGCGAAACATGCAACCATGCCTTAACACTTTTGAATATCAGAAATGCCATTCCTCCATGCCCTACATAAATTTGAATTGACCAAACTGATGTGTTGAACCTCTAACAGCAGCATCCAGTAAGACTTACCAAAAGCAAGTTGTTACATCTTAAGTTATTTGATGTGAAGGCCAAATATGGTAACCCATACTCGAAATGTGTCCTCTTTTTTGCATTTAACTCATCCAAATTAGTGCACACACATTAGTATTGTGAACATACACACACACACACACACACACGGATCAGTGGGCAGCCATTTGCTGCAGCACCTGGGGAATGATTGGGGGTTAGGCACCTTTCTCAAGGGCACCTCGGTTGTGGGTATTGAGGGTGGAAGACAGCGCTGTTGATTTTCTTGCCACCTACATTTTCCTGCCGGTATTGAGAATCGAACCCGCAACCAGTCTGATTCTCTATTCATTAGGCCATGACTGCCCCATGACTTGTTTTGTAGATTAATGAGCACATTACTCATTTTCACAGTCCTAATTACAGTCCTACTGCAGAATGTTATTTTTCCTTTGTGTGTGTTCATGTTTCTTAATTTGCCTAAGTTTAGTGTAATTAAGTGGCTTCTATAAGCAGCCAGGCATCTGTAAGCTGCTGGTTGAGTATTAACACCTGGTTTAATTACCCAGATGATTTTCAGCATCACATGCACGTCATAACACCAGGGTCAAGTTCCAAAGATTAAAGGACAGAGAAGGTCAGGACAAAAATCGACTAGCCGATCCCAGCTCGTTCATTCCGAGCGAAGTGTTAGTAGCAGAGGCTGAAACGAGGAGGACTCATCCTGTAGTGTTTACTTCACAGTCAATGGCTCTTTAAAGCGTAAAGACATCAGTGATGAACATTGATGACACAGATTTGCTCTGCGCCCGTATTAGTCCTTATTATCAGCACGTTTTCTCTATGAGAGGCCATTACTGAACCGAAAACGAAGGCATCTGTGGGTGGGAGCTCTTAAAGGGAAGCAAGTGATGTAGGGAGCCCTAACGAGAAGGCACTGTGTAGCACTTCAGCTGCTCGGTGCCTCGAACGCAAATAACAGGCCACTCTAGATGCTGTTTAATGTACAAAGCTCTGTAATGTGGACTTCCAAGCAGCTGTTTCAGAAAACGATACGCCGATTCTTTTAACAAAACGCCCTGCGAGAGAGGTTGAAATATGATTAGCGCTAGCGTGGGGTGCCTCTGGTAACACAAATAAGCTTAGCGGTGCCACTAGATTTCTTTAAAACTGTTGAGTTGAAGAAAAAAAGGACTTAGGAATACGGTTGGAGTATCAGCTTTTCACCTTGCAGTATTCTTGAGGGCTTAAAAAAAAAAAAAAAAAAAAAAATAGACCTCTAAAAGTGCCCAGCTTTGTAAATCATTAGTTCTGTGCAGTCTCTGTAGATGAACATACTCATTTTTCAATATCATTAATTTCTATGGGAACCCTAAACAGGCATAATGTTGTATTATATATTGATTCTCCTCACAGCTCCTAGCATACGTTTAACTGCCTTTCTGGCTGTTTTAAGACTAGCCCACATATATCATTCCTTAAATGATGCTTGTGAAAGCAAAAGCTCAATGAATTATTTTTGACAGGCCAGCACAAAGTCAATAGCCCTTATTAATTACAATTGATGTAATGTATGGCAAGAATAATACATTGGGACTTAGGGGAAAACAGCCTAAGCCTTTTGTTCTTATTTAAGGGAGAGTTTGGCATTGTGATGTGCACTAGAGAGGGGGGAGCGACTGGAGGGACCATAAAGGCCCGAATAGGGGTGGAATCAGAGGAATTGAATGATTCTGTTTCTGTAACGATTCTGCTAATGATTCTTTTAGGACTTTTGAGGAATACATTTTTGGTGGTGGGGAATGCAATTCTTATTGCATTAACTGCTCTCAACAGTTCATTGCCAAATGATTGGATCGTTTCAAATTTCAACAAAACCCATATAGCAGCGATGAGCAAACTCGGTCCTGGAGGGCCATTGTCCAGCAGAGTTTAGTGCCACTCTGATAAAACTCGCCTGCATGTGGCTTTCTAGTAATCCTGAATACATTGATTAGTTGGTTCAGGTGTGTTTGATTAAGGTTGGAAATAAACCCTAAAAGAGAGGGACCGAATTTGTCCATTCTTGCCAAAAATCAGAAATAAATTCTTTCAAAAGGTATATTTAAAGATTATTTTAATGCACACAGAGGTGGTGTGGATGCAGTATAATAATTAGTCTTTATTACTGTCATTCAAAAGTCTGGGATATTTTTTACAGCAAGGAACCAGCTCATAAGAATCATTCGTTCAGGAATCAGGATACACTGGTCGTGCTAAATGTTTTTGATTCACTGAAGCCGGGCTCAGACTACAGGAGTTTCAGGCCGATTAATGCCCCATTTACCCCTCCCGACATTCTGAGAAAAAATCTTGTCCGTGACTTTGGTGGGTTCCGATGTTCAGCGTAGATTATCTGGTAATGTGAGGCATTTACAGATCAAATCTTTAACCTCTTGCTCGTGGATCTATTCTGAAGAATCTCCAGATTGATGCAGCCAGATTTCATAATCAGTTAGGATTTAAAATCTCCTGTGGTCTGAGCCCGGCTTAAAAGGAACCAACTCATAACTCAATCATTTGTTCAGAAATCAGTAAAATCAGTCACTGGTCATGCTGTATGTTTTTGATTAACAAAAAGGAATCATAATGGTCATTCGTTAGGGAATGTCATTCATCAGGATCCTTTGGTTGCATTGTATGATTTTGCTACACCAAAAAGAACCTTAGAATCTCATAACCGTATCTTTTTTTAAATGCAGCTGATTCTTAATTATTCTTGTCAGTTCCCAACACTAGGCACAAGCCTAGAGTGAGAGCAAAGCATCGTGGGATTAGATAGTCCTCCAGAACTAAGCAGCCGATTCAACAGAAGAGCCCCTCATGGAGACAGGCCTGCTCCACTTCAATAAACACCTGACAACCACACCGATTTCTCTCTCTCACCATACTTTATCTTCCCTCCATCTTCCTTTTATCTGTTTACTGGCCTTGAGTCTCTCTCCCCACCTTGCCCTTTCCTTCTCATCCTCACTCCTCCGTGACTCGCTCTCCAATCTCACCCTCTCACCACACTCTTTGACAGGCCACGGACAGGTTGACACTGCCTCCTGTAGCCTTACATATCATTAGGTCTGCTCTCGTCCAAAGGCAGGCTAGGGGGCAGTGACTCTGAAAGCCCTCTCCGACCCGGGCTGCTTTACTCTGGGCAGCCCTCCTGTCAGGCCTCCCTAATACCCTGTCCTGCTTGGGCAGTCAGAAGAAGACCTTCCCCTTGTCTGGAGCCTCTCTACAAGGACCGACCAGCTGCTCATGTTGATCCATCAGCGTGACAGCAGTGTGGTTGAAGAGAAAGAAGGCAAAAGGAACAGAAAAGCAGGCAGTCATGGTGATTGACAGGTGGAGGCTTTTTCTTGCTGTAAAAAATAAGACATTGAAGTCATTCATTTCAGTTTAATTTTTGTTCAGTGAGAAAGTGAGAATTTATTAATGGTTTGTTGTGATTGTTATGCTTCATAATAGAGCTGCAAACTACCAACTCCATTCCTTTGTGCCTTGTTCAAATGTGTGCTATCATAAAAAGTACACCCAGAAATTGTATATTTCATTATTGTTGAACTGAATGAAATGAAATTGACTTAAATTAAATAAGTGGCAAGAATTTGCGGACGTTTAGTGGCATTCAACTCCCATATTTCATTTACTTTTTCAAATAAGTGTATCACTTTGTATTACGCACGGACTGAAATTACTGCCACACAGCACATTAAAGAGTTTCTGATTAATGGCTTCCCTTTTCCGGGTTGCTGGTCATGTTCGTAATTTCATTTAAGCCTTGGCTCATTCATTACTTTCGCTAACAATTTCTCTCTTTTTTGTAGCAAACATTCACAACTTCTTTGAATGGGCCACTCTAGAAATTAAACAAAGTCAACCAAGCTTGTAAGTCATAAATTAAAATTCGTAATGGTTTTTTGCCAAAGAAGACATTGTGATGTATTTCATACTGCAGCCTGCCTGGGGTTTTCTACTTCCACAAGTAACCGTATGGAAATTTGCCCTGTGGTGTTTACATGTTGTGTGCTGTATGTAAACTAGCTATTAGCACTAAAATAACAGCCGGTAACATCTGGGCTTGCATGGGAACATCTGTCAGCGGGTGTTGATTACTGACCAAGCATGCATTGTGAACTGTACGTAAGTTACCGCATCTAAAGCGTCTGTATGGGAATACGTCTTACATTTACTTTGAAAATTCTATTTCTTTTGTCAAGGCAGGCCAATAAATCTTGTAAACAGTGAAAATGAAGCCTGAAATACTGTTTTTCTCTGTATTTCCTCTCAATCGCACCGACGAATCACTTAGATTGTTTTGCAGTGACAAGATGTCCCCTTCAAAGCCTTTTTTTTTCAGCCGTGCTAGTGTACAACCGTGTATGTGTGTGCATAGCCAGTCCTTCTAAATGAGTAATTTATTCTGTCTGATTCACAAGCAGGACATTCATTGCCGCATCCTTGGTCAAAACAAAGCGCAGAAAGAGAGGAAAATAGCCTAATCAGAGCACAGAACGTTCTTCAGTTTAAAGGTCAAAAACTTAAAAATTTATTAAGATGTGATGTTAAAACACTAGGTGGATAAAAACAAAAAGTAAGATGACATTTTGAAACTTGATTCAACTGCAGAAGTACTGTAGTAATATTTATTATTTTGATTTTTTTTTGTTAGTAGCTGTAGTAGTAGTAGTTGTTGTTGTTGTTGTTGTTGTTGTTGTTGTTGTTATTGTTATTATTATTATTATTATTATTATTATTATTATTATTATTATTATTTATATATTCGCAAACTAAAATTTTTTTACCAAATTGTGCAGTCATACAAAGTACAGCAACCCTGGAGCTTAAAATTTATATCAATTGCTATATATATATATATATAAACCCCGATTCATGAGAGTTCCACATTCCAAAAAAGTTGGGACAGGTAGCAATAAGAGGCCGGAAAAGTTCAATGTACATATAAGGAACAGCTGGAGGACCAATTTGCAACTTATTAGGTCAATTGGCAACATGATTGGGTATAAAAAGAGCCTCTCAGAGTGGCAGTGTCTCTCAGAAGTCAAGATGGGCAGAGGATCACCAATTCCCCCAATGCTGCGGCCAAAAATAGTGAAGCAATATCAGAAAGGAGTTTCTCAGAGAAAAACTGCAAAGAGTTTGAAGTTATCATCATCTACAGTGCATAATATCATCCAAAGATTCAGAGAATCTGGAACAATCTCTGTGCGTAAGGCTCAAGGCTGGAAAACCATACTGGATGCCCGTGATCTTCGGGCCCTTAGACGGCACTGCATCACATACAGGAATGCTACTGTAATGGAAATCACAACATGGGCTCAGGAATACTTCCAGAAAACATTGTCGGTGAACACAATCCACCGAGCCATTCACCGTTGCCGGCTAAAACTCTATAGGTCAAAAAAGAAGCCATATCTAAACATGATCCAGAAGTGCAGGCGTTTTCTCTGGGCCGAGGCTCATTTAAAATGGACTGTGGCAAAGTGGAAAACTGTTCTGTGGTCAGACGAATCAAAATTTGAAGTTCTTTTTGGAAAATTGGGACGCCATGTCATCCGGACTAAAGAGGACAAGGACAACCCAAGTTGTTCTCAGCGCTCAGTTCAGAAGCCTGCATCTCTGATGGTATGGGGTTGCATGAGTTACACATCTGGAAAGGCACCATCAATGCTGAAAGGTATATCCAAGTTCTAGAACAACATATGCTCCCATCCAGACGTCGTCTCTTTCAGGGAAGACCTTGCATTTTCCAAAATGACAATGCCAGACCACATACTGCATCAATTACAACATCATGGCTGCGTAGAAGAAGGATCCGGGTACTGAAATGGCCAGCCTGCAGTCCAGATCTTTCACCCATAGAAAACATTTGGCGTATCATAAAGAGGAAGATGCAACAAAGAAGACCTAAGACAGTTGAGCAACTAGAAGCCTGTATTAGACAAGAATGGGACAACATTCCTATTCCTAAACTTTAGCAACTTGTCTCCTCAGTCCCCAGACGTTTGCAGACAATTTGTACAGTGTCCCAACTTTTTTGGAATCGGGTTTGTATATTAGGAGTATGTTATCTTACTTTTCGGACACACTTTGGGAGCTGACAATTGAAACAGACAGTGAGGAGGTTTAGATGCTCTATGCTTATAGGGCGTGGAAATTAATGGGTCTTAATGCAAATGGACAAACAAGCGAACATGACACACAAGCATATTCAAGCAAAAGCCAGCATATATTAGTTCTGTGAAACAACAAAATCAATGTTACTCGCCTTTCGAGAAGAAATAAAGCAACCTCAGCCTTCACTCCTGATCCGATATTTACACGGGTCATACTTCTTGCCTGATCGTAAGCCTTCTTTTGTTCCACAGACATTTTCCACATTTGTTTTATCTGCCATCTCTCTTTTTTTTTTTTTTCGCTCGGCTAATGTCCGTCCTGTGTGTCGTGTCTTTTGAATAATGACGTGCACTGAGCACTCTCTTCTCACCATCATTAGTAGACACGCCCCTTACTGCTGACTGGCTACAAGTTTGTTTTGGTACTCGGCCTGAGACACTTTTCTAAAACATTTCTGAAATATCCCTTACCCCACCTTTAATACTCTACATAATACAATAAGCTTCAATGAAGCGACTCAATATTCAATCGTTACTAGTTCTAAAGTGACATTTTAGAATTAGTAACGGAAGCTTGGTCACAACTGTTAAACTGTCAATTTGAGATTTGAATCCGTGGTGGAATAAATAGTTCTGCACAAAAGAGGGTTTGTAAAGACCTCTTTGTTTCTTATTATTTACACACTTGTGCCGTCAAACTGTTGTATAAACGCAGTATCACACTGGTAGCTGTGCGATATGTCTCTATATCAGCACGCTGTGATTACCTGATATACAGTGCTGATATACAGCCATATTGCACTGCTACTCATGTGATATTGCTCATATATATACACATGTGTTCCAAATTATTATGCAAGTGACATATCAGTAAAGTGTTTGATTGCTTTACTTCTCATATCTTTTTAGATGACTGGTATCAATCTCAGACATATTTGTTAGATTATTTGCCAGGTCTACTTGGGTAAATGAAACACTACTTAAAGAGGTTGTTCCACATTATTAAGCAAGTCACAGTTCTCATGCAATATGGGGAGGAAGAAAGATCTTTTTGAAGATGAAAAGCATGAAATGGTGCAATGTCTAGCAAAAGGCATGAAAACAACTACTATTAATAAATTACTATATTATAAATTACTATTGTGCGAAAACTGAATGGAGGTTATCAAACTATCATAAGATTTGTGAGTAATTTACAGCACAAGATAATATGAATTTTATTTAAAAGGACAGCTATAAAAAAAACACTGCTGAGCAGCAAACAGGTTACTTGAAACTTTCTCAATAACCTCTCCATGGTGGATGGCAGTTGTGTGTAAACCAAAAGCTCACAAATGGAATCGTTTTCTCATCGTTTTGAGGTAGGAGAGCCCCGGGATGTTTTCTTTTCAGATGCCCCTGCATAGAAGTTGTGCTTCTGTGAAATGGGATGCCATTTCCGTTTTACAGAGCGTGCAGAGCACCATTTTATTCGGTATCTGTTTAAAAAAAATTCCACACTTTAGATTGGGTTCAATATTTTTGTAATAATATTTTCTGTCGCCATCATTCGGGAACATAAACAGCACAACGAATCGACATATTCCAAGCAAATCGATTAATTTACGTAATCGGTTACGCCGATGCGCCATTCCAGCCCTAGATTGGATTCAGGTTTAGTTCATAAAGATTGTGTTTTGGTTGAAAATAATTCCCAGAACAGTGACACGGTTGCTATATGTAATATAGTTCATACGTTCACCCTCACAGAAAAAAAATGTGAGTGCCTATGTGTGTCTATTTTGGTTTATGTCCACTTCTTCATATCAGAGTGTCTCATCAGTCTCCATATTACTTTCTGTCTGTGAGGTGAAATCGATGTTTCTGCTGGAGGCTTTGCTATTGAGGTTATGATAGCATGCCACAGCCAGTGCTGTCTACCAGAAACAGTGAGGGAGATATCACATAGGATACAAGCAGTGCCTGCTCTGGAAATAACTTTGGCACTTCTTTTATGATGCAATAGATTTGAGAAAAGAAGTGAAAAGGCTGAACTTAGTTCACTTCGCTGAAACAATATTCAGATGTCTGTCAGCTGAAGTGAGGTGGTCATTAAAGTTTTCATATTCATATGCCACTCTCAGTGTCATTTTGCATCAATAGATCAATAGTCTCCCACTCACACACACATAAAACTGTACATTTGATTTCTGTGGTTTGAAAATGAAAATAGAACACAATGCTTCTGTGCAGATTGAACAACATTTTTTTGGAAGAACCCTTTAAGGCAAGTCAGTTTACTGGGCAGAGTACAGCTCCTATCTGCTTGAATTCAGAAAGATTGTAATGTGTTTGTCAAGATTACAATTATATATTTCAAATCACCAATCAAATCTGACAAGAGTTTTATCATAAATTCCTTTTTAGCTCCTGTGCTTCATTAACAGTTACTATAATTTCTACAGTAAACATGATAGAGATGCAAATAAGAGATACTTATTTATTTATTGTACAATTATATTGCATATATAAATACTAATTTCCTCTTTAATAACACTGTTTAATTGAATCTTTATCTAAAAATGAATATCCATTTTCATTCTGTACATGATGTTGTGATTCCTTTACAGTTTTTCTCAGGCGATTTGACACACTTTGTAATTTTCCTAAACAGATTCATTCATTTTATACAAATTATCAAATTTGTTCACAACAGTTCACAAAGCCAACCAAATTTTTTATTTGTCAGGGGAAAAGCATTTGCAGCTCTTTTTGTTGGTGTTACAAAAATCACAAACATTAGTGTACCAGTAGTTTTTCAAACACAACACACAGAACTTATTTTTCATATTCTCAGTTGCACATGGAATGATTTCATTTGGCTACAAACTAGTATCTGCTGGGTTAATAATATACACACATAACAGGAAATGCAATTTTTCTAATTGTTTATACAGCTATCACAATTGCATTCATTTTCAAAAGAAACATACAAAAAAATTTAAAAATATGCACGAGAAAGGGAAAAGGAAGGGGATGGAGAGAGTTGAGGAATGAGAGGGAGAGGAAGAGTGGAACAGGTAGAAAGAGATGAGGGGAGTTTAAGAAAAAGACAGGGCATAGGAAGAGTAGAAAGGGGAAAAGGGGAGGGTGAAAAGTTGGGTAAAATGGAAGGCATTGGTTTATAAGAGGAGAAATTATAAAAAGACATGAAAAGAAATGGATGGAAGAGGTAGAAAGTACAGACTTTCAAATGTAATGGGAATCACCCTAATTGCCCATGTAATAAATCATGGCTTCTTCTTGAGAGGAAATAGATCCAAAGGGTTGCTATGGCATTCCACGTCTATATGAGTGTTGTACTATACTGCTGAAATTTGTAGTTTTGAGAAAGCCTTAAAGTGGCAAGATCTATAAATGTCCAAACAGTTTTCAGAACTGAAGTACAAGAACACGATGGTGGATGACAAAGTTTGTTTTCAACGGAATAAGATCCTGTCATTGTTAAGCAATACCACCAACCACAATGGAAGAGGCGTGTGGAGATGCTGAGGCAGAAAAACTTATATAACAAAACCCCTCACTGAAAAACTTTATGATAAACATGTATTTTCATTAGTGTATTTGTGTGTCTAGCTGAATATGTTATAAAATCAATAGAGAACACACCTGTAGTTTTGATGATAGCATTTACTTTTAATAAATGCATTACTAGAATAAACTTCAGTGCTTCATTATGCAGCGTGTTTAGTGCGCCGTGTTAATTGCTCTGAGAGCAACTACATTCACTTTTTTTTTTTTTTTTTTTTTAGACAAAGTAGTACAGCATTTTAATATTAGCCATTTGTCACTTATCATCTAGAACATTACAAATAATGATCAACTTCTTGGTATCAGTCAGAAATGTAATATTCTGTGCATCTTTCTTCTCAAAACTGTAACTATTCCGCCTGGTTCTGACACATCTTTCCTTTTCTCTCAGTTACAGACTGTCGTATCCTGGAGAATCTTCAACGCTACGCCTCCCCTACTTACCTGCCCGTCAACTACCAGCTCCTCAACACAGAGTCCTCGTTCTTTCTTAAGGAGGCCACCCAAGACTTCATGCGCAACTCTAGCTTCCTCTCCAGAACGGAACTGTTCTTCATCCACCAGGCCAGGAAACCTCCCGTCATCAATGCCACATATGGAACCCTTTCGGTAGAAGAGCCTGTTCCTTTGGATCTCCTCCAGATGCCTGGCTCCTTTGTGGCTTCCTCAACCCTCTTCACCTTCAACTGGAAAGTGCAGACCTTTGTTCTCAATGAAAGGATTTACCTGAACAAGCCCAAGGTTCAGATCTTGTTCTACATCGCTGGGAGGGACTGGGATGACTACAGTGCAGTGGACAAACTCCCCTGCGTACGGATGATCGCATTCCACGAAACCCAGGAGGTCCGTGGGAGCTGCAGGTTACGAGGGGACATGGGCGTTTGCGTCGCTGAGCTCGAGCCTCTTCCTGGGTGGTTTGCACCTCCCAGCATTGTCCCAGGACGGCAGAGGAGTCCGGATATGTCTGAAGGAACACCTGTAGAGCTGTATTACAGCCTTCGGGCCGCAGAAGCAGGGGGTTGTCTTACCGAGGAGTTATGGGACAAGAGCTCCGCTCACTCGGATCAAGAGGGATTGTTTGGGTCGCCGACCTCTACACCCATGAGGCGCATCGGGAGTGTAAGATTATTCCAGACACCATCTGCTCCGGAATTATCAGAGCAACGTTTGGATGGGAATTTTGCAGTGTTGGTACCATCCACGCCTGTTCGGCAAAGGGATACCGTGTCTGCATACGTTGCAGCTTCGCCGTACTCACCTGTGGAAATGTTCACTCTCAGGTAAGAGGACTTCATATGCAAGATGTGCACATTGAAACTGCTGCGTTAGCAACTATCCACATGAGACCTTTTCCAGGGGCTTTCATGGCTGTGTTACAGTAGAGAAGATTTCTGTAATGAATGCCACTATTGACGTCACACCATTCTATCAGCAGTTAAATAGCAATTTGCTTTGCAGCTTCAAAGATTCATTAAAGCCTTTTTACATTGTTTTCTATTCTGTTATTTGAATTCCAACTAATCAAATTTTGCCCAGTTATCAGTCTTCACTTCACTTGGATATCCTATTTGGTCACATATTTTCTTTGGCATAATCATTTGGCTTTTGAAATGGTTGTGATTAATTCCGGCTGGCGTGCGTGCCTGCAAGGAATTTTCACTTCATGGTTACTTTACTTAATTTAACTATGTTTTTTGTTTACCATTGCAGAGAGAAAGACATCTTCATTTTCAGGTGTAAACATCCAGCCGCACTGCATCCGCGGGTACTAATTAGAATTTGCAGATGCGGCTAAGTGATTTGGGTAATTAACACACAATGCAAATGAGGATGTCATCAATTAGAATGCGCCTCCATTAGCTTAATGGCTGCAAGCTCGTCCGATTGTAATCACAGTGGGTGAGAACATTTATAAACCATATGAGACCCAACCCAACAAGAGGTCAAGCCAATTTGTCAGCCCTGCATGTGCACCCTAGATAAGAGGCACTAGGTGAGACGATAGATGGTGTATTTCGAAGAAAATCAGTTGGATGTAAGCTGGGGTATACTTGTATTTTTTTTGTATAAATCCTGTGGTTTTTGAGGGTTGTGCGTGTATGTGGATGCATGTGTGAAACTAATATTTGTTTTTTCCAACAACTTTTGTGTGTGTGTCTGTGTGTGTCTGTCCCGGTGGGGACTTCAACCTGAATGCACATTCATGGGGACTTGTGACCTAAATTAAGGTCCCCATGAAAAAACAAGCTTATAAATCATACAGAATTAGTTTTTTTTTTTTTTTTTTTTTGAAAATGTAAAAATGCAGAAAGTTTTGTGTGATGGGTATGTTTAGGGGTTAGTGTAAGGGGATAGAATATACAGTTTGTACAGTATAAAAACCATTATGTGTATGTAGAGTCCCCACAAAGATAGTAGTGAACCAGAACCACGAATTGTGAACCAGATAGTGAACCATAGATAAACTAAAGATAGTGAACCAGAACCGTGTGTGTGTGTAGCCTGGTAAACCCTACCTAATGGGGGCAAAAACGTCCCCACAAAGATGGCAATATCCAAAATCCTTGTCCTTGTGGTCCCCATGAGGAAAACATCTAATGAATCATACTAAGTGATGTTTTTTGAAAATGTAAAAATGCAGAAAGTTTACTATGATGGGTAGGTTTAGGGGGAGGGTTAGTGTAAGGGGATAGAATATACAGTATAAAAACCATTATGTCTATGGAAAGTCCCCATAAAACATGGAAACACAACGTGCGTGTGCATGTGCGTGTGTGTGTGTGATCAACAACCACCCTACTTAAATGTGCTGATGGGATGAGACCTATTTTTATTGTCCCTGGTGGTGGTGTGTGTGTGTGTGTGGTTCCTATACTGTAATCATTGGAAAAACGATTCATGAATAAAATATTTATGCACTATGCATGTTGAAGGGGTCGTATGACCAGCAAAATCATGCTTTAATTTTCTCAAGCATAACATTATCATCTGCTGAATTATTGATTCACAGCTTTAAATTAAATCAGTATTAAATAGTCTACAGAGGATCATTAAAGAAACTTGAAAGAAACAAATGCACTAATTCTCAGTATTAATGATCCATTAAATGTTTTTCATGAGCTGCTGAGTATGAATGTCTCAATCGTCTCAATGTCAATGACGTCTTTTTCCATTATGTTTTTGTGAAGCGGGAGAGGGTCATATATCTCTTCTGGAAATTAGACAGAGATTAATCAAGGTCTGCTTGAATTACCATAAATAATATTCATGTAGCAAATTATAAAAAAGTAATATTTTGATTTTGAGTTGCATGTTTATGTTTCTGCTTAATCTGCTTAATTTATATTTTTCTGATGAGTTTAAAATCCGGTATATACTTTTTTTTTTTTTTTGAATCCATTTGGCTTATTTACATACTGCACACGCATATTACTTTAGCAGACACTCTTAATCACTGAATTACCGAGTAAGATTTTATGATGAATTACTGTACAACTATGTCTGGATGGATTTGTTTTTTTACTTCATATTTTTCTGGTTTTAGTAAATATATATAATATATATATTCTATGTATTTTTCAACATTTGAAAAAATAATAAATGCATAGAAATCTGGTTATAATTATCACTTTAGGCTGTGTGGAAAGCGTCCCACAGATACTGTACTAAGTCAGGCCTGTGGAACATCCACCGCCTAACTCTAAAATAAGCAATCAGCCTGTCCCAGAGTAAACAATCTTATTCCAGATGGAAGAGGGCTAATCTTCAGTAACTCCAAATCGGTTTTTCTATCATAGTGGGGATTTTTCATTCACTTTTGGTCCAAAATGTAGGTAAAAACCGACCCCCACACACTCACTGAGTGGGTGAACATACAAAAACAATTTTCCTGAAATAATTTTACTTATTTTCTCATGCACAGTTGTTTTTATTAAATGGAGGTGTCATTGTGTTTTGCTTGTTTCCGATTCAAAAGGTGCCCACTTAGAAACTAAAATTGGCTGAACTTCAGCTGCAGGAAAAAAGCATTAGTTTTGTTTTTGTTTTTTTTAAATGAAAGAATATATTTCAATAACACTGCAGACTCAGTGTCACGCTAATTTAGATTCTTAGTATCATTTTCATGAACTTTTAGTTGTGTTCTTATGTTTGAGTTTCCCACCACTCATCAGTTTCCATTAATCATCATCACAGCTGTTTTTAGTTCATCACTTTGTGTATTTTAGTTCCTCATGTTCACTCAGTGTTTGCCCGGTCTCGCTTTGCATTAGCGTTTGTTTATTACCTGTTGGATGTTTATAAAACTTGGCATTGAACTTTATTCCTGATCATCATCTGTCTGTCTGCACCTTGCTAATAGAAGACTGGACTTATAGTATGGATTATGCAGCAAAGTTTGTGGTGATTGCCCAAAAGGGTGTTGACTTTTTTGTGTACACGGGAACAATTCTGTTGTTTTTCCCCTAACTGCCCCTACGGCGATGAGACCCTCAAATCGCTGTTCTGGATAGGGGTCAACTACCACCACCCTGTAGACCTCCCAGACACCTCAGGACTTGCAGGCATCCAGCCTCGCCTTTGCTGGATGCCTGCACCCCTCCGCCTTCCCCGGTGATGCCTTGCTGTGACGTGGAGCCTCAGGTCATGCAACCACCAGCCTCGCCCGAGCGAGACGATCTTGCGGCTCCGCCTCCGGCCTCTGATCCCTTCACTCAACCATGACCCGTCGACCTGTCTCCTCCCACCTTCAGCTTCACAAGAGGCCCTCGACCTTGCAGCTCCACTGGGTTCCCTCGTCCCTCCGGCTCCCCCTTGGTCAGACTCCAACTCCGCCACGGACTTGCGAGCCTTCCGCTGTGCTCTGCCTCTCCTCTCTGTCCTCTGTCACACCAGCTCCGCCTTAGCCCTTGGGAACTCTGGCTCTGCTTCAAACACTCATCACAGCGGCTTCACCTAGGTATCCAGTGCCAGCGATGTCGCTCAGTACCATCGGCTCTCCGTCTACGCCCTGGGATCCATCGGTCTCTGTGACTGGGTCTGCCTAAGCGGGCATCATCCCTCATTGCCGCCGGGGTTTAGTCATCCTCCCATCACCATCCCTTCGCCAACCCTTCTGTCACCATCCCTTTGCCAATTTCTCGTCTGCCTACTAAGCCTCCTCCTTCTCCTCTCAATGCAGTGAGGTCGCACCTTCCAGGAGGGGGTCGTTCTGTCACACTTATTCAGTTGTGTTTATTCTTAGTTTCGTTTTCATGGACTTTAAGTTTGATTTCATTGGTCGCATGTGTTCCTTTGTTTGAGTTTCCCACCACTCATCAATTTCCATGGACACTAATCATCATCACTGCTGTTCATCATTTAGTTCATCACCTTGTGTCACTCAGTGTTTGTCTTCCAATTAGTGGAAGCCTGAAACTGTAAGGTTTGGCATCTGTGAGTCATACATTGTTCAGAAATAATGCTTTTATGTTGATATTGTTGCCGTTGCACTAAATAGCTCTACTGTGGTTTCTGCATATAATCATTATGACTGTCATTGCATGTTAGCTTACTTTAACTTGATCAATATGTTAACCTCAGTCACACCAGCTTCATGATATTTCGGGTTGACTGTATTTGATATCATATGATATATGTCTGGTGAGTTTTGTTTTTGCTGAAAATCTGCATTTAGTGTGAAATGCCGGTGAGTGTTATCAATGCAACTCCAGAGATTAAATGTTTCTAACCTCTGATATTATGATCGATACTTGCTGGTGCTGTACTTACACTACTGTTTAAAAGTCTGTGGCAAGTAGAACTTGCTATGTTTAACTTAGCAAAACAAACTTTTAATAGATCAAAAGTGACGCTGATAAATTGATAAAAAAAAAAAAAGAAAGAAATTAAATTCTGTTCTTTAATGCATAAATGCAGCCTGAGCAGAAGATCTTATGCAGGTGAGCACAAGAGACTAAAATATCTTTAAAAAAAACGTACTGACCTGAGACTGTAGTGTATATGGAATGCCGGTACAGACATCAGACTTTTTGTTCACGGCTACTTTTTGTTTTTAATGGAGAAAGTTGCTTTTGGCCATATAATGGTGTAGACATGGAAATCCAACTTTCTTAAGTCACCAAGGATACTATTTTGATCATGCATTTGTAACATTCAGCACTTGAAACGAATGGCAAGCATCATCCCCTCTGATTTTCAATTTCAAGACCCTTTTAAGTAACTTATGCTCTTTTCTGCCCTTGAACTGAAGTAATAGGTCCAGCCGTGAGTCACAGCTGGTATTGGCTGCATTCGAGTCTCTTGCAGCCTGATGTAATCTTTTCTGTTGAGTGAAGTAGCATCCTTTAGGTAGCATCTGCTTATGCTATATATATCTCTCCAGGTCTTGGAGATAGCGATTATTTTTTTTCCCAAGGCATTGTTGAGGCAAAGCACTGAATTTATTTCCCTCATCACAATCATTATCTAAATGTTGCATTGCTCTGTCTGTAATACACTTGCTCTGTTTGCAGGTGACTGGAGGATTGCATGTAAGTTGCTAAGTTGCTTTGATTTGCGTGTGTATCAGCAATATTTTTCAATTTCACTTTCAAGATGAAAGCAGCAACTCTTATTCCCCATGCTTCATATGCATGCTGTTTTTATTCTCTGACTATAGAAAGTTCCTGACTTTAAAAAAATAAATAAATAATTAAGGGAAGAACTGCTTGTTTATCAGCTCCCTGCTCTGGATCTGACTTTTTGCTCTCGCTCTCTCTCTCTCTCTCTCTCTCTCGCTCTCTCTCTCGCTCTCTCTCTCTCTCTCTTTCTCTCTCTCTTTCTCTCTCTCTCTTCTCTCTTTCTCTTCTCTCTTTCTCTCTCTCTCTCTCTCTCTCTCTCTCTCTCTCTCTCTCTCTCTCTCTCTCTCTCTCTCTCTCTCTCTCTCTCTCTCTCTCTCTCTCTCTCTCTCTCTCTCTCTCTCTCTCTCTCTCTCTCTCTCTCTCTCTCTCTCTCTCTGTGTGTGTGTGTGTGTAAACTAAACTTTCATCATCTATGTCACCTATGGAGGCAACTGCACTGGCATTTTTTTTTTTTTTTTTTTTTTTTTTTTTTCACTTAAGCTTCATACCGTTTCAAAACTTAAGTGTGAAAATAAACATTGTTCGGATATTCATAAATGGCTGATATAAACTGAATTTTGTTCATCTTCAAAAGTAGCTTTTGCTTTAGACTGAAAATGGTCAATCCTACCATATGAAGAGGTTAATGATGAATGTTTATAAGTAAACTCATAATTAGTTTTCTGCAAATACATAAGGATAGTATTGCTTGGCGATATTTAGAATTATAAATTATTAGAATGATTTTCGAAGGATTATGTGACACTCAATCAGCTATTTTGTTATAAACCTGGTTTAAACCCATATTGTCCTATGGAAATTGGCTAAAGAGATAGAAGGAACACCAGACTACATTAAAGAAAAATAGCCTACTTTTGAGATGAAAGAACCAGACCACGAATAATTGGTTTAATATTATGATCTTGTTCAGACTCACCTTTAGATTTGGATCAATGTAACCCGATTTCCTAACATCTTTCAAGTGCACTTTATGTATGATGAGAAAGCAATTTTGCTGACTGAGTCTCCACAATAACTGCATTGAGGAACTTGACATTTTGAACAGTTTCCTTTATCATCAGTAACATTTTCATTCCATGAGTAAAAAAAAAAAAAAAAAAATCTGTCATCCTTCACTTACCCTCATGTAGTTCAAATCCATTTTGACGTTTTCTTTCTTTTGTGCAACACAAAAAGAGATATTTTGAATTTGTGAAATTTTTGAATTTGTGCTGAATGCCTTTTTATATACAGTTAGTCACGGAGAACTGAAGCTTTGAAAATAACCATAAAAGTATTGTATTTTACACATACTTTAAAAGTGTTTTTAGAGCACCTTTAAAGGGATAGTTCACCCAAAAAATAAAATTCTGTCATCATTTACTCACCCTCAAGTTGTTCCAAACTTGTATTCATTTCTTGCTTCTACTGAACAAGATATTTTGAAGAACTTTTGATAGCCAAAAAGTTGATTGGCCCCATTGACTTCCATAGCATTTTTCCCCATACTATGGAAGTCAATGGAGCCTATTAACTGGTTGGTTATATATATTTTTAAATGGGGGGCGAAACACTCAGTTTCTGTCAATCTCATGTCAATCTTGAATACCTATAGAGTAGTATTGCATCCTTCATATCTCCGAAAAGTCTTTAGTTTTATTATTTTTATAAAAGAAAGATACGTTCTACCGAGTCTTTCCGAATAAACCCGAGCGGCTGGAGGCGTATCGTGTGGGCGGACCTAAAGAGCCACGAGCGTGCGCAGCTATTGCGTTGAGAGTGTCTGAAAGCTGTAACATCCTTAAACATGGAAAAGAAAACGTTATCCTAAATAAACCATGGCTATCAATCAGATTCAACCATACATATATGATCCAGAATCTGATCCGGAAGCTGAAATTGAACAGGAGCAGCAGCAACAGCAGGACTTCTCTTTGTGGTGTGTACTATGCTTAGCGTGAGTTTTGAAGAGTTTGAGTTTAGCGGAGAACATTTGTGTGTGTTTACTCATGGTTTATGAGGACATGATTTGGTTTATGGACTATTGTATGCGACTAAACGTTAGCAGTAGCAAGTGGAAGCGGTTTTGCACGTCAGACTTGTGTGTGTTTACATAGAAAAACAATGAAATAGTAGCGCATTTGAATTAAGTAGTGCGCTTTGTGTGAATATGTTTCATATTTAGGTTTAATATGTTTGGCGTGGTTTTACAATAAGCAAACAGATACCTATAGTGGTCAGCTAGACAAATGTATTTAAACACACACCATACATCGCATGCTCCACTGATAAATTAACTATACACGATCATGTTGTTTACTGATGTGTATTTACTCGACGATAGCCAACAACACAGACATTTGAAGCAGTTTTACTCACCGCCTGCAGTTCCAGTGCACGACCGTGAACCTTTATCGCTGGGACGCTCCATCTTTCAGCATTAGACAAGCTACAAATCCGGCGTCGAACTGGGCCTTGTTTATAAAAACAAATCATCGCCGAAATGCAATGGAACAAACAAAAACACTTCCGCAACTCCTTTGCTGCTCCGGAAACACAAACTCCATCCACTGTCCCATTAACGCTGGGTTCTTTAGGAAGCTGAACAGTGTTGTCTTGCCCTGACAACCAAGAACACACTTCTTTGGTGACATTGTTGATTTTGTGAAGTCCTGTGACTGCAGTGCAGCCGGCCTCCCTAAAGCCAAGCAAAGTGTTAATGGGCGTGCATTTGCTCTCTTGCTCTGGTCACGTGCACACGCGCCCCTTCTGGGAGAAGAACCCGTACAATGACATTCCGCCCTGTTGACGTCAAGCGGACCCATACTCTAAAAAAAACTTTCCAAACTTTCCAACTTATTTTTGGAAACTTTGTCCATGTTTAGCATGGGAATCCAAGTCTTTAACAGTGTAAAAAGCTCAGAATGCATGAAACTACATTTCCCACAACCCCTACCCCAACCCCCCCCCCCAAAACCTGGACATCGCTATTCCATGGAAAAAAGGCAAATGGGTTTGGAATGACATGAGTCAGTACACGATGACAGTATTTCCAATTTTCTGTGAACTATTCTGTCAAACAGTGCTTGGTAATGTTCCCCAAAGATATTCAGAAATTCATTGCGGCATTTAGTGGCAGTCATCCAGAAGATTTATCCATTATACACTGATTTCTGAAAAGCTGTCCATCAATGAGGTTACAAAATCATGGCACATCTGCAGGCATCGTAAGTCAAGAGTGATTTATGATGTGTGATGGAGTAGCAATAAATACTTTAAGAGGGGTAAATATTTATGGCTGGAGCTCATAAAGTAGCCAGTCATAATGATGTCTGAGTTGTAAAAAATACCTTATTAGTAGAGCCTCATGATTCTGGATAAATTGAGAATTTTTGGATCACGATTCTCCCACGATTCTGAACAGACAACTTAACAAAATAACATGTAATTTACAAGAGGTTCTGACAAATGTTAATTACTGCAGTCTATTTAAAATGTTTGAATTGGTTTGATTAACTGATTCAATGACACACTCAAGAATACTTATCTGGCTGCGTCCGAAATTGTATACTCTCTTGAGTACTTACTTTGAATAAGTAATTACTTCACGACCGCTAAAAAACTATGTTCTATATAGTATGTGTGTACCCCATATGTGTACCCCAGTTACGTCGCTTCACTGCCATTTATAAATCCTGACGCAGTTATCATTTTCACGTCCTGCGCCACGTTGTTTAAATAGCAAATGCATTTGCGTCCATTTGTGCGTTCATGGGGGTGCTGGTCTGAAAATGAGGTGTGTTCAGGTGCATTGTTGGTGCGTTGCTATTTTGAGGCAACTGAGAATGCAGTATTTTTGTGTTATTTAAAGGGCACATTGGTAATATGCGCCTATAGGCGGGTACACAACACGCACACTTGTTACACACACAGGGATGCGCAGCAGCACACAAACATTTTTAAAAACAAAATTATTACAATGCAAAAGATTATTATTGTGTACACAAAGATAAAAATGCCTAAAAGTCATTGCATGTATTATAATTACCTATTTGCAGTAATGACAAATTAAATTGGCTACTTATTTAACCAATCGTGGCAATACACACCTGTGTATTTAAACTGACCCATCAGGTTGAGGGTGTCTATGTTCCGCCATGTAAATAGTGAATCCGCCATGGTGCAAGTGCAACCGGCTTTTAAAGGGAAAGGGAGATGAGACTCTGATTGGTTTATTGCACGTTATGCCCAAAACACACCTATGACTCATTCAGGGACAACCCTTTTAGACCATGCATCGGGTGCACTGACCATTATTCCCGTCATTAATTTAGCAAGTGGATTCAGACACGCCTTAAGTGCACTTGCACCGTACGCTTTAGACCATGCGCTTAGATCGTTTAAATAGGGCCCATACTGTTTTCCGCCTACTATGTAGTGTGGAAGTATGCGATTTTGGATGCAGCCATTGTTTCATTACTGGATGAATCAGTATTTTTTAAACAAAATCTCTTGAATGAATGATTTAATCACAAATACAATTTTTAATAGTCACTTTTCGCAACCTGGTGGAGTTATTTGAAGCATCATATTACTTTTAAAAGGTGATTCACTCTACTTGGATCGCTTCAGTAGACATCAGTGTTTATATCTGAACTATAAACTTTTATCCCAGTTCTTCTGTGACAATATTAATATTTGTAACAGAAATAATGAGACCGTGTGGTCGAAAAGACTGCTGTGATTTTGTCAAAGTTTTAATAGACACAGATGAGTCGTTGTCATTTCAGAATGAGATCGTGTTTGAATGATTATGTATGATAATGATTCATCGTGCAGCTCCTTTAGGGCTTATTAGTTGAATATCTGTGTCATATTGACCGTCTTTTTATATATATGCTGAATGCGTGCAAAACCTAGCGGGATAAATTGTTTGCACTCTTCAAACTGTTTTTGTTATTTTAATCTCACCCCCCACTAAGAACAATCTACAGAACATTTGGATGCTGAACATTGGATTCAGAAGCTGTCAGCTGTGCTTAATAGAAAAAAGCGAGAAAGAGTTGTACTTGTATATGTGTGCATGCGTGTGTGTGTTTCTGTTTACATCAAGCAAGTGTGTGAATACCAAATGCAGACCCTATTTAAAGGGAATCAATTTGTCCTATCTTTAAAAGGCAGTGCATCAGTGGGCACATTATCTGTGATTCTGCCTCATTATACACACTGATGGACAGCAGTAACTACTGCAGTCACCTCACCCTCAACTGGACCCGTCAACAGCTGCACTGCACTGGCCAGAACACAGGCTGGCTGCTTTGCAAATCAAAGCTATCTCATTTCATGATTTTCTCTTTGTATTTGAAACTTTACATAAAAAAAAGAAGAAGAAAAAAAAGATGATTATTCATAATGTCTGGCATCTGTGCAAAAACAGATTCACATTATGTAACAACACCCCAACAGACTTGAGACTAATACAATGGATAGTTTTAAATGGAAAATACAGAATTCCAGCAAAGTTCCTGTAGCTCAGCATGGTGCTAACTAAAGTGCTCTGATCAGGATTTTTTTGGGGCCGATCACTGCCCATATGAAAAAAATATGTTTTCTTTCAAGTGTGCTATTAGTATACTAGTATATTAGTATTCATTTAAACTAAAAATAAGAAAGTATACATTGTCTACTTTTTATGTACTTCTCATAAACATACTTTATGTATTTCTCAGATATATACTTAAAGCTAGTTAGTTTAGCTTATTTTTCTGACACAAACACATCACTTCGCTTCAGGCCTTTATTAACCCCTTGGAGCCGTGTGGATTACTTTTATGATGGATAGATGCACTTTTATGGACTTCAAAACAGATCAGCCATTCACTGACATTATAAAGCTTGGAAGATTTTTTTATATAACTATATATAAAATATATTATATTCGTCTGAAAGAAGAATGTCGTATACACCTAGGATGGCTTGATGGTAAGTATATCATGGGCTAATTTTCATTTTTGGGTGAGCTATCCCTTTAAGCCGTTTAAGATACATATGCAATTTATTTCTCAACTGTTTATGTTCAATTAAGACAAATCTGACTGTGTGTCTTTGACCATTTAGGCGCAAACCTGAAGCCCACTGCGCACGGACAGAAAGCCGCTGGGGTAAAGTGGCATAATGCAACTCTTATCGAGCACCTCCAGCAGTTTAGCAACAGTGGACGATAAGTTTGGGCATTTAGGAAGGAGCAAAAGTGGACCGCTGAGAAGGAAATAAATTAAATAAGATTATTCGGTCTGAAAATGTAGTCGTAAATTCCTACTCCTATAACTAACCCTACCCATGAGCTATCCCTAAAATCAGTGGGGAATGATAGGCGAATAGCACTGATGTAGAAGCATTTAACCCTGGCTGTAAGCCTAAGCTTGACATAAACTGTAAACTTGCCCCTCAGATCTGTACATTGTGAGTTACTTTGGATAAAAGCATCAGCCAAATGCATAATGTAAATGTTAGGGAATATATTCTCTAGCACATGGGGGCTGTAATAAAATAAGAAAAAGATAAGAGGTTGACTTGGACTGGAATTACTTGCTGAATTAAAAAAAAAAAAAAAAAAAAAAAAAAAAAAAAAAAATATATATATATATATATATATATATATATATATATATATATATATATATATTATTATTATTATTATTTAGAATAAATAATATTTTTCAGATTTTTTCTTTTCTTTTTACAATGACAACATAAAAGTTAAACAATTTAAATTGTAAACAACTTTTAAACAACATTGCTCTTGTAATATTACACTAACTTGTTTTTCTCAGAAAGTGGAAATACAGAAAATATAGCAGCCTTTATATTTTAAAAGAAGTTCCTTAGCAAGGAGCTAAGAAGCTCAAAAAGTTTGAAAACCTTGATGATGCCACTTTTGATGAAAATGTGTCCTTTAATATTGGATTTTTCATATTTTTTACATTTGTTTTTCATATTTGTATATATATATATATATATATATATATATATATATATATATATATATATATATATATATATATATATATATATATATATATATATATATATATATATATATATTAAAGGGATAGTTCACCCAAAAATGAAAATTAGCCCATGATTTACTTATATATATATATATATATATATATATATATATATATATATATATATATATATATATATATATATATAAAATAAAAAATACATAAAATATTAACCTTTACTAATTATTTGGCAAGCGTAAGGATTTGAGTGAGTTTGACAAGGGCCAAATTGTGTTGGCTAGACGACTGGGTCAGAGCATCTCCAAAACTGCAGCTCTTCTCTATCAAAGCTTCTCTATCTATCAAAAGTGGTCCAAGCTAGGAACAGTGGTGAACCGGCGACAGGGTCATAGGCAGCCAAGGCTGGTGGCCTGGTCTGATGAATCACGTTTTCTTTTACATCACATGGATGGCCGGGTGCGTGTGCGTCGCTTACCTGGGGAACACATGGCACCAGGATGCACTATGGGAAGAAGGCAAGCCGGCGGAGGCAGTGTGATGCTTTGGGCAATGTTCTGCTGGGAAACCTTGGGTCCTGCCATTCATGTGGATGTTACTTTGACACCTACCACCTACCTAAGCATTGTTGCAGACCATGTACACCCTTTCATGGAAACGGTATTCCCTGGTGGCTGTGTCCTCTTTCAGCAGGATAATGTGCCCTGCTACAAACCAAAAATGGTTCAGGAACGGTTTGAGGAGCACAATGAGTTTTAAGGTGTTGACTTGGCCTCCATATTCTCCAGATCTCAATCCAATGAAGCATCTGTGGGATGTGCTGAACAAACAAGTCCGATCCATGGAGGCCCCACCTCGCAACTTCCAGGACTTAAAGGATCTGCTGCTAACATCTTGGTGGCAGCAAATTTGAGCAAAAAAAAAAAGTGAAGGTTAATAATATTTTTTTAACATAATATAACATATATTTTTTTAATTGGACTCTTTTGCTATTTTTGTTAGAGCTGCTGAATGTTTGCTTTCTGAAAGAAAAGTAGCTTGTCCTCAACCTTAAGGAACTTGCCCTTCACAAACACATGCATATAAACAAATGCACACCTACCTAATAAAGGAACTGTTAATTAGCAGCCTTTTGCTCAGACGCCACTCCACTGTCCAATCCTCTGACCTCCCATCAACCTCTATTTCTTCTGCTTTATTTTTTTTTTTCAACTCGCCATGGCTCAGAAACTCTTGCTAATGCTCTCCAACTCCAGGACCTTCTAATTAACAGACAGAGCAGAATTCGAACAGGCACCGGCTCAAGCACCTGCATATTTTGAACTATTCCTTTACACTGATGAATACTTGATTATGCCTGGCGTGCAAGAGCTCATTATTTCTGTATTTTGAGTGATGTTTAGTCATATCCAAGAAGTTTCTTTGGACATTTCATCAACCGGTTTATACAGATAGGCTGGTTCCTAGGTAACTGTAGCTAGAGCTATGAAGTATCTTAAGGATGAAAGCCGGAATTAGCTTCATGAAACTGATGTAAGCACATTTGTCATGTTTCTCTTGTCAAACAGTTGTGGAACATAAAGGATTATGATGCTTACAAAGAGGTCCAGACACTGTGAGGGCGGTTTGCAGCATCTGGTTTATGCATCTCACAAAGCCACACAAATATTTTTTGTCTAAGTTTTTATCTATAATCTATTTTGTAAGTTCTCCCACAAAGGATGCACATTTCACAATATTCTGACCAATGCCGATATTTTTATTTTTTTTAACGTATGTTATGACCAATAACCCGTAAATTGCAGAAATAAAAATGTATACTACTTAAAGCTTTTTCCAGATGTGTGTTTTAAATGTATTTAATGTTTTTATATATTCAAACATGTTAAATGTACAAGAAAACCGTAGCATTTTGCAGTATAAAAGTAGATATAATTTTGAGATTGGCTAAAGATTACATTTTACAATTAGTAATGAAGATTAACTTTAAGTGAGCGATTGATTACAGAATTGGGGAAATGAGCATGCAAAGTTAAAAATGCAACAACAATAATAATTTATGTTAATAAATTAATAATAATAATTCTAATGTATGCTGGTGCAGGATGATGTTTTAAACTATTTTCATCAGTCTTTTTAGTTTATGTGGCTGTTTTAGATCATGTTTGACTTTCTCCATAGCGTTTTAATGTGGTAAATTTCCAATAGAATTCAAATGGGTCGAACATTTTATCATCAGTGTCGCGACAGGATAATTGGTCCATTCGGTTCTTGGGGGGTCTACGCCCCTGCCTGAAAGTGTCTTGTGGTATCTGGCACCAAGACGTTAGCAGCAGATCCTTCAAGTCATGTAGGTTGTGAGGTGGAGCCACTGTGGATTGGATTTGTTGGTCCAGCACATCCCACAAATGTCCATCCCATTGTAGATACTTTCGCAGATGGACAGGAGACATCATAGTCTGTTGTGACACATTCCTCTCATAACAATAATTTAAAAAATTATGTCTTGTGCCAGAGTAGACCTTTTTTTGGCTCGTACCAGTCGAGATAGTCTTTGTTGCCCTCATGCATTGATGAGCCTTTGGTGTCCAACACCGTCACCGGTTTGTGGCTTGTCCCTCCTCGAACCATTGTTGGTAAATTCTCACCACTGCTAACCAGGAACAACCCACAAGCCTTGCCATTATAGAAATACTCAGACCCAGTCAACTTACCATAATAATTTGGCCCTTGTCAAAGTGGCTCAGATCTTTATTTCTGCCCATTTCTCCTGCATCCAACAAGTTCATTACGAAGACTGATTGTCTGCTTACCATCTAATATCAGACCTTAATATGTGGCCTTGGTAGGAGATTATCAACCTTATTCGCTTCCCCTGTGACTGGTCATACTGTTTTGGCAGCATCAACCAATGCCAATCAAAATCTCCAAACTTGGATGATAACCAATATGGTTCCAGTATTGTGCATCCCTACTTTGAAAACACTAAATTTGAATAAAAGCATCTGCCAGATGCATAAATGTTGAATTAAACATTGACCCTAAAAAGTGGCCCTGCATCCCAAAAATTGGTTAGCAATCCATCATATTACATTTCGATCTGACAGAAGGAGGTGATGCAGATCCTTAATAATATGGTAATATGAATCCTATGACCCTATAACCTCTATCCTATGACCCTATAATAAAAAAAAATATTTTTATTTCCTATGTTTGTCTGGCTATCACCAGACCAAACTCAATCTTTTAAGATTGAACATTGGTCTGGGGAGTCTGCTCTGTATTTTCTCCTGCACAAGAGGCGTGATCAACAGGCAGAGTTCAAATGACTCTGTATTCAACTGGATAGTCCTTCAACCAATCAGACCACAAGAGGTGTGATCAACGGGCATAGTTCAAATGACTCTGTACGCAATTGGATAGTCCTTCAACCAATCAGACCACAAGAGGCATGATCAACGGGCATAGTTCAAATGACTCTGTACGCAATTGGATAGTCCTTCAACCAATCAGACCACAAGAGGCGTGATCAACAGGCATAGTTCAAATGACTCTGTACGCAATCGGATAGTCCTTCAACCAATCAGACCACAAGAGCCGTGATCAACAGGCAACGACCCATCGCTTCTCCATCCACCAATAACGCGCCAGGTGGATAAGCCAGTCTGTGATTGGTTCCCGCAAAAGTGTAACAGAAGCAGTAAAAATGGTTTCCAGACTGAGTTGCAGGGCGAAATCAAATCGCCGGCAGATCAGGCTGAGTTTACCGAGTCTATATGGATTTAGTACATTAGAATAAATGTCTTTCTCTCACGGCTTCCCACAGATGTGATGTGACAAACTAGTTTGCCAAACATTGTAACATTGTCATTTCCTAGCAACTGAGTAAGCCAAAACCAACAGATTAGCATCCTGCTGATGAGAATTTCTCATGAGTGTTTGCACAGCCTCTCCAAGCTTTTTCTCTCAGAATAGAACGGGAAGATGCAGCTCTGATTGGAGTATAGTAAGGTTCTTCTCTTATTTGACTTATTATTTTGGACTTTTGCCATGAAGAAACCCTTTTGTTTACAGCAAATATTTTATGTCTTACAGTATCGGTATCACTATCCTTGGGTTGTGTGTTATGTTTTCAGCACTAACCGATTTCAAATTATGCTGGCTGATTACATTTTTATAAGCACTTATTAAGTATTAATTACCTTTCATGTCAATGATTTGCATGATTAAAGAATGTTTTATGAGCCTCCTTTTATTATGACAGAATATTCATGGCAGCATTTTCCTCATTTTTTGTTAAATCCAGTAAATTACTCTAAAGCATGTTGATGTGGCCCACATATTCAGGAGATTATAATTTCATTATTAGTGGGATCAACCAGCCTTCACTATTACCAATTAGTGTTTAAAGGCATAATTGGAAATGCAAATCATCTTTATTTTCATTCTTTTAATCACACTGTATTAAATCCTGTATTAACACATGCTTGCTTTTCTGATGGATTCATCCAGTATCTATGATCAGGCTTTTAAATAATGTGTGCATGTGTGTTCACGTTCACATTCTTTGGTTATTTATTCAGAAATTACGCTGGCCGAGAAGTGCAAAACAAAATCACAATCACGAAAACAAAATAACAAATTCAAAATTCAAAACAACAAATTATAAACGCAATGGAAAGTCTAAAAGCAAATTAACAGTTAGAAAACACAATAACAATTCCGGAAACAAAGTGACAAATCAGAAAACACAAAGACAAGTCGGACAAAGCGGAAAAGGTAGGTATATGTGGCGAATGGAATACTGACCACTGATTGGACGAGACATCTGTCAATCAAGACATGCAGAACGTACAGCAGGCTGCGGCAGGAGAAAGTTGATTTGCGTCTGCATGTGTAAATATTAGAGATGTATCGTCTACGATAATAATTATTTCAATGATCTGCAAAGCTGCAAGCTAAACTTATGATGACACTGACTTTGCAAAACATAAAAACACTAATAGAAAGCAGTCTATCATACATCAAACATATAAAATGCTGCATAGAAAACTGTCCGTCTGATCTAAGATCATTTCTCAAATGTGTGTACGTGCGATTCAGAAAAATTAACATACGCACAAAAAAAAAAAAAAAAAAAACATTTGTAGCCTATAATTTAATTCAAAGTAATTTCATATATCAATACTCAATAAAACAAAACATTACTCTTATAGCATGCAGTGCAAATGCATTGTCTAAATTTCATTTCCTTGCCAGTGGAAACTTTTCTTGATTTAAAGTTGGCAGAGGCTATTCTAGATGTGCAAGACGCCATTTAATGCAAATAGATTATCATATCGCAGGTCTATTAAGTAGACCTAAGCTACCCGTTAGACACTTTATTTTTATTTCAAATTAAATGCCTCTCCAAGCTGATAAGCAATAGGGAAAAGAAAGGGAGTAGGCATATTTTATATGAAAAGTTATTCTTTCTCCATAATTAATCTCACTAAATTAGCCTGTAAAAAAAGAGACATCTCTAACATGCAGATACAAATCAACTTTCTCCTGCCTGCTGTACGTTCTGCATGTCTTGATTGACAAATGTCTCGTCCAATCAGTGGTCAGTATTCCATTCGCCACATATACCTACCTTTTCCGTTTTGTCCGACTTGTCGTTGTGTTTTCTGATTTGTTATTTTGTTCTTAGATTTATCATTGTGTTTTCTGATTTGTTATTTTGTTTTTAGATTTATCGTTGTGTTTTCTGATTTGTTATTTTGTTTCCAGAATTGTTATTGCATTTATAATTTATTTTGTTTTCAGAATTGGGATTTGTTTTGCACTTCTCGGCCACCGTAAGAAATACATAAAAATTCAATTCATACGTACAGTGAGTGTGACTATGATCAGCATGTTGTTAAATGTTAATTCATTTTTATTTATTCATTTATTTATTCATTTATTTATTTTTGAGGGGCATGAAATCCAAAAAGTCTGGGTGATACAGCTATTCTATTTAAAGAATAATATATTATTTTCTAAAAAAAAAAAAAAAAAAAAAATGGTTACAATAATTTTAGATAAACTGCTTCACTGATTATTAGTATTTAAAAAAATGTTGTCTTTAAAATCAAGAGTGGCTCAAGAAAAATGCAGGACAAAAAAAACAGATTTGACCATTTTATAACATGACAAGGTTAGTTCAAGTTATGAAATGTTGTCAAGTTATATCAAGTGTTGCAACTCTTAAAATGTAATGGTATTTATGAATTAAAGGTGCAGTGTGTAATATTTGTGAGGATGTATTGACAGAAATGCAATGTAATATGCATAACTATGTTTTCAGTGATGTATAAAGACCTTATGAACCGTTATGTTTTTATTACCTTAGAATGAGCCATTTCTATCTACACACACCGCGGGTCCCCTTACAGTGAAGTCTCCATTTTGTGCCGTCATGTTTCTACAGTAGCCCTAAACGGACAAACTGCTCTACGGAGCACTAGCTACTCTCTGCTGTCTCAGATATCCTGTGTCGGCCACCGTAGCTTGTCTTGAAACGGAGGGGTAAGCAGTGGGCGGTTGAAATTCGCAAGCTCACCTCTAGATGCCACTAAAATTTACACGGTGCACCTTTTATAATGAATGATTTTTGTGTACAAAATACTTTTTAAAAACATACTGAAAAAATACAGAGATTTAGTAAAATTTGGCACATATGTTTTAAACTATTCTGTCCAATATGCTGCTTGTGGACGAATCCAAAAAAAACCACAAAAAAACAAATTACTTTTGCTACAGGGGCTCGTGGAAATTTAAATGATGTAGTTTCATAACAGGAGACAACACAAAAAATAACGTAGACTCTGTTGAATGGCTTTCGCCAGTTGGACCCAGGTTTTGCTTAAAGGGTTAGTTCACCCAAAAATGAAAATGATGTCATTAATGACTCACCCTCATGTCGTTCCACACCTGTAAGATCTCCGTTCATCTTCAGAACGCAGTTTAAGATATTTTTGATTTAGTCCGAGAGCTTTCTGTCCCTCCATTGAAAATGTATGTACGGTATACTGTCCATGTCCAGAAAGGTAATAAAAGCATCAGCTTTGTTTACAGTCTGAGGGAGACGCACGCTGTAAACAAAACAACCTTCGCAAACATGTCTAAGGATTTCGACACAGAGGAAGACTTGCATTTTTTTGCTCAGCCATATTTATTTGAACCCGAATACACGGACTGTAAACGAAGCTCTGGCGCACCAGATAACACGTCGGCAGCGTCACTGCGGAGTCGTGAACGCGGATTGACAAGAGATGAATGCTGAATAAAGTAGTTTTTGTTATTTTTGGACCAAAATGTATTTTCGATGCTTCAAAAATTTCTAACTAACCCACTGATGTCACATGGACTACTTTGATGATGCTTTTATGACCTTTCTGGACATGGACAGTACACCGTACATACATTTTCAATGGAGGGACAGAAAGCTCTTGTACTAAATCTAAAATATCTTAAACTGCGTTCCGAAGATCTTACGGGTGTGGAACGACATGAGGGTCATTAATGACATCATTTTCATTTTTGGGTGAACTAACCCTTTAAATCAATGTACAGTATCCACAGTATCTGCTATTTTTGTCTTTACTCATAATAACCTCATTTTTAGATTCAGTCCGTTTTAGCAGCATTAGACATGTCTGGCCAAGTATTGTATTTTTATCTTGCCTTCATTCCCCTCACGGATCTAATAACATGCTGCCATAGTTCTGGGTCAAGAGGTGAAGCAAGACGGCAGTGTCTTTATGCTGAGTTCGCTTGTTGGACTTAAGCCTAATACGTTCTTACATTTTTATTAGGAAGCAGATTGGATAACACAAGCGCCAAATTTGTTCCTGAGCCAATATGTCATTTGTGTCTTTATCGGATGATTCCAAGGCTGGAAGATTTAGAGCAAGAATCCTGATCATTAAATCTATGATACGCAAGCTTTAAGGTTAGCAACATTGCTTGACTCGATACCGTGGAGGTGTCACTATGAATAAAATCAATAGGACAAATACAGCGTTGGTTCTACTACATTATAGTACGTACTGTCTTTATGCTAATGCTACAAGAAATTATAAGCAATTATTATTAAACATTGATTCTGAGTGGTCAAATGAGACCTCATAAGACTCCTCATAAGAATGCCAAAATGTATTTTACTATTGCAACTGCCAACTCATTTCCTAAACTGTCTAAGTTTCTTTCTTCTCAGATAATACAATTATTTCAACTTAACTGTTTCATCTCTATTATGCCTTATTATGTCTTGGATCCGTGGTGTAACAGTTTTTTCCAGGGTGCTAATGTGGGCTACTTCATCTCCTGATCTCATCCTTCTCACTTTTCTCCACATAATTTATCTCTACTTTAACTTGCTGTAACACTGTGGTCATATACTTTGTACAAAGACGCAGGAGCTACACAAAATAGTCTTTTAATAATCACTCTAATCCGTAAACACAGGAGATCACTAGAATAAGCCAAAAGAACCACATGAACTGAAATGAGAATAGGCAAAAAGCTGAACAAAACAAGTATAAATACACAGACTAAATGAGGGAACTCAACAAGTAACACCTGAAAAGAACAATTAACTAATTAGTACCCTAGGAGATTAACTAGAAAGAATTCAGGCAAACACAAGGAGAAACAGAACATAAGTATGACACTTATATTATATCTAACAATACACTGATCAGGCATAACATTATGGCCTAATATTGTGTTGGTCCCACTTTTGCTGCCAAAACAGCCCTGACACACCGAGGCATGGATTCCACCAGACCCCTGAAGGTGTGCCGTGGTATCTGGCACCAATATGTTAGCAGCAGATCCTTTTAGTCCTGTAAGTTGCAAGGTGGGGACTCCATGGATAAGAAATGCTTGTTCAGCACATCCCACAAATGCTCGATTGGATTGAGATCTGGCAAATTTGGAGGCCAAGTCAACACCTTAAACTCGTTGTGCTCCTCAAACCGTTCCTGAACCCTTTTTGCTTTGTGGCAGGGCACATTATCCTGCTGAAAGAGGACACAGCCACCAGGGAATATCGTTTCCATGAAAGGGTGTAGGGGAGAGCGGGGCACAACCTAACACTTTTTGACTTTCTCAGTTTGTGTAGATCCACTTGGGGTTCAGAGTATTTATTTTTTCCCACATTAATTTCACACGTGTCTAGTGCAAATATGTGGTTTTGTTTCATTAATACAGTGTATACTTTTTTCTTGATTTACCCCGAAAGAATGGAAGTGAAATGTGACAACATGCCCCATAGGTGGGGTACATTGTAACATGACCAAATGACAGCTTAAAATGATATCTGATATAATCAAAGAAATATCCAAGACAAACTAAAATATTTTTTCAATAAAGTACAATATATATATATTTTTTTAAATAAAATAATGCCATTTTTTAATAATGAAAAATAAACTAATTTTTGAGTTTGACAACAAACACATCGCTAAATACAGCACAGTTCAAAACATAATAATAATGAATAATTTATGAACATTAACGCAGTAACGCAGTGTGACAACACACCCCATCTGCGCAACTGGGATTTAACCCCGGCTCGTGTCTTCTGCTGTTAGATCAGCATTAAAGACCCATCTCAACTGTTAAATAACAGATAGAAGATTACAATAATATCAGATTTGTCTTATTTTAAATAAACACAAAAAACAGAGATGAAAAATAAACTTAAGTAAGAATTTTACTTTTGCTATGGTTTAATAAATGTTCAGTGATATCTTCCAAAGATTTCTTAATTTTGGTGCAATTTTTTCTCTAAATAATGTTGATATGGCAACTAGTGAATACACAAAGTTTCGTCATCCTGGCATGTGTGGAAAGTTTTAAACCATGCGTGTTACAACTAACCCCACGTTAGGTTGTGCCCCGTAGTCCCTTACATGGTCTGCAACAATGCTTAGGTAGGTGGTAGGTGTCAAAGTAACATCCACATGGATGGCAGGACCCAAGGTTTCCCAGCAGAACATTGCCCAAAGCATCACACTGCCTCCACCGGCTTGCCTTCTTCCCATTGTGCATCCTGGTGCCATGTGTTCCCCAGTTAAGAGACGTACACACACCCGGCCATCCATGTGATGTAAAAGGAAATGTGATTCATCAGACCAGGCCACCTTCTTCCATTACTCCGTGGTCCAGTTCTGACGCTCACGTGCCCACTGTGCTTTCGGCGGTGGACAGGGGTGAGCATGGGCACCCTGACTGGTCTGAGGCTATGTAGCCCCATACACAACAAACTGTGATGCACTGTGTATTCTGACACCTTTCTATCAGAACCAGCATTAACTTATTGAGCAATTTGAGCTACAGTAGTTTGTCTGTTTGATCTGATCACATGGGCCAGCTTTCACTCCCCATGTGCATCAATGAGCCTTGGCTGCCCATGACCCTGTCTGACCCAGTCGTCTAACCATCACAATTTGGCCCTTGTCAAACTCACTCAAATCCTTACACTTGCCCATTTTTCCTGCTTCTAACACATCAACTTTGAGGTCAAAATGTTCACTTGTTGCCTAATATATCCCACCCACTAACAGGTGCCGTGATGAAGACATAAACACAAGGTATTCACTTCACCTGTCAATGGTTATAATGTTATGCCTGATCTGTGTGTTTATGCCTGGTCTGTGTGTTGATACAATGTCCTACCTGCCTATCAACAGTATGTGACCTGTTCAAAATTAGTCGCAATAAACAAATTTTCAAAAATGAGTTATTGTTGTTGTCACCTTCTCTTAAAAACTATTCAAAATAATGTATTATTTGTTGGAATCAGACAAAAAATTCTGATCCACATCTGTTTGAAGTCGATAGAGTCAGGTAAGTCAGTTTTGAGAAAAATCGAGTTAAAGTTATCTGAAGGTTCCAAAACAAAATCACCTAGCAACCATACCTTAAAATCCCTGGTAATCACACCAAATTTGCCAAGTCAAAATCAAATATTTATAGGAAAAATGTATATACATTTTATTTGTCCATTGCTTGATTAACATTAATGAAACAGACAGCCTATAAGACCTACTGTACCGCACAGATTTAATATAATACTACACATTAGAGATGTGCGGTTGACGGTTACAGCCGCAGATAAACCGCGGATCAGGCGGATGACGTGATGAAAAATAATATTTTAATTAAATTTGGGCAGGTAGCAGTTGAACCAATCAAATGAAAAAAATATATACACTGTTAAAAATTGCTACCTTAAATTAAGTAGCCTATGGTAGCCTAGCAGCATTCTTTCCTCTCCAGTGTGCAATAAGAAAGTAGAATACAGTGCAAGTTGACCGATGATTCATCTCCCATCATGTCGCATCTCACTGCAGTGTCTGGTAGGCCACTAAGCAAACCTGCAAGCTATGAGCCCAGCTGTCAGTATGAAGGCCTACCACACGGGGAATAGGCATTTAAAAGAGACATCAGAAATGACATCGGGCAATGGCAGCGCGAGATGTTCAGAAGAACGCAAGAGCTAAACTTCTGCAAGCTCAATAACATCCACAGCAAAAAAAGAAGCTAAGAAAAATAGTCGGAAAACTTTGGCAAGCAGGCAAGTTTTGGGGTTGTTATGGACAATTAAAAATGTGAACATGCACATTGCACTGTTGTGCGAATTTCAGTCAATGAATAGAGTCGGCGTTTCTTTAATATCGAGGCTCCATAGTTTGTTTCTTGTATTGTTGTTAGGCCTGTTTGTGCACACGCTTCGGATCTGTCAGTCGGCGCGAGTAAGTTCGCTTTGTTTACATCAGCATGAGTTTGAAAATCACATTTCATTGGTTCAGACTCATGCCATTGAGAATTCGCTATGAATATTCATAAAGTTGGAATGCTGTGCTTTAAAACAACACCAAACTTGTGCTGAGAGGAAGTGCCAGTGGTCGAGAAGCGAGTAGAGAACTCTCTGAAAACATACAAATAAAGATACTTTTAGATGTTTAATTGCTATTTCGAAAATTGACTACACAAATAATTACCCTTTAATTAAAAAGTACTTACAGTATAAACAATTTGTTCATTTTCCTTGTAGTTCCCCCTTTATTCCCCAAATATTACATATTGTTCCCTTATACCTACACGTATACTCTATAGTTACACTATAATTACCGAAAGTTACGCTGTACATTTGTTTTACTTACGCAGTACTTTCCGGGCTGTAGCCTAAAGCATTACGCAAATATTCAGTATGGGTTTTATAGACTTATAACAGTGACTCAATTTTATTTTTATTTTTTTTCACAAACCACGCATAAACGTCATTTTCTCAAAACTACAAACTTTTACACACATGCTGCTCACATATTATTGTAGCAGAGTTTGTGCTGAATACAGAGTAATCAATCTTTAGCCATGAAAATGTTACAAGTAACAGAAATAAGCACAAATGTCAGGGCACGTCAAATGACATCTAGGGCCCAGAAAACAGCTCAGGTCGGTTAAACAGTGAAAAAAACCCATACCTTTCTTGATGTGCGTTGTTCACTTTTCTTGACTGGTAATTTGAAGGAAAAATACAATCAAAGTTTTGAACATTCTGATGTGTCTGCAGTGATGTTTGATGGTGCACATACTTGTGGGTGCGCGCGTGAGCACGTGTGTGTGTGTTAGTTATGCACGGTTCGCGGTTATATCCACCGATCGGGTGGGCCAAGTAATAAAAAGTATCATTCCAACTAATTGCGGGTGGATGAGACAAATCGTGTTTATTTGACATTTTGCGAGCCCTGTGGGCGAATCATTCTGGTTGCCATTTTTCCACATTGGAAGTTTTCAAAACTGAAACTGAGAGGGAGCCGAAGCTCATTATAATATGCAAAACTGTTATCCAGTCATAGCAGTGGGCGTTTACTTCTAAGTGGTCAATGTGGCAAGCCCATAAAAAATAATAATAATTAAAAAAAGTTTCAAGAGCTAGGCTCAAAACCAGAGTAGAAAATAGCCTATAACTTATTCATTATGATGTTTTTGAATGTAAAAACCGCACAAATGTCATAAGTTGACCTCAGACAACAGTATAAAAAAAGCCAGTTCATGACACCTTTAAAGTAGCAATCTAATTGGTAAGAAAATGAGAGACATTTCGACCTCTCAAATAGACTCTTACATAGTTCATGTGATACAGTGTTAGTGAGAAAACTGGTGTACTGAGCTTAGATTTGCACTGGAAAATCCAACACTTCAGCCTTGTAGCGTGTTCATCTGGCTGTGTTCCGTATTTCTTTTATTTCGTTTTGTTTATTTATTTATTATGATACTCCTTGGGATGTCAAATGTATTCTCAGTGTGCCCCATATCTGCGACACAGATTCAGGAAAGAAAGCAGAAACACCGGGGGGCTATGCTGTGCTATAATTCCTGTTCTTGGCTCAGGAGAGAATGAGTCACAACAGTGTCTTACAATCTCAAGAAAAGCACCAAATGACAATCTCTTTGTGGAAAAGTACAGAGTCATTTACTCCGTAAATGTGCCAATGAAACTAAATTGCAGTGGTAACTTAATCTGTTACAGTCTGAATGTGTGATTTTATATTGTGTTTGATATTTCAAACTAAACTGTATTTTTTTTTTTTTTTTTAAGGATAAACACCTTTTAAAGAATCCATGAAATCAAAATTGGGGCATTTGCTTTCTCTGTAGGAATATACTCCTAAAAAAAGATTCCATTTGGGGAAAAAAGACTTAATATTGACATTGTATCTGTCACTGTATAAATTTGCAACCAATCAAATGCTTTTAAGAATGAGATTGTCCCTCCTACTCTATTAATTATATAAGCAATAGCAAATGATTGTCCATGGCTATAATGTAACAAAAGCCTATTGGTTATAATTAATTTCAACTTCATTTTCCATTTTACTGAAGGCCTACTACACCACCCATGAACCCTGAAAAGAAATATACACCAATCAGAGAACACACCATATTATATTATATTACTATACTATATGCAATATATTTATTTGTTGCATTGCAAATTACATAATCGAGTCCCACTTATAGTTTTTCATGTTTTTATTCAAATGGAGTCTTGGAGTGCAAGACTTTAAGGATGCAGAGTTTAACTTTTTGTCTGATTTCCAATACATATTTTCTTCAAATCTATGTTTATATTTATGCATTTGGCAGATGCTTTTATCCAAAGCAACTTACATTACATTCAAGGTACACATTTTTACATTTTTTGTCAGTTCTTGCTTTCCCTGGGAATCAAACCCATGACCTTGGCGTTGCTAGCACCACACTCTTATTGTTTGAGCTACAGGAAATCTAGGTTTGCAATGTGATCCATATTGGAGTTGGGTGGGTTGATTCTCATACAAACAAAAATAATGGGAACCCAAGATGGCTTAAAGTGCCCCTATTATGCTATTTTAAAGGCTCCTACTTTTATTTTGGAGGTTACAATACAATAGGTTTACATGCATCCAAGCAAAAAAAAAAACTATATTTTTCTTATAATATATAGTGCACATCAGTCTGATTCAGTCTCTCTAAACTCCTCCTTTCTGAGAGCCTACTGTTCTCTCATTGGTCATATGGTCCAAACTGTTGTGATTGGTCTACCACTAACAGCGCTTGCCAGAAACTAATACCTGAACTGAATTTCAGCTCCGAAGGCGTCCTCTGCACTTGTAAATTGAATTGAATTGAATTGAATTGAAATTATTTATTGTCATTGTATTTGTACACAACGGAATTAGGAGTGCTGCTCCAGAATGATGGCGAAAGACATACACATAACCATCTAACCAGATAATCATAAACTCTACCGTTAAACCGTTTGTATCTCTGTGTACCGTTAAACACAGAGATACAAACAGTAACAATGGCATCAGTTTTACCACATCTATTCGTGCGAGAGTCCTATTTTTTTAAAGTGCATGCAAAGTGGATTTGCTTTCACAGCATCTTCTCGACATGTCGACAACACAAACCAAACTTTTCCTGGCCTCAGTTACACCTACAGTGTTTGAGGGCGAGTCAAAGTAGATGTTGTTTGCAGGCAGCCGATGAAGAGCATAGGTTGGCATTATGCAAATTTCTCACTTCCTATTACAAAGTGAGAATGAAATTGCTAACGACTCGTTAATTCTTTTGTTTTGTAAATGTATTTGTCATTTGTCACTTTGATATTTAAAACTTTGCAGACCTTTTACATTCACCATTTGCTATATTACACACAACATGAAAGGTAATGTTTGAAAAAGCATAATAGTGGGACTTTGAAAAGTATACGGGCACTCTATTTGAACTCAAGCATGTTATTTGTTATTTTTCTTGTCACAATTGTCTTTCCTCATAGTACTTGCTTTTACACAACCACTTATCCATAAACACCCCTACACTCTCCTGTTTTTTCGGTTTGTGGTCTAAGAGGTCTGTCTAAAATACCAGATCAGTGGATTATCTCTTCCAACCTGCGTGATGTTATCTTCCCCCGCGTACTGTGTTTAACCCCACTGGCATACTTCTCAATCCCTTCTACAATCCTTCACGTCCTCCCGCCTCCGCCGAGGAGCCCCTCGCTGAAATATCAGATTAGTCAAAGATGAATCACCTCATGACCTCCCCTGTTTTATCTGAGATGTGTTGCATGAGAGTCTGGCTTCACCCTGAGGTTAAACTGGATTTGGTTCAATGACTCCACTCAAGTCTGTATCAAAGAGATCTGGGGTTGTGGATACCTCTTCATGTTTATTTTTTCACCTATTGGGATGAAAGCGCTCTGGCCACCTCTGACCTATTTAAGACTTTACTGCTGATATTTAAAAAAAAAAAAAAAAAAAAAAAAAAAAGAAAAGAGACGGCTACACAGTATTATATTCTCTGGTTGCATAATGTTGTGTTGGCTTCATAAAATGTGAAACAATGCATGGGAATAGCATTTGAATAACATGTTCATTCACCTTGGTTGCAGTTAGTCATTGGTGTTTGTAACAAATGCGGTGATGGCACCATTTATATTACATTATATTATATTATATCATATCATATTATTCTTGCAATTTATTTGTTTCTTGAGGGAAAAAATCTTTACAAAGTCTTATAATATTGTGGTTGAATAGTAACAATACTGATGTCTTTACCTTGGCAACACCATAATGCATTAGGCTTAATGTCACTTTGAAAATTAACAATATAAAATAAATTCTTAATGCAGCAGCCTCTTTAAACAGGAGTTTATTGCTGTTTATGTGCTTCTAATACCCAGACTGATTCTCTAACATTTCCATTGTATTATATTTTCATTCTTCAGTAGATTATATATATATATATATATATATATATATTTTTACAGTGATATATTGTTCATTAGTGGAAACGTTTTGTTTTCCCGTATTTTTTGCCTTTTAAACAGCCATTGTTGCTAATACTTTCTTGTTAAACACTAAAGCTGAAAAACAGTGAAACTATATTAGTCTTACTCACAGAGATGAACTTCCATGCTGATGTGAGATGACACAATTTTGCAAATATCATATTGTGCTCGGCCCACCTTTGATATCCGTATTACTTTCATGATGGGAAAATAGGCCATTTCGATGATTTGTTCTTTTATAATGCCAAAACGATTTCTCATTTAATAGCGCAGAGAGAATCTCACAAGAGCCGCTCTTATCCTTCACGTTTCAACCACCCCAACCTTGAATCATGACTCTTCGTGATGTTTTGAAATACATCACGAATCCTGAATGACCTTGTCACAAAAACCCAAAAATGCTTGATACGTACTTGATAGAGTTTTGTAAAGTGTTTGTTGAAGTCAGACTTCACTTCATCTAATTTTAGTCACGTTATTTGTTGACAGTACTGCAGTTTCCGTTTTGTGATTAGGAAATCAAAGAATTTGTTTAAAACATGTTTTTGATCAAAGCCCCTTTGTCTGAGCACTTAATTTGACATTAGAGCATTGTATCACACTTTCACATCACGTGTATTAAATAGATCATTACAGTCTGTCAAATTGATCTGAGCTGTTTTCACTTAATTTATATTGGGCAGATTTAATTAACCTTGCCCTCCCTTTGGGTTCCTTTCATCCCAGGCTTTGTTTTATCTTTTTTCACTTTGACAATCATGGATAAATGCAATTAAATTTAACATTTAATTCACCTGTTTCAGTGGAAAGCAAATGAAAGCATAATATTTTCACAGGGAATAGAGTTTATAAAAATAGAATGTCTGACTTAGAATTAAAGGTGCGGCATGTGATTTCTGCACCACTGGTGTCACTGAATAGAACTGTTTTCCAAATTCCAGTTCTTTTTCAAATGGAAATCAATGCATCATTGCGCAAATGTAAAGTTGCTCTAATCATGGGCATCCCCTCTCAATGAGTTCTCAATCGGTTTCAGGGTACTGAACAAACCCATACCCCCCTTATGACAGGAAGTTCCTACAGGTTTGCTTTCGGGGACGAAGCATACTAGTATTGGGTTCTTCCTTATGACCTTGCACCTTCACGAAGCACATGGATGCAGATCTGGCTCCTTTGCAACTTCGGGGCATCTGTGCACTGAATTACATTGATTGGTTGATCCTAGCTGGGTCAGAGGAGTCGGTGGCTTGGCGTTCTCACCCATATAAGTAGCATAGGTCTAAGACTGAACCTCAAGAAACGTGTGCTGTCAGAAAGCCAGAGCATGCAAATCTGGGAATCTGACGGCCCTGGAAATGGCAACTCCACCCACAGGTGGTGGAGTCCATATGGCAGAGGTATGGCCAAGCGGAAGTGGTCTTGTTCATCTCAAAGGAGTCAACCTACTGCCCCCTCTGATTCGCCCTTACACCTCCAGCTACTTTGGAGCTGGACACCATGGTACAGATGTGGCCGAGGCTTTGTATGCCTTTCCTTCCTATAGCCTTGCTCCTGGGAGTAATAGTGATGGTTTGCCTAGATCAGGGCTATTCAATTAGCTTCATTCTTAGAGCCGATCGATAACCCCTGGCTGGAGATCTGGAAACTTTGGGTCTGGCTAGCTCATAGATTCCGATCTCTTAACTGAGGTTGTTGAGATTCAACAAGAGTTCCAGAGCTCCCTTCACAAGGAAATTGTATGCCCTAATATGGCAGCTATTTGAGTCATGGTGTGAACAACGGCACTTGAACCCAGTCCACTGCCTGGTTGGTACAGTGCTGAAGTTTCCAAGATCACCTCTCAGCAGGGTTAGCCCCTGATACCCTTAATGTATATGTTGCCGCTATTTCCACTAGCCACGTACCTTTTGTTAGAGCTTCTGAACAGACTGATACTAACAAAAAAAGGGACTTCAAAAAAATTATTCCTCTATATATATACTGTCAAAAGTTTTGGGACGCCTGCCTTTACATGCACATGAACTTGATATCCCTTAATCTGTAGGGTTTAATATGGAGTTGGCCCTCCCTTTGGAGCTATAACAGCTTCAACTCTTCTGGGAAGGCTTTCCACAAGACTTAAGAGTGTGTTTATGGGAATTTTGACCATTCTTCTAGATGATGCACTGATGTTGGACGAGATGACCTGGCTCGCAGTCTCCGCTATAATTCATCCCAAAGGTGTTCTATCGGGTTGAGGTCAGGACTCTGTGCAGGCCAGTCAAGTTCCTCCACACCAAACTCGCTCATCCATGTCTTTATGAACTTTACTTTGTGCACTGGTGCACAGTCATGTTGGAACAGGAAGGGGCCATCCCCAAACTGTTCCAACAAAGGGAGCATGAAATTGTCCAAAATGTCTTGGTATGCTGAAGCATTAAGAGTTCCTTTCACTGGAACTAAGGGGCCAAGCCCAACCCCTGAAAAACAACCCCACACCATAATCCCCCCTCCACCAAACTTTACACGCAGCACATTGCAGTCAGGCAAGTAACGTTCTCCTAGCAACCGCCAAACCCAGACTCATCCATCGGAATGCCAGACAGAGAAGTATGATTCGTCACTCCAGAGAACACATCTCCACTGCTCTAGAGTCCAGTGGTAGCGTGCTTTACACCACTGCATCTGACGCTTTGCTTTAACACTTGGTGATGTAAGGTTTGGATGCAGTTGCTCGGCCATGGAAACTCACTCCATGAAGCTCTCTATGCACTGTTCTTGAGCTAATCTGAAAGCCACACAAAGTTTAGAGGTCTGTAGTTATTGGCACTGACCCCGCTCTGTGATTTTACGTGGCCTACCACTCTGTGGCTGAGTTGCTGTTGCTCCCAATTGCTTCCACTTTGTTATAATACCACTAACAGTTGACCGTAGAATGTTTAGTAGTGAGGAAATTTCACGAATGGACACAGGTGGCAACCTATCACGGTACCATGCTTGAATTCACTGAGCTCCTGAGAGTGACCCATTCTTTCACAAATGTGTGTAGAAGCGTCTGCATGCCTAGGTGCTTGATTTTATACACCTGTGACCATGGAAGTGATTGTGTGTGTGTGTGTGTGTGTGTGTGTGTGTGTGTGTGTGTGTGTGTGTGTGTGTGTGTGTGTGTGTGTGTGTGTGTGTGTGTGTGTGTTTGGTTGCTCTTTATTTTACAGTAAGTGTACTTACGTGCACTTACAGTGTACTTACCTAAGAAAATACTGTGTAATGTAACTTCAGGGATTAAGGTTAGGTTTAGGGGCAGGTTCAGGGTTAGTACCTAGCTTTTACCCAGTTATTGTAATTACTGTAATAAGTACATCATATTGCATGCATTAGGAGAAGCCACTGTGGATCTTTTTTAATATAAAAAAATTACTTGCACAGACAAAATGCAATAAAACAGTCAGGTTATCTTGCTTTTCGGAGGCAGATGCCTGCTGTTTGGAAATGCATTTGTGTAAGAGTTATGGGAGGTAATAATACAGAATAATAAAAAAAAAAAAAAAAAAAAAGGTGTGAACATCCGACACACCCTAACTGGGCTCAGGCGCAATTTTTGCTCTTTTTTCAATTAAGGTAATAATACCGAACCACTCTGATGACAGACCCTGGCTAAGGTACTTAAGTTCAGAATGATCAAAACAACATTTCAGCTGCTGTGAAATCAGTCCATTTGTAAGTGCAGTTATGCCATCCCATCACACAGTCGTATGACTTTTTTATGCACATCAAGGAATTTATTCTTTAAAGTTTATACACGTCATCTTATCGGGTAAAATAATAATAATAATATAATATCTGACTCAATTTTTGTTAATACGTTTCTAGAATGTTGCCGGTTTTTTTAAATTTTATTTTATTTAGTGATATCCCAAAATTTGTGTAAAAAAAGGGGGATGGAAACATGGCTACTGAAGTAATGGCTGCTGAACAGCTTTCCATGACATGAATTAGAATATATTAAAATACAAATAATGTAATGATATTACACAATATTACAGTTTTTACTGTATTTTGATTCAATAAATGTACCTTTATGTGCATAAAATACTTTTGACCTGTAGAGTATAAATATTATTATTATTCTTTGAAATAGAAATAGAGGCCTCTGTCCTTTTATCTGTGAGGTTATTTTTTCCAGTTTCATTATGCTTTTTATTAAGATTATATATTAATGTCTTAATGTCAGTGGATGCTGCTATCAACCAGACACTGCAGATGAAACCGCTACCCTTTTAATTGAATGAGAATGGACACACAGACTTGCAAATCTTTAAGTGAGTCAAGTCAAATTTCCACACGTTGGTGAATTAACAATGAAAAAGACATGCTGTACAATGCTGTGGCATTTTACATACACGTCCACATTTCTGTGGATTATTTAATAGGCTGACATTTTGCAAAAGGTCTTGGCCTTTCTGGACTGAGTCGTTTCATCCAATGTCAATTTTTCAGCTGTTACACTCCAGCCACCAGAAAGAGAGGCCAAAGGTCATGCCAGGAGAGGATGGCTTATCAGCCAGAGAAATTGATTCACATTGGGTTGGTCCTTCTGTGTGCCACTCTTCACCCTGATCCTTCAGGCCTAATCAATGGATCCTCTCTAGGGAGGCACAATCTGCCAAATGCCTGGGTCCTCAAATACCTTACCCTGAACGCCCCAGGAGATCAAAGTTTGGCTGGTTAGCATGACCCAGTTCGCCCTCACTGAGATGTTACCAAGAGACCAAACAAGTTACCACGCTATTCTTCTGGCATGATCATTCAAAATATCTAAAATGGCGCCGCTGTGTTTGGTCGCCGTTCAGGTCGCTCCGCGAAGACTGTGCTTTTATTTACTATTTTACTTTCTTTTACTCTCAGTTTTTACAAACTTATCATCTGCATTGATCTACTACGACAGCAAAACTCTTTTGGACATTGGTTACCTCTACACTGGACTGTTTCAGGACACTTTCGCCGATCCTCTGTGGCCATCTGAGATTCTTCGCAACGCCGAGTTGAACAATGGCCAGAGCCAGCGGCGTAGAACAAAGAAACACCGTGGGAAACGTGCTGGTATCCGTAACAGACTGAGGAAAAGGGCATTCAGACCTCCTCTCCCGAGCATTCTTCTAGCAAATGTTCAATCCTTGGATAATAAGATGGACGATCTTAGAGCCAGGATAAGTTTTCAACGGGACATGAGAGACTGTAATATCTACTGTTTGTCCGAAACATGGCTCACGCCCGCGTCCCGGACACAGCTGTGACGCCGCCGGAGAACTTCTCTGTTTTTCGGATGGACAGAACAGCCGAGGCCGGTAAATCCAAAGGCGGTGGAGTGTGTTTCATGATCAACAAGAAATGGTGCGATCCCAGGAACATCACCATTCTCTCGCGGTCCTGCTCGCCTCATCTGGAACATTTAACAATCATCTGCCGTCCATTCTATCTGCCGAGGGAGTTTTCTGCGGTCATCGCCACTGCCGTTTACATCCCACCGCAGGCAGACACAGGGCTGGCTTTATCTGGCCTTCATGATGTTGCCAGCGGCGTCATAAACCAACATCCCGGACGCGGCATTCATTGTCGCGGGCGATTTTAACAAAGCAAACCTAAAGAAAGTCCTGCCAAACTTTCATCAGCACGTCTCCTGCCCCACACGAAGAGCAAACACACTGGATCACTGCTACTCTCCGTTTAAGAACGCCTATAAAGTGCGGTCACTTCCAGCGTTTGGCAAATCGGATCATGCCGCCATTTTCCTCACTCCCGAATACAAACAAAAGCTCCTCCAGGAACCCCCGGTGAGGCGGGAAGTTAAGCGTTGGTCACCCCACTCAGAGACCGCGCTACAGGCAGCTCTAGATGACGTTGACTGGGACATGTTCCGAGCGAGTTCAGCTGACGTAAGCGAGTTCACAGACGTGGCGCTTTGCTTCATCAACACGCTTACAGAGCAAGCCACGCAAACAATAACAATAACGGTTAAAGCCGCAAAACTCCGTTATAAAGACCGAGTGGAGTCTCATTTCCAACTCAACGACTCGCGGCACATGTGGCAAGGTCTGAGGTCCATCTGCTCCTTTGGATCTAAATCCTCTGCAGAGGCAAGCGTTGATCCGTTGCTCGTGAACGAGTTAAACTCTTTCTATGCTCGCTTTGACTGTAACCGCGGCAACGCGACTCCGCCAAGTGGCGCGTTAGAGGAAATCACTCAGAGCAGCAACAATCACGTGATCTCTGTCTCAGAGGATGAAGTTCGGAGAGCACTCAAGCGTGTGGACGTCAGGAAAGCTGCCGGGCCGGATGGTATTTCAGGTCGTGTTCTGTGGTCCTGTGCTGATCAGCTCACCGGGTTGTTTACATCTATCTTTAATGAGTCCCTCGCTACATCTGTGGTCCCCACCTCCTTCAAAAAATCCACCATCATCCCTGTCCCTAAGAACAGTAAACCCTCTTGCCTAAATGACTATCGTCCAGTGGCTCTCACGTCTATAGTCATGAAGGTCTTTGAGAGACTCATTAAAAACACCATTTGCGCCTTCATTCCTGACACTTTGGACCCTCTTCAGTTTGCCTATCGTCCCAATAGATCGACTGAAGATGCCATCTCTCATGTCCTCCACTCCTCCCTCACTCACATCGACAGCAAAAGTGGGAACTACGTAAGACTGCTATTTATTGACTATAGCTCAGCCTTTAACACCATAGTTCCCACCAAGCTAACCTCCAAACTCCTGGATCTCGGCCTGAATCCTTCTCTCTGCCACTGGATTGAGGACTTCCTCACTGGCAGGCCTCAGGTGGTGAGAATAGGCCAGTCCACCTCCACCTCCATCACCCTGAGTGTGGGAGCTCCAAAGGGCTGTGTCCTGAGCCCCTGCTCTACTCTCTCTACACGCATGACTGTTTGTCCACACACAGCTCCACCTCTATCATCAAATTTGCTGATGATACTGTTGTCCTGGGCCTCATTTCCAACAACAATGAGACGGCATACTTGGACGAGGTGGAGCATCTAACATCATGGTGCCAGGACAACTGTCTCTCTCTGAATGTTGGCAAGACCAAAGAAATGATTGTGGACTTCAGGAAGAGACAGCAACGGACATACTCCCCTCATGATCAGCGGGTCACCAGTAGAGAGAGTGAGCAGCTTCAAGTACCTGGGAGTAAACATCTCCGAGGACCTGACCTGGACTGCTCACATTCAGACACAGGTGAAAAAGCCAGGCAAAGACTGTACCACCTGCGCCAGCTGAGGAAATTCAGGGTTTCACCAGCTATCCTGAAAACTTTCTATTTAGGGGCGATAGAAAGTGTTTTAACTCAGTGCATCACAGCGTGGTATGGGAACAGCACCAGTCATGACCGCAAAGCCCTGCAAAGAGTAGTGCGCTTATCCGGCGTATCTCAGGGTCAGCTCTCCCGTCTCTGCAGGACGTCTACACCAAACGCTGCAAAGGTAGAGCTACCAAGATCATCAAGGACTCTAATCACCCTGCAAACCCTCACTTCACGCTGCTACCATCTGGTAAGCGCTTCCGAAGCCTGATGGCCAAAACTGAGAGACTCAGGAGGAGCTTCTTCCCCCAGGCCATCAGACTCCTGAACTTAACATCACGTGACTTCACGTCAGGATAAACATCGATACACTGACACTGCACTGCACTTTCTGTTCTCGTTGTTACTGTGTAACAACCTGTCATAAACCTGTTTGCACATTATACTCTTATACATTTGTTAACCACATATTTATAAGTCTACAGTTTACTCACTGCAAAGTCTACTTCAATTATTTTATTCCACTTTATCCTTATTTGTTACCTTTTTTTTTTTTTTTCTCTTGACTTGATTATTTATAATTCTACAGATATAGACATGGATGGATGCACTTTTTGATCTTCAAATTTTGGGCTGCCATTCACTGCCATTATAAAGCTTGGATTATATTTTGTATATATATATATATATATATATATATATATATATATATATATATATATATATATATATATATATATATATATATAGTAGTTTTTTTTATATCCTATTTCTATTATAATTTCTTCCTTGTGTTTTTAACTGTGAATTTGCACTGTCCATGGAGCGGACCTGTTTACATTTCACTGCCGGTTGTATATTCTGTATATAACTGTGTATGTGACAAATAAAACTCTTGAATCTTGAATCTTGAATCTCACTACTTACCGGTGAGTCCATGTTGCACTCAATCACCACTCCATATAGGCTAAGGTCTAAAGCTCAATTTCCCTAATGCAGGACAGCAATTACGAGTACATTTTCTGTCATCTTTGTAGGAATGTGATATGAATATTGTACGAAGTAACATTTATCTTTAGAAACACTGTATAAGTGAATAGCAGGCACATACCAGTATAAACACAGATCTATCGGTATGCGTCACATGACTTATGACACAGACGTCATGATTTTCAAATATGCTCCTCCATTTTCACAGTACACACTAAAACACCTAAATGCCATTTTCAAATGTAGCCACTCAGGAGAGAGTCTTTAAAAAGCTTAGTATTTGCAGGACAAAACAGCTGTTTCACTGTAGATGTCCTTCAAGTGGAGTCTTATAAATATTATAAATATCAGTGGGAAGTCTAGTCGATACACACATTGCTGAGTCGTGGTGTCATAAGTGGTGTATTCATTTGAAACAGCAGAAAGTTTGTTGTAAATGGTAATGAATGATTTTGTAAAGTTTTATTTTAATGTTACAGTATTTCAATTATTTCAAAGGCATGGAACAGCTTATAGAAGTTCATCCCTCTTTAACGGTTTGCTTAATGAAAGCTAATTATTATGTGTGTGTGTGTGTGTGTGTGTGTGTGTGTGTGTGTGTGTGTGTGTGTGTGTGTGTGTGTGTGTGTGTGTGTGTGTGTGTGTGTGTGTGTGTACCATGTATAAGTGATGAAAATAAATAATTTCCATATTGTTAAATTCAGATTAATTTAATTAAACTCTATATGAATATCAGAATATCTTTGTTTGATTTTTGCTTTAAAGTATTAGTTCACTCCAGAATTAAAATTTCCTGATAATTTACTCACCCCCCATGTCATCCAAGATGTTCATGTCTTTCTCTCTTCCAGTCGAAAACAAATTAAGGTTTTTTTGAGGAAAACATTCCAGGATTTTTCTCCATATAGTGGACTTCAACGGGGACCGACGGGGTTGAAGGTCCAAATTGCAGTTTCAATGGAGCTTCAAACATGATCCCAGGCGAGGAATAAGGGTCTTATCTAGCAAACCGATCGTTTATCGTAAAAAAAAAAAAAAAAAAAGAAGAAAAAAGATTATATACATTTTACCCACAAATGCTCATCTTGTTCTCCACAGCTTCACGCATTACGTAATCACATCGGAAAGGTCACGCGTCTCCTCCAACATTGTTGTTTTACTTTTTTTGTAAAGGGCGCTTGGCTTCGTCTTTGCACGTTCGCTTTGTAAATACTGGGTCGGTACTTCCGCCTATGTCACTTGTGACCTTTCCAATGTGATTACGTAATGCATAAAGTCGTGGATGCGCATCACAGAGCTAGTGCAAGACGAGCATTTGTGGTTCAAATTTGGACCTTCAACCCATTGGTTCCCGTTGAAGTCCACGGAAAAATCCTGGGGTGTTTTCCTCAACAACTTTAATTTCTTTTCGACTGAAGAAAGAGAGACATGACCATCTTGGGTGACACGGGGGTGAGTAAATTATCAGGACATTTTAATTCTTGAGTGAACTAATCCTTTAATAGCAATGGCACTCGGAGCTTAGCGTAAAACTTGATGATAATTTTCTTTAGTATGATTTGAGATCATCGAGGATCTTGAGTTTCCCTGGAAGTCACAAGATCAATGTCACACATTTACCTATATGATTAGTGACCTAGAAATAGTGCAGAATCAATGTTATGTCATAACATATCTTTTTTTTTTAATCTCAGATTTCACTGTGGTCTCAACCTGTTTGTATATTGATCTGAGTGTGCTTTTTATACCTGTGCCCCCTCTATATATAATTTGATAATGACTTCTTACTTGGATCAATAGATTTTGCTCATTTTATCAGATGATTCTGTCATTCAGAAAATGTTGACATTGAGAGGACTTGAGAACATTATGCAGCAGATACGATGAGACCTCAGTTGATACACATTCTCTCTCTCTCCCTCGTTCTCCCTCTCTCTTGATCTGATCTCCTCCAGCCCATGCTCTGTTCCTCTCACTTGCTCTCTTTGTTTCTTTTGTCTTTCTTCTTTGCTTGCTGCATAATCCAAACATGTTCCGAGTGAATAGATCATTTTCTCTGGCATTACTCACAACAAAGAAAACGAGACGCTGGGATCTTTTAGGTTGGCCTATATGTGTCTTTCACCTTTCTTCTTAATATGCTATCATTAAAGCAAGGGAAGCCACACATCATCAAAATAACAGCTGAGCTGAAAGGGTTTCTAGAGAGAAAGGACCTTTATACATGAGTTATTTATGAACCTTTAAGACAATTCTCATGACGACAAGGACAGAATTTAGATAATGAGTTTAGCCGCTGGCTCCTTTTTATCATATCAACGCCTGTAAAACGCAGAAGACTATTTGCATATGAATGAGCTGATTCATAAAACTCACTGTTGCATACATTGTTTGCACAGACATGTTTAATCCATCGCAAAGTGAGGAGATGCATTGTATATCAAGTTCAAATATTGGTCATCCGCTCGCTTGAGATTATTTATTTTATTTTACAATAAGCATAAAGGGCAAGGACTTAAAGGACAATTTTGCTGCCCTTCACAGTTATTTCTTGAAACAACGGTACAGGAGTATTTGTGGCTGGTCAAGGCTGGACATCCGAGAGAGGACATTTTATGAGGACTGTTTTATGAAATATAAAATAGTTTTCCTGTAGCAAACTCCAGATATAGCGCTCTCCAAAACGATTGTCATGCCCAACATGTTGAAGATTAGCAGCAAAAGATTAGCAAAGATTAGCACAGCAAACTGTTTCCACACAAAAGCAGTTTATTCAGAGCACTGAGGCGTCTCTTCCATTGACTTCCCTTCAAACTAAACTAAACAGCCTCCGGTTTCCCTGTTGGGTATTACACCTTTTTTTTATATATATATATATATATATATATATATATATATATATATATATATATATATATATATATATATATATATATATATATATATATATATTTTTTGCTGAGGTTGCTTGTTTAGAAGTTGATTATGTCACCATTTGCTGCACTCCTATTGGTTCTTCATTACATTTCAGACACTGGCTGGTCTCATTCTGCTATAAAATGGACAATTTCCCAGATGCATTCCTACAAAGATGTACTATATGGATTTTTTTTTTTTAAATAAATAAATATTATTGAGCAAGTACATACATTTTTATTTAAACAGTTTACATAAAAATGGAATTCACTGTATAACATAAAATCTCCAGTAATTTGCCAGATATCTTCAGATATTTCATATCACTATATAGTAAGTCAAAAATAGCCTACAGTATACTAAAAACATGGGTACCAAGTCAATACAAAAATTTGGTAAATTATAATGACAGTCTTATATGTGGGTGAATTATGTTTATGATGTATATTACGATGTTATGATGAACTATGGATACAATTATCGACTACAATAGACTTTAACTGTTCACGCTCACTGGAGATATAACCAATTGTGTTTATGTGGATACTCGTCAAGATGGCTATTTTGAAATAATGTTGTGTGTATTTGCTCAAGACATGAAAGAGAACTCAATTTGGTACTCGTGCTAGCTTTCTGTGTGCACACTTTAGGTATGAGTACCACATTGATTTCTCTTTGCATTTATGTTTAAACTGACAAGACTTAAAAACATTAAACTTTCTTGAGGAAGCAACACCGGCTGAGATGACAGACCCTAAAAAAGGGCCTAGAACCGCCACTGCCTGTGAGTATTAAAGGCCCACTGAAGTGCCTTGAAACATGCATCATTATTCAACATTTTGACATAATTTCCACTGAAACAGGAAGACAGGGCAGAACATTTCGAATAGCTCCTCTCCTAAAAAAAATAGCCAATAGCGTTTTGTTTATATCACAGCTCAGCGTTTCCTTCTAATCTCTTACTGTTTCTCCTAATCTCCTGCCATCATGTCTCTGGACCGGAGCAGACTGTGCACACTGCGACTGTTAACGTGAAGCCAGACTTCATTCACCCCAATGAAAAGCATATTTACACTATCTGAATCATTCCTTATACCCTATATAGTGTACATTCACCATGTAGAAAATAGTAAATGTGTGAACAAGTGAGCGATTTTAGCTGCGGCTTCAGTGTCTATTTGGGGGCGGGGTGGTTTAGATTCTAGAGGGCATTTGATTGGACAGAAAATCTGAAACAGAGGGATGTCATCAAAATCATTGATCCATACTGGTGGGAGTGAGAGACTATAAGTTTTAAATGCTTATATGTTCTAAATGTGAATTTTGTTATTGTTTTGGAGCACGCTAGCTTGTAGATAACACAGTAAGACTAACATATACTAAAAGCCAAAAAACTTCCATTTTGATTTCATGGGGATTTTAATCCGCAAAATATGAAATCTGCTTGTTTTGCATGTCTCTGTGTGAATGAGCAGCACAGTTTGATTTACTAAACTTACTCAATACACTACACATAAACATAAGTCAATTCACAAGCATTTGACCATTTCCAGAACTGTAATCCAAGATCCAGTTTTGCATTATTCAAAAATTTTATGAAATCAGTTCATCTACTAATGAGTATTTCCACAATATAATTACATAGTACCTAATATACTAAGTTTTCAGTACTTACTGTAAATACACAGTAGCGCTATAATAAGAAGTGTAACCAATATGTGTTCTGTATGTAAGTGTGTTTGTGTGTGTCCGTGTCCGCTGCTTTCTGAAATGGAGACTAATGGGTGGCTCGTCTGGGCCTGACAAGCCCTGAGGACCAGTGTTCATATTCCTTGCGTCTGTCATCCATCATATTTCACGCGCTCTGATGTGAGGAAATGGTGCTAAGCTAAGCGCCGTTGGGACGAGACCCTGCTCCACTAGGAGTTTCTGCACATCTACACCTTCACCAGAGCTACAGGACACACAACATTAAGAGTCGCTCCCAAGGACCATTACCCTTATGTCCCTGTCCCTAAAGATGCCCAGTTATTCACAGACGAACACAATAGACATACAAAAATACTCTTGTCTATTATTGTGGTAAAGAGGCGATTATATACTTTCCTGTTTAAGTATCATTTTTCTAAACACACTTCTGTTTATATGAAATTGAATTTAGCCACAGGCCGTGTGATGTATGGATTTTATATCTGTTATATTTCAATTTGATCTCTGTAAAGCCTGCAGAACCTAAAATAACAAATGAAGATAATATTACACATTATGTATAGAAGAATATGATATTCTATAACCTGAGATTCAATAATCCATCATCCCTGTGGGCATTAAACACGCATATATTACATACTACAGGTGTTTCTTTAAATTAAGGCACTTTTATGTCCCATGATATATAAAAAAATTTTAATTCATTTTCTCTTTTGTCATATGAATGTCACATGTCATGTGAAACTGGCATCGTACCTTCAACATTTATTTTTACATTTGTTTCAGACTTTTATTTTACTGCATGAATAAAACTATGACAATGATAAAAGTGAAGAGTGAAACTATCGATATTTGAAAAAAAGTTATTTCTAACAACAACAAAAATTGCCAAGAGACTTAGTCAGTGAAGGGCATGAGAGGAAAAATGACACTTAATGTGTGAAAGAAAATTAAGATAAAAAGTTACTGTAAAAAAAAAAAAAAAAAAAAAAAAAAAAAAATATATATATATATATATATATATATATATATATATATATATATATATATATATATATATATATATATATATATATATATATATATATATATATATATATATATATATATATAGTGAAATTATGTAATTATAAAAATGCTGCTGTCAAATACACTCTAAAAAATGTTGGGTTAAACAACCCAAGTTTGGCTGAAAATGGACAAACACAGCAATCGGGTTGTTTTAACCCAGTAAATGGGTTGTTTTAATCCAGCAGTTGGGTTAAATGTTTGCTTAAAACAACTCAGTCGCTGGGTTTGTCCATTTTCAACCCAACGTGGGTTGTTTTTAACCCAGCATTTTTTTAGAGTGTAGCAATTAGCCTCAGCAAGACTCCGGAGTCAGACATTTTATTCCAAACATGTTATTTCCACTGTATCAAAGAAATGACATTGTGATGACAATCGTGTCAACAAGAGATTGTGTCTACTAGACTCTCCCTTGTGAAGGCCTCATCGGCACAAAAGCTATGGGCACAGATCCTCAACAAAACCTGTCCCATACCGGCATATCGAATCTGATCTTCAACAAGATGAAACTGGATTAAATATTATTAATGTTCCGATCCCAATCTGACTTCTGACCTGTAATGAAGCCTGAATTATAATCATACACTGTTCATTGGCCAGAGGAGAACTGGCCCCCTGACTGAGCATGGTTTCTCCCATGGTTTCCCATTCTTCCAAGTTTTTTTCTTCTGTCACCTGATGGGGTTTGGGTTCCTTGCCACCGTCACTGCTGGCTTACTTAGTCGGGGACAGTATAATATTGATCTGCCTGCATTGACACCATTGTATGAGAACTGAATTGAGCTGGACGATGACATCACTGTATCGATAATGAACTTAGGGTATGTTTGTTCTGATGACATATCACTGTATCGTTATCAAAATGGTTTCCACTCACACGGATCCGCGAAAACAACTAAAACCTCTGTGTTATGCATGCCAGACAGATTTACGTTTTTGAAGTTGATAATGGTATCGTTTTCAAAAACGTGCACTTTGAAACCTATTTCAAAGGTTGCAATCTCAGGCCACCAAAACGCTGTTGTCCAGATGGCCAGAACACATTCAAAGTTTTCAGTTGATGTAAATGGCCCCTAAATGAATAACTAATGATTTATGAATGATTTAATGATTTTAACCTGCTTGAACTAGACAAATGCTTCATCCCAATTCGCCTACTTATACCACTACCTAAAATGATGTACACCTTTTGTGAAGAAAAAGTACATACTTTTGAGCGTGTAGCAGAAAAGTATGCAAGCTTTGCGACATACGACTTTGTCATCTTTAACGGGCCGCTCTGTCGCTTAGTTATGTCCATGTCACCGTTTAAACTGCCCTGTCAATCATCTTGTCACATTTAAAATCATCTACATTCAATTGAATTTAATTTCCTACCATATCGGAGAGAAAAGTAGTAGCACGTTGATCTGCCATTCGTGGGTCTTTCATGCAAAGACTCCCCTCATGTGTTTGCAATTTAAATATAATGATGCATTTAAAAGTTAATGGCCAAACGTATCATTACAAAAGTTCACAATGCTGCTGCAGATGAAATATAATGTCGATAACATTGAATAAATATATGTTCGTCAAGTTAGATACTGATTATTAATCACTCAAACCCCTCATCTCTACTTAACTGTCAGACTTGCACATCCATCATGTTTGTTAATCCATCACTAGTTTATATAAAATCATGTTTATTTTCTACAAGTCCAAAGGCTTGTAGCTGAAGTTTGGAATAGGCTACATGCACATATTTTGTCTGTGTCACCTTAAGGGTAATGGAAAGCCCTGCAGCCGTTAGGAACCGCTGTCGCTCTTGAAATGTGCACCCAGGGGTCTGAAGAGAAATGTGCTGATTCATGATGTCTGATCGAGCGGCAAAGACAGCAGAAAAGTGCACAAACTCCCACCAGGTGCGACTCATTTCCGAAGGGCTTTACTCAGAGCAGGGATGGGCAGTAACTCTGAAAAGAACATGTTTTGGTACCTTCTAGATTATAGACTCTTAATACTCAAGTTCTTTGTCAGAGATCGCGTGGCATATTCAACAACGTCTACCACCACAACTTTTCTGTAAACTGTAATCGTTTAAGCAAATTTCCCGAAACCTTGTAAGAGCCGTGTCCACTCAACATCCCAATTCAACTCATTTGACAAATGCCGCTTGGCAGACGTTTCATGAGAGGACTTTGCTGTTGCTGCAGAAATGAGGCACTTAGTGTCTCGAATTTACAAGAGCTTCATCAGTCTTAAGTCAACACTAGCTCCTATTTCGGGTTTGTTGCTAAGGAATGGGATTTGTGTTGCCAATTTGTAATTGAGTTGACTCTGTAACAAAAGTGTAGGAGGAATGAGCAGAGAACAGCCCTGTTAACTCAGAGACTATGAGTCTGCTTACACGCGGCTACTGAGAGTGCCTGGATTTCATTAATAGTACTCTTTTTTATGATAATTAATCCAACATCTTAATTATCTATCTATATTTATCTTCTCGTGTACTGCTATATGCCTCACACTTCCTTTAAAGGGGTCATACAGCATCACAATTTTATTATTCCTCGAGGCCCACTTATAATGTTATTCTTTTTTTTATTTTCTAGGAAAAATCATTGCATTTTTTTCCTACTCTCCCTCTCTCTTAGAATTTATGTTTTTTTGTTGGTTTTGTTTTTTTGCTGCTGCTACATTGAAGACTTCTTTGTAATACTGCATGAAAAGAGGAGAGTAGTCTGACCAATATACTCTGGTATACACTACTGAAATATCTAGGATATTATTCCTGGATGGAAACAAAATTCTAACACGGTGAATGCAACTAATTTGGATGTATGCAGCTTATATGCAATGGCCATTTGTAGCCGTTATCATTTGATATGACAATAATAATAATGAATTTATATGCTTTAGAATTTATATTGCTTTTTTTTCCCCTGTGAAAATAATTTATTCTTGCCTTAAAATAGCTTAACCTTGCTTAATTTGGCTCTATGAATATGCAAATTAGCCACACCAGCTCAGACTACCTGATCCACTTGGTCAGTCAACGTTATACAATGGCAAGTGGAAACATTGGTTTAATTCTGCCATATGTTTCAGAAGAAGCAAATTATACAGGGTCTTCTACAAGTCAATGTATCAGAATGACAATGCTTACTGTTGGACACATAACAGTAATTGATATGATTAGCCTTTGGCCTGACTACATTATCAAACAGCTAATAATTAGCTGGTTTCATACAGATTTCACAGCTTTCATCCATGCATGAATCAACATTTTAAATGAACTGGTTGAGTGAATGATTCAAATGACTCACTTATAGGTGATACTGTCAAAAATGTGTGTGTGTGTGTGTGTGTGTGTGTGTGTGTGTGTGTGTGTGTGTGTGTGTGTGTGTGTATTCCAAACTTCAGCTATAAAGAATATAAACAGTTTAAATATTTAATAGTTTAAATATACACCACCATTCAAAAGTTTGAGGTCAGTAAGAATAATAAACCTCAATTAACATCTTAAAAATCTTTTATCTGGCACATTACATTTTTCAAAAGGGACAGTAAAGTCATTTATAATCTTACAAAAGCTTTCTATTTCAAATAAATGTTGTTCTTTTCAACCTTCTATTCATCAAAGAATCCTAGGGGGAAAATGTTTCCACAAAAGTTTTTTAAGCAGTTTTCAAAATTGATTATAATAAGAAATGCTTTTTGATCATCAGATTGCATATTAGAATGATTTATGAAGGATAATGTGACACTGAAGACTGAAGAGTAATGATGCTGAAAATTCTGAGACATGTTCAAGCTCAAACCAGAACGCATGGTTTTGCGACGGTTTCTGGGTTGAACGTTGTGTTTCCTGGAAACGGTGTGCAACGGGGTTTGAGATATGTATTCTCTTGTTTGGTGGGTGTGTCAAAAATGTCAGCCCAATCAGCCGCAACATGTATATAAACCACGCGGTATTAAAGAGACACTTATTAATGTAACATAAAAATACTATACATATTTATATGTATATACACACTTTCATCAACTTTTCTATACTCCTCTGATCATATAATGGTAAATATTACAATATCATAACACAACAACAGTGATCAGCAAGCCTTTGGTGCGTTCACACCAGACAAGTCAATGCAAAGAAGCAAATAGACATTCTGCGGTGCGAATGACATGTTTTGCGTGAACAACACAGCTGTCGTGATTCGCGCGAAACGCGCAAGTTGAACAATCTGAACTTTGGCGGATATTCGGGCCGTGTTAACCAATCAGGAGCTTGCTCTAGTAGTGACAAAATCATATGTGGATACCCGGAGCTTTACAATACATCTTCATACTTTATAGAAACAGCAATAAAAAGGATCTTGCTTGGAAGAAAGTGAGTGAGGAGGTCGGACAATCTGGTAAGTTGTCAAAAACATTCTTTACGTTCTTTACTCAATTTGAGCTATACATAGGGTGATTTCAGGGTGATCGGGACACTTTTTGCCATTGAGATTACTTGGAAAAAGTGTCCCAATAAACCTGAATTCACAATATTAAGACTATAAGCTAGTTAAAGCTGGCAAATTGAGCTTATTCGCCATATTTTAAAACAATCTATGTCAGCCATTTCACAACGACACGAGCCGCCTGGCAGAAGTCCTCCCATGACGCAAATTTGCATCTGTTGTGAAGTGAATGAAGCGAGTAAACTCAAAATGTTCAAGCGTCCAGCTACTCGCAAGTAGCGCAATGAATTCACTCGTAATCATGTCACTACTAGAGCAAGTTCCTGATTGGTTAACGTGGCGTGAATATCTGCCAAAGTTCAGATTTTTCAACTAGCACGAATCACGAATTACGCACGTCAAGCGGTTTTCACGTCTTTACATTGACTTAACATGTAAATCACTCGTGCTTACGCTTCATTCACGTCTGGTGTGAACGCACCATAATAGCTACTCACAATAAAAATAATGTAATGTTGCATATAGATCATAACACAGTCTCGGAGGTAAGAAGTGGATTATCCTTCACCTGAAGTGTTTGTCTTTTCATCCTGAAATGCGAGGCAATTGTTGGAATCACAGTCATTAGGAACCACAGTTTCCACAAATCCCTTCACTCGATTGGGATGTTCTCTTTTATTCTGGACGGCAAGGGCAGTGACTGTAACATCAAGCGTATTTTGCAGTATTAAATACGTATTTATACTGATTTCATCAGGCTCTGAAAATTCTTCAAAAAGAACACAAAGAATGGCCTTCTCAGCTGCCATAGTTGCAACTTCTGCGTCATCAGAACAGGGTGTTCAACGCACCACCGTTTAAAAAACGTTTTGCAACGTTTTGTCCGGGATGAACGCAGCCCTGTTTCGGCATCACAGGAATAAATTACATTTTAAAATATTAACATTGAAAACAGTTATATTAAATCATATTAATATTTCACCGCATTACTGTTTTTACTGTATTTTTGATCAAATAATCAAATTTAGCATAAGAGATTTCTTTACATTAAAAGCATAAAAAAACTAACCAACATAAAAAAACTAACCAACCTCAAAATGTGTGTGAAACATTCACAAAACAATCTGTACGAAAATGTCCTACTGAAACGGTTATGCTGAACATTGAATTACCATTTCTCGTGTGTAAATGTGGCTGTCGTGTGTCACTTTAAGGAAATTTTGATTGACCCCTTTTAGCTACATTAAGTTTCTCTGTGAGCCAGAGTGTGATGCTTGAACTGTGAATATTTCTTGTTTTATTGAATGTGATTGTGACCATAGGCTTTCTCAAAGGAAGGAGTACTTTTACTATATGTGACATCCTATGCAGGGTGATTTGAAGTACACTGGACACACACCCACACCCACAGAGACCAAGAACACATATTGAGTTCACCTTCCTTTCAGTAAGGTCCTGAGCTCATCAACAACCTATTGTTTTAGAACAAGAAAGCAGCATGGAGGGAGAGATTGTATCGGCTATAGAGACAGAGCTGTTGGTTATGGAGGGATTTTGTGGAACCCTCTGGAGTCACAAGCTCTCATGGGATTGATTCCACTTTCAACTTACTTTAACAACAAAGACACAACTCTACCACTCACAACACAAGTCTCCTTTATGCTGTGTATTTCATTCTGTTTAAATCCTCATTTGTGTTTGTGTATGGTTGCAAAATGGCTTTTAAAGACCTAGTGAAATCAAAATCGGGGTTTTGTGACATTTAGTCCATGGTAGATATAACATAAAGGTATATAACAGGTCTGTAGGTGAAACTCAATTCCGAGAAACAAATTGCGAGTTTACATCTCACATTACTGACTATTTCTCAGATTTGCAAGTTTATATCTCCCAATTCTGACTTTATAGCACACAATTCCGAGTTTATATCATACAATTCTGAGGGGGAAAGTCATTATTAAGAGATCTACACTCGCAATTGTGAGAATTTTTTTATTTTTATTTCTTATTCCATGGTGGAAACAAGCTTCCATACTGACAAAGACTTTTGAATTTTGTGATTGTAGTCAACATAAAAAGACTTTTCCACTTTATCTAGTGGAAATCCAAATGTCAAGTTATGCTCTTTGTGCAATTTGGCACCGCTAAGTGGTTTGCACCTATGGCCCTTTCATCCTTTTCAGAAATATGTTGATGTAGATAAGCATGAATGTTTACTTTCACTTTTGTGGCTTTTCTTCAGTGGAGAAGAGAGCATTACGATATTCCTCTTAAATGACCTCTGGCTAAGTTCTGATTTCAAAAGTAGGTCTCCTCTTCTAAAAAATGGCTGTTGACTATTAAAGTCCCATAAGTGGCTAACTGTGAAAAGTTGCCTCAAAGATTTCTTCTGTATTACTAAACATTTTTATAGGCCCAGCATGTGGATGACACTATTTCATAATTTACTGATAGATCTAGGTCAGTCTAGCTGGTTAAAATGCTAATTAACCACTGGAGGACTGTAAATTACCAAACTGCCCTGGGATTCAAGACTGTGGGGTGACTGATGTGAAGTTATCTGTGCATGCAGACTTGTTTTAAACAATAAGTAAAATCAACAATATCTGGACAGTCTCTTCATGCATTCAGGGTCAGTACTTGATATTGATGTACATTCATAAGGCATATCAGGCACACTGACACTAATATTATAGTGTATTAGGTCCACCCACAGTCAAACTATAATATTCAGCTGACCCCTCCATTTATGCAAAAATGACACTGATCTATCGTTTGACACTGACAACCAGGAGTGATTCTAGGATTTTACACACGATCAGGCATAACATTATATTCCTAATATTGCTTTGGTCCCCCTTTTGCTGCCAAAACAGCCCTGACCCATCGAGGGATGGACTCCACTAGACCCCTGAAGGTGTGCTCTGGTATCTGGCACCAAGATGTTAGCAGGAGAACCTTTAAGTCCTGTAAGTTGTGAGGTGGGGCCTCCATGGATCAGACTTGTTTGTTCATCACATCCCACAAATGCTGGATTGAGATCTGGAGAATTTGGAGGCCAAGTCAACACCTCAAACTTGTTGTTCTTCTCCTCAAACCATTCCTGAACCCTTTTTGCTTTGTGGCATGGCACATTATCCTGCTGAAAGAGGCCACAGCCACCAGGGAATACCGTTTCCATGAAAGGGTGTACATGGTCTGCAACAATGTTTAGGTAGGTGGTACGTGTCAAAGTAACATCCACATGGATGGCAGGACCCAAGGTTTCCCAGCAGAACCTTGCCCAAAGCATCACACTTCTTCCCATTGTGCATCCTGGTGCCATGTGTTCCCCAGGTAAGCGACGCACCCGGCCATCCACGTGATGTAAAAGAAAACGTGATTCATCAGACCAGGTCACCTTCTTCCATTGCTCCGTGGTACAGTTCTGATGCTCACGTGCCCACTGTTGGTGCTTTTGGCGGTGGACAGGGGTGAGCATGGGCACTCTGACTGGTCTGCGGCTATGCAGCCCCATACGCAACAAACTGTGATGCACTGTGTGTTCTGACACCTTTCTGTCAGAACCAGCATTAACTTATTGAGCAATTTGAGCTACAGTAGATCGTCTGTTTGATCAGACCACACAGGCCAGCCTTCACTCCCCACGTGTATCAGCATATATATTGTTTGCATACTAAGGTAGGCATGAACAATACAGTTGGTTCTACACTACATATCAAGTCAATCCCTGAATATTAAATAAATTTCTAATCATTTTCAATAACCAGCTAGTATTAATTAATATCCATTAAGAATATAGACAAACTTTATTAATTATTGGCAATATGTGGGTAAAATATTTTTAACACATGTAGGCCCGGTTTCACAGACAGGACCTAGCCTTAGCCAGGATTAGGCTAAAATATGTCGGTACAAATTGCTTTCAGTTAAAATAGCTCAAACATGCATTTTATTCTAGGACTATCTTAAGTATCTTATTTATCTTATTATAAAATGAATATTATAGCAAGTTTGTAATGAAGTTCGTAAAATAGGGGAAACGGCAAAAATGTAACAGACTTTAATCAAATAAATAAATAAACTGAAAATAAAACGCAGGCAGCCCCTTGCGGACAGCTGCCGTGCACACACATAATAGAATGTAAACAAAACATAAAATAAAATCCAGGCCTGGTCCTTTCTCGTCCTTCACTGTCATCGCTCCTCCTTTTATACTCCCGTCACTCCTCCGTGAGATCCGAGACCGGTGTGACGCACAGCTGCCGCTCATCATCAAATCACTCACCGGCCTCGCTCTCACGGCTCTCGCTCACCCTGCTCGTCACATACCTCCATTGTCCTTCGCAGGCCGTGGGGTACCCACAAAACTGCTCCCTATTCTGGTCCGGTTCCCAGACACACTGCCGCTCGGTCCTCAGCCAGCCAAGAGGCTCTTCCTCGCGGTGCCTAGCAATGGTACTGGACGCTCGGTGGACGGCTCGATCCTCCTCCGCCCCCTGGCAGCCGGCGGTGGCTCCTCCGGTTGAGGGCTCCTCCCCATCATGGCGGGTGGTAGCAGGCTCCAGCCCACAGCGAATGCCGGCGACTCCTCCGCTCCCTCTAGGATGGCCACCACACCACCTCGACCCAGGAGCACCGCAGTGAGCTCTCGGTCCCACTGGTTTGCACTCGCTCCAGCCCCTCCCGGTCTTCTTTTTTCCACGCTGCCCGACCTCCTCAGCACCGTGATCACCCTCAGCAGCGAGGGCTCTCCGACAGCATCTCCCTCCTTCCTCCCAGGCTTCAGCACCAATGTAATGAAGTTCAGACTTTAATCAAATAAATAAACAAACAAACAAAGTAAAACGCAGGTAGCCCCTCACGGATGGCTGCCGTGCACACACACATAATAGCACATAAACGTAAAGAAAACATAACATAAAATCCAGGCCTGGTCCTTTCTCGACCTTCACTGTCGTCGCTCCTCCTTTTATGCTCACGTCACTCCTCCGTGAGATCCGAGACCGGTGTGACGCGCAGCTGGCACTCATCATCAAATCACTCACCGTCGCTCTCACAGCACTCGCTCGTAACAAAGTTTTAGCAATTGTATTAGTATAACAAGAGTAAGACAAGTTTCATGCCATTTAAATGAAAGGAATTTCATTAAAAAAAAGCCTAGATTTTGGATGGGTAACCTTCTTGAATTGCTCCTGCATCATATTATCAAGTTTTTTTGTTACAAAGAACTACACAGATATCATTTCAATCTATCAATAAATGCATGCACACACATTGTCCTTTGCTTCTGGCACTGCGCTGTTGCGGACTGAAGAACACGCTGAATAATGCAGACTAAAATGAAGGGATGAGCCGAAGCCTGTCACCGGTTTCATATGAGTTTTAAAAGGGACTGAGACAATCACAAATTATTGTACATATTGAGGAGTTAATCACAATTTTTTAGGGTGGCTTGGTGGAAAATCTGGGGAGCTAAAGCCCTCCTGAAATGGGCCTATATGCCCATGCTGACATCTGAACAGTGTTTTCATTCTACGCCAGTATTAGAGGATCAGTTGTTTCCTTTTAGGGAATGAGACAAATTCAGTAGGGCCAGAACGGCTCTTTATCATTCCAATGTCCCTCTTGCTATTTATACTATTGTAATTAGTCCTAGTGGACATTTGGAAGGCTTGATTTTACTGGCCTCAAATCATGACAACTTTGGACAGTATAGAGAAATGAGTGGAAGGGTATTTGAGGATTGAAAAACATCTGACAAAGTTCATTATATCATCTTATAAAGTATTTGGCTGGGGATTGTGCATTTCATTTGTGGTCATAAAATGATGAACATGGTTGACATAATCTCAATGGAGATGATTAATTTAATTGTGAAGGGAATGTTTCAGGGCTCATTTGGCTTTCCATCTAACCACACTCCTCCACTTCACTCCTCTTCCACTGCTATGAGGTCTCATCTCATCGGCTTCAAATCTCATATATCAAATCTCATACATCATACAGTCTCATTTCTTAAATCTCATATCATAAATTTCATATCTCAAGTCTCATTTTCTATATCTGAAATCTCATATCCCAAATCTCAAATCTAATATTTTACTTTTATCTCATCTTGTATCTCACTTTAGATCTTAAATCTCCTAACTTATCTTGAATTTCACATCTCATATCTTAAATCCCATATCTAAAATCTCATATCTTATAACCTAAATCTTGTGTCTGAAATCTTGAATCTTTTATCTTAAATCTTATACCTCAAATCTCATTTTATATCTGAAATCTTCTATCTTATACCTTAAATCTCATATATCAAATCTCATATCTCATACTGTCTTCAGATCTCAGATCTTATAGCTTATATCTTAAATCTTTTCTCATATTCCAAATCTTAAATCTCATATTTTACATTTAACATCTCAAATCTTATATTTCACATTATATCTTAAATCCCATATCTCAAATGATCTCATATCTTATAACTATCTTATGTCTGACATCTCATATCTTATATCTTAAATCTCATATTTTTTATCTTAAACCTCATTCATAGTCTGGTAACAGAATGCTAGATGAATGAATGATGTAGATGTAGAAGATGAAATGAACTGTTATTTTAAATCTTCCTGCAAACATCAATAACAGATTTATTGTCATGTTTCGTCAATTTGTTCTTTGCCTCCACGTCGTGCATTAAATTATCCCATACATATTACATACTGAATCTTTCATTTTAAATCTCATGTCTGAAATCTCATATCCTATATCTCAAATCTCATATCTTATTTTTAAAATCTTTCTCCAGATGAGAACAGAAATCGGAGATTCACATATATTAACCTGTTTAAAATAGCTGAATGGAATGGATTTTCATTTTCTCTCTGTACTGGAGTGAGATGGATGGATGAGAGCTCGTGTTTTCAGACTCAAGAGTCTTTTATTTATGTCTTACCATTGCTCTCAAATCACTCTTGTAGAATTCATTCTTTTCCCTCTTCTTTTTGTTTGTTTATATTGTTTCCATCTCACTTACATCAACAGTTGTTTTGCTGGTTAGCATGCAAGGAGACTCAAACTAAATATAGAGATGCTACTAACTTCAAATTATTAACAAGCTGTTTTCCCCAATGCACAGCGATTTTAATGACACATTGTTTTGGATATGTGTGTGTTGGGGACTATTTCATGCATTCTGACTTATTTACACTGTTAAAGATTTGGATGCTATACATGGCCAAAAAAAAAAAAAAAAAAAAAATGGCAAATGCACTCCTTCAGGATTCGAACAAGTTTCAGAAAGTATGGCCCTGTATGACGTCATAAAGAGTGGAATTCCTTGTATGGGCACTTCTCCCGGATAAGCGTGTGCGCACATGTGTTCAGGTCGCTCCGCGAAGACTGTGCTTTTATTTACTATTTTACTTTCTTTTACTCTCAGTTTTTACAAACTTATCATCTGCATTGATCTACTACGACAGCAAAACTCTTTTGGACATTGGTTTTACATTTCACTGCCGGTTGTATATTCTGTATATAACTGTGTATGTGACAAATAAAACTCTTGAATCTTGACCAGAGCAAGAGCACATCCATCAACAAGCTTTGTTCGGGTTACGGGAGCCGTCGGCAGCGCGGTCATTTTGTTGTTAGACCACAAAATCAACAATGTCACTAAAGAAGTGTGTTTCTGGTTGTGAGGGAACAAAAACCTTAATCAGCTTTCCAAATAACCCAGCATTAAGGAAACAGTGGATGCATTTTTTTTTTTTTCGGAGCAGCAATGGAGTTCTGTGAGTGTGTTTGTTTGTTCCCGGTCATGAGTCGAAACCAGAGGCGGTGAGTGAAACTGCATCAGATGTCTGTGTTTTGTTGGCAATCGGCGCGTAAGTGAAGTTCCAAACGTAATTTAGGGAGGAGCGAGTTCATCTCATCTTCCAATCTACAGCCAACAGCCAGATTATATAAACAGCTGCTTACCTCTCCTCAGTCTCAGATGTTCCAGCATCCCACCACCTCCCCAAACTCCACCTTTATCTTAGGTACCTTGCCCTACATAATCTTTTAGTCACTGTGGGGGTATATCAGAGCTCGAGTTGAAACTGCTTCATCAAGACCCTCAAGACAGCAAGCCAAATAAGCGTAACCTAAATATTTTAAGATTATATGGGCAAACAAATTCGTTAAGTGCATATAATGTAAATGAATGTGAATTGAAAGTGAATTGAAAGTTATCCAGTGTGTGTGTGCTCGGGACTCTTTAACTCCACCCACTGCACGCCTTCACGAGTTCTGCTGTTTACAGAAAGAATCTGTACAGTCTATCTGTCTTATATAAATATTATAAAACTAAAGACTCTTTGGACATAAGGATGCAATACTGCTCTATAGGTACTCAAGATTAACATAAGTGAGGGAGATGATCCTCATTTACTTGATTAGTGACCAAGAAATCGTGCAGAATCTTTATTATTTCTTATTTATTTTATATTTCAAATTTTTCTACATACTAAAACTTTTTGGATAATTTTCACGTTCAAATTTTGTACAGATTTTCATGTGAATTCAGACTTCTGGACCCTATGTACAAACCCGATTCCAAAAAAGTTGGGACACTGTACAAATTGTGAATAAAAAAGGAATGCAATAATTTACAAATCTAATAAACTTATATTTTATTCACAATAGACTATAGATAACATATCAAATGTTGAAAGTGAGACATTTTGAAATGTCATACCAAATATTGGCTCATTTTGGATTTCATGAGAGCTACACATTCCAAAAAAGTTGGCACAGGTAGCAATAAGAGGCCGGAAAAGTAAAATGTACATATAAGGAACAGCTGGAGGAACAATTTGCAACTTATTAGGTCAATTGGCAACATGATTGGGTATAAAAAGAGCCTCTCAGAGTGGCAGTGTCTCTCAGAAGTCAAGATGGGCAGAGGATCACCAATTCCCCCAATGCTGCGGCCAAAAATAGTGAAGCAATATCAGAAAGGAGTTTCTCAGAGAAAAATTGCAAAGAGTTGCAAACCATACTGGATGCCCGTGATCTTCGGGCCCTTAGACGGCACTGCATCACATACAGGAATGCTACTGTAATGGAAATCACAACATGGGCTCAGGAATACTTCCAGAAAACATTGTCGGTGAACACAATCCACCGTGCCATTCGCCGTTGCCGGCTAAAACTCTATAGGTCAAAAAAGAAGCCATATCTAAACATGATCCAGAAGCGCAGGCGTTTTCTCTGGGCCAAGGCTCATTTAAAATGGACTGTGGCAAAGTGGAAAACTGTTCTGTGGTCAGACCAATCAAAATTTGAAGTTCTTTTTGGAAAACTGGGACTCTATGTCATCCGGACTAAAGAGGACAAGGACAACCCAAGTTGTTATCAGCGCTCAGTTCAGAAGCCTGCATCTCTGATGGTATGGGGTTGCATGAGTGCGTGTGGCATGGGCAGCTTACACATCTGGAAAGGCTCCATCAATGCTGAAAGGTATATCCAAGTTCTAGAACAACATATGCTCCCATCCAGACGTCGTCTCTTTCAGGGAAGACCTTGCATTTTCCAACATGACAATGCCAGACCACATACTGCATCAATTACAACATCATGGCTGCGTAGAAGAAGGATCCGGGTACTGAAATGGCCAGCCTGCAGTCCAGATCTTTCACCCATAGAAAACATTTAGCGCATCATAAAGAGGAAGATGCAACAAAGAAGACCTAAGACAGTTGAGCAACTAGAAGCCTGTATTAGACAAGAATACAACATTCCTATTCCTAAACTTGAGCAACTTGTCTCCTCAGTCCCCAGATGTTTGCAGACTGTTATAAAAAGAAGAGGAGATGCCACACAGTGAGAAACATGGCCTTGTCCCAACTTTTTTGAGATGTGTTGATGCCATGAAATTTAAAATCAACTTATTTTTCCCTTAAAATGGCACATTTTCTCAGTTTAAACATTTGATATGTCATCTATGTTGTATTCTGAATAAAATACTGAAATTTGAAACTTCCACATCATTGCATTCTGTTTTTATTCACAATTTGTACAGTGTCCCAAATTTTTTGGAATTGAATTTGTAAAATATAATGTGAATTTTTCATTCATTACAGTTTTGCTGTAAAATATCTCCATTACACTGCAGCAAGTCCAGGACCTTTCTAGTAAGCATAGCACTGCATTTAAAAGAACTGCTGGCCCTAGTTTTTTCACCATATGTCCTTGGTGCTTGATACCTCTGCTTTAGCTGAGACTCCAGGAATGAGATGTTTGAATAGCTTTTTCTTTGGCCAATGTGTTTGTGTGAACACACACACACACACACACACACACACACACACACACACACACACACACACTCAGAGAGCAGCACCCGAGCTTATGAGCTTGACTCCAAGCAAAACTGCACCATCTTATCCTGAGATCGCTGTGCTCAGACAATCTCCAGGATCAGAAATACATCAATGCAGTATTGTGTTTAGCAGTCCAACAGTGTGCTGACATTACACATGCTCTCGTTTGGCCCGAGAAAATCAGGAATTCTATTAGGATTCTGTTAAAATGCATGAAACGCATTATTCTTTCATGCTCAGCTGGAGGTTCTATACAGGTGAAACACGTTCTGTCTATAATACCTGGAGAAAGGTATCCATTAGCATTCCCATATTGAATTGAATGTGATGATTTAAAAAGATGTGAAAAGTGTGAAAAGCAAATAAATGGCGGTTTCATGGGCTGCATATCAATCCAGCATATGATTCCTCTGAACTAGTTATTTTAATGAATCAGAGAAAAAGATAAAAGTTAATGATGAATGAAGGTAAGGAAACACATTCTAAAAATAATTTTAAAGGGATAGTTCACCCAAAAATTTACTCACCCTCAAGCCATCCTAGGTGTATATGACATTCTTTTTTCAGATGAATATATATATATATATATATATATATATATATATATATATATATATATATATATATACAAAATATAATCCAAGCTTTATAATGGCAATGAATGGCAGCCCAAAATTTGAAGATCAAAAAGTGCATCCATCCATTATAAAAGTAATCCACAAGGCTCTGAGGGGTTAATAAAAGCCTTGTGAAGTGAAGCGATGGGTTTGTGTAAAAAAAAAAAAATCCATATTTAACATGTTATAAAGTAAAATATCTAGCTTCCGCCAGACCGCCTTCCGGGTGTCTGAATGGATTAACATCTTTACAGGTACTCCCTGCAAAAATATTGATGTTACTGTATTGTGTGTTAGAGATTCCAGGTCTAGGATATATTGGACATGCACAGGATCTTCTTATGAAATCCGTACTGAAAATGATTGGTGTTCACTGTTCATGAACCGTATGCATGTTTTTATCAGATTCTTTGTGATCAATGTTAACGCAATAGTATATAAATAAGTAACAAGCAGCCACAAACATTTGGAAAATATTTTAAACCTATTAGCTCTTGTCATCTATGGGGCAATATTTATTTGCTGAAGCGCATGAGTCACAGGTGCTGCTGAATCAATTTCCTGCTAATGATTAGCCTTTTGGATTCAGGAGGGTTGAGAGTGGTTTCTGCTAACTGTATCAATTCACATGTAAATTGAAGATTCAGAGCAATTTTGAGAAAGAAAAAAATAATAATAATAATCTTTTTAGAGTGTTTTAAAGTAAAAATTCTCTGTTAAATCGACCAGATGTCATTGGGCCTAATTCATGAAAGCTGAGCAGCACAAAATTCTATGTAAATACTTCAGAAATCCATTTTTACTTATAATAATATTTGTTGTTGTTGTTGTTTTGTTGTTGTTTTTTGGTTGTGTTTCATAAATAAGGTCCATTGTGTCTTAAAAAGAACAAATCTGGGCTGGGAGTAAGTCTCTATAATGTCACACTAACATTAAACCTTTTTCCTTTTGGATTTATGAGACCTGGCATTTGATGATACTGATATGGTGTGAAAAGAAAAGAAGAAAAGAAAAGAAAGACATTTATTCAAGAGCTAAGTGCAGTCTCAGAGACCACACTTAATAAAACCAAGATCAAATGCTCATTACTAATTGTTTGAGCTATCAATACATTTAAATGATAAAACAATTATTGAAATTATAACATGGGTAATTTATTGAATTACAATTAAGATTTATAAATATTTCCTGAGGTAAAAGATGAAGGTAATTCAAAGATATTACATTATATTTTGCTTTAGAGTTTTATTTATATTATATTTAGTGCTGCCAAATCGATTAATCACATCCAAAATAAAGTTTTTGTTTACATAATATGTGTGTGTGTGTGTGTGTATGGTGTATGATTATTATGATTTTAACAGAAAGACTAGGGACAGAAACGTTAGGGCAGGCAGAAGGTCAAAACCACAATGGCAATCCAATCAGTAAACATACACAAGGGTGATCCAAAGGTAGAGATGAGTAAGCAGGCAGAAGGTCCAAACACAGTTATCAGTCCAAATCAGGCTACCAATGCAAGGGGAAGATCCAACAAATGTCAGTCAAGAAATAAGGCAGAATCGTACACAAGACAATCAGTCAGAAAACTTTATAAACACTTGGTAAAGGCAGATGAACTGGCAATACTTCACAATGAGCAAACACACAGTCTCTTTCTAAATACTGTTCAAACAGGAAATTATAGTAGAAGCAGAGGGAGTGGCACACTGTCAGTACTCAGGCGAGGGCTCCCTCTGCTGGTGTGGCATTACAGAACCCCCTCCTCTAGGAGCGCTTCCTGGCACTCGATGCGGACATCCCTGGGGTCGTGGCGCTGGTCGATCGGGTCTGGCACGATGAAAGTCCTCGATAGGAGAGGGATCCAGGACGTTGCGGGCAGTTACCTACGATCTCTCCTCGGGTCCATAGCCGTCCCAGTCCACCAAGTATTGAAGCTGACCCCCTCTCCATCTTGAGTCCAGTAACTCATTAACCTTGTAAGCTGGATGGCTTTATCCATCCACATCCAGTGGTGGTGGCGGCGCTCGAGCCTCAGCCCCAGGGTCAGCGTCCTGGTGGACAGGTTTGAGGAGTGAAGCATGAAAGGATGGAGAGATACAATAGTTAGCAGGAAGCTCCAACTGGTATGTGACTTAATTTATTCTTCTTAGAATTTTGAAAGGACCAACATACTTGGGACTGAGCTTCCTGCTTGATAGCTGCAATTTGAGGTCCCTCGTAGAAAACCTACTTGGTTGTTGTCCTACTTGGTAGGGAGAATGTGGGTGACACTGTTTGTTGGCATGGAGTTCCTTTACTCTCATGGCTCTCTGGAGATAGACATGTGCACTTTTCCACATCCTCTCACTACGCCGGATCCAATCGTCAACCGCAGGGACTGACAAGGGTTCGCCAGACCACGGGAATAAAGGGGGTTGATACCCAAGGACACACTGGAAAGGGGTCAGGCCAGTGGCAGAGTGACTCAGTGAATTTTGTGCGTATTCAGCCCATGGCAGGAATTCTGACCAGCTATGTTGTTCTCAGCTACAATATGATCTAAGGTATCTACCAATTTCTTGGTTTAATCGTTTGACTTGCCCATTTGCCTGAGGGTGATATCCTGATGTGAGGCTTATATTGATGTCCAGATGTTTACAGAAAGCTCTCCAAACTTGGGACGTAAACCGAGTCCCTCTATCGCTGACAATATCATCAGGTATACCATAGATTTGGAAGACTTGATGAAACTGCTAAGATAACCGTTGGAGAGAGGCAGGTCTATTACAAATTCAATAGAAAGATGGGATCAAGGACGTTGTGGGATAGGTAGTGTTTGGGGGAGACCAGAAGGTAATTATTTGAGGGTCTTAGATTGGGCACAGACTTCACAGGCTTTGACATATGCAGTGACATCCTTGGTCATTGAGGGCCACCAGAATGAGTTTTGAAGAGTGTGGGATATGCCTTGATGGCCAGAGCTGACATAAGTGTGGACCCATTGCATTACTCTATGATGTAGATTTTGTGGAACATACTGTTTGTCAGGAGGGCAGTTGACTGGTGCTGGCTCTTGTAGTTGTTCACTTAGTATCTCCTCCATTATGTCCCAGGTGACAGGAGTGATGATAATTGAAGGTGGGAGGATGCATTCTGGCGTGAGGCTTTCAGTGGGGAGATCGTACCACCTAGATAGGGCATCTGCCTTGCTGTTCTTACTGTCTGGATGATATGTCACTGTAAACTGAAACCGGGTGAAAAACAAGGACCAGCAAGCCTGACGTGGGTTGAGTCGTTTGGCACTCTTGATGTATTCTAGATTCTTGTTGTCAGTTATTACTTGAAAGGGGTGGATTGCTCCTTCTAGCCAGTGTCTCCATTCTTTGATGGATGCTTTCATAGATAAGAGTTCTTTCAACATCATAGCTCCTTTCAGCAGCAGTTAACTTTCTTGAGAAGAATGCGCATGGATACAGTTTACCGAGTTGGCCATTACGTTGAGAAAGTACAGCTCTGATTCCAGAGTCAGAAGCATCTACCTCTACCACAAATGGAAGATTGGGATCAAGATGTTTCAAGATGGGGGCTGTTGTAAACTTTTCCTTCAAAGTCTGGAATGCTTGGCTGGCCTCCTCGGTCCATTTCAACTTCAAAGGCTTCCTTTTCAGGAGGGATGTCAGAGGGGAACCAATCAAACTGTAGTTTCTGATGAAACACCTATAAAAGTTGGCAAATCCCAGAAACCCTTTAAGCTCCTTCACAGTAGATGGTTGTGGCCATTCTGTGACTGCTTTGACCTTGGATTCATCAATTTTTACTCATTGGTGACTGACGTGGTATCCCAGGAATGTAGTCTGTCTGATGTGGAATTCACACTTTTCTGCCTTGATGTACAGATGGTTTACTAATAGACGAGAGAGGTCTTGACATGATTGATATGTTCATCATCAGACTTTGAGTGAAAATCAAGATATCAGTGTAGGCTATTACATACTGGTTAAGAAGGTCTCGAAAGATCTCATTAATGAATGACTGAAAAACAGCTGGAGAGTTATAATATCAGGCATAAACTGATATTCATAGTGCCCCCTAGTGGTGAGGAAGGCAGTTTCCACATCACCCTCTTTGATTCTGATTCTGAGTTGTTCCAGGAACAGGCTAATTAGTTGATGTTGTCATTGGTTGCGAGACGGTAGTAGGAGAGTTTTGAGATCCTCTCACATTTCTTCTTTTTGGGGCTTGTCTCATCAGATTATCAACTTTTATGGTGAGAGTCACAAAGTCAGAAAATGATAAATTCTCCCCTTTACAAGCCAGCTCTGTCTGCAGATCAGGGTTGAGGTTCCGTTGAAACAGGGCTCTTAGTGAAACATCATTCCATCCACTCTGAGCAGCGAGCATTCTGAACATGATGGCATAATCAGCAGCAGTATGGTTACCCTGTGACATCTGGAGAATCTGCGTGGAAATATCCTTGCCCCCAGCAGGATATCCAAACACTTCTTGTAGTTGTCGGATGAAATAAATCAAAAGATGTTCTAACTCGTACATTTGTGTCCCAAACTGCCGCAGCCCAGTCAATAGCTTTACCAGATAATAATGTAATTTAAAAAAAGCACATTTCTTCCCATTAGACACAAACTTGTCTTCCTGGTTATCAAAGTAATTTTTTACTTGACAAATAAAACCTCTACATTGGTCTGCAGATCCATCAAATTTATTAGATAATGCAAAGCAATGAGCAAACACACAGGCTGAATCCGAAATCGCCCCCAAACCCTCATTCACTATTCCCTACATTAGTCCACTAATACAGTTCATTTGAAGGAGTGAATGAAAACGAGTGCGTGAAGTCAGACAGCCGCTGTGTGTACATCGGCTGTACACTCGTTATTGCGGTGCAACGTGGGATTGAATGAGTGCACTCAAACATGTCCACTATGGTTTCGGATACCACTACAAATGGCTGTCCCCTCAAATAGGGCGCATAGGGGGCAATTTCGGATTCAGCCACAGTCTCTTCCTAAATACTGTTCAAACAGGAAATGATAGTAGAAGCGGGGGTGGCACACTGTCAGCACTCAGGCGAGGGCTCCCTCTGCTGGTGTGGCGTTACAATTATGTTGTGTTGTGTTGTGTTGTGTTGTGTTGTGTTGTGTTGTGTTATATTATATTATATTATATTTAGGGCTGTCAAACAATTAATCACATCCTAAATAAAAGTTTATGTTTACATAATATATGTGTGTGTACTGTGTATAATTATTATGTATATATAATACACACACATGCATGTATATATTATAAAAAAATTAAGATATTTATATATATATATATAAAATATTATATATATATATATATATATATATATATATATGCAAATAATTCATAAATATATACATGAGTGTATTTATATATACATAATAATTATACACAGTACACACACATATATTATATAAATACAAACTTTTATTTTGGATGTGATTAATCACGATTTATTGTTTGACACCCCTACCCTAATTATATTATATTAATAGTTTATAGAAATTCTTACTAATTACAGTATACAGATTTGAAGAAGTTAATAGAAATATTATTGTATTACAAAATTCTTCTGTGGCATAAAGACAATATAAGAATGAGAAGATAAAAATATATGACAATATCAGAAGCGCATAAGAAAGACATCAGTGCTTTTCAGTGTGTAGGCCTATATCATATCTGTCGTCGCAGGTTAGTGGAGACAAACTTTTGCTTGCTGACAGGGACGTTGTGGTAGACATGATAAGGCTATATATATAGCCTTTAATATTATTATTATTTTTTTTTTCATGAATGCAAGTTTATTCTGTCCTGGATATTCAGTATTGATTCTATCAGAGCTAATGGAGGTGAGGAAAAAACAGCTTGTACAACATGCCGATTTGTGTCGGAAAGTCAAAAGGTCCCGCTTTTCTCTGCATTTGGTAACATAGGAAACTCAGCAACATAAATGTGTCTTCAAATATGTGCAGAGTGTTCATTCTATGTACTATCAAACTTTCGTGATCTCTAAGACTCCCGTCTGCTTTCAAAATTCACCTTTTTACTGCCTGTCTGTCAAATGCAATTACCTGTACCCATTTTCAGTAGAAATCACTGAACCCTTCTCTAGAGTATGAGAGCAGATGAAATGAATTTAGATGAAATCTAAATGCTCACTGTATGACGATCTCTCAATCTCTCAAACATTCACTGTTTACACAGAAAGAGGGATTTAATTGGCAAACCCTTCCATGCAGCACCATATTTCTCACTCATTATAAATCAAATGTTTGAATTAAGTAAGTTCAGACACTGAGGTTTAAAGTTTGTTCTCAATACAGAAAATAGTGAATGATTGTACAGCGTTATGCTAGGGTATAGATATTTGAAAAGTCAGTTATACTATAAATACGATATTTAGTCAATCAAAATGGATAATTCTTATTTTTTTTTTTATATTGCAGTTTATTACGGGGCCGTAACCACCATGGACATTGAGGACATTAATTAATTGCTCTGCTGTACTCCATTACACACTGCTCTGTTTGTTGTAAATCTTTTAGGTTGGCCTGCCTCAGCGGTCTAACAGCGCTCATCACGGTCAGAATGAGTGAGATGGCCAATCAAATCAAAGAATTATAAATATAAATATTTATAGGCTTACTGTTAGTGCGAATTCCAACGCGGCACTTTAGTTATGGCAGTGAAAGAGAATTTTTTTTATGAAATTTCACCTTTTTGAATCAAAAATATGACATTATATTAATCATAGCTGAATTTGACGTGACAAGAAATGTGTTGCATTTTTACATATTAGGCAGATGAAAATAAGAGTGAATGTGTGCATATTTAAAAATAAATAAATAAAATAAAATAAATAAATAAAATAATATATATTAGCAAATAGTTTACTGAACTATAATAGAACTAGAACCTTTACCGTTTCTTTATTTCCTTAAATCCCTTTTAATCCTTTAATAATTTAATGCCTTTAAATAAACCAGTAAGATTATAGCCCAATTATTAACCAATTATAGCCCCCCACGCAAAAAGAAAATACCAAAAACAAGCAACTTTGGTCCCCCTCAGCATGGTTACGGCCTTGGTTTATTACAAATGATGTATGCTTGCTGTCAATCATAAGTTCCCCTTCCACTTCTCTTCATCTCTGTCATCTCTTCTCCGATGACTTGTTTACTGGCGTGAGGGCGGGACAACCTGTCACTCACATGACATCACAGCAATAGCAAACCACAACCATCCAATCAATTCCCAATGGACAAAATCAAGTCCCGCCCCATATTTTTTTATTGTTCGAGAAGCTGTTTCACATGGATATACGTCACAATAGGGAAGAAAAATCAATACAACTTCCGTTGCAACCTGGTCTCCCAGAATTCCGCGAAAATTAACACGGCCCCGTAACTCAAAATCTGTGGCAGTTTCACGGAATCGCCAAAAATTCTGTGACGGGTCCACGGAAGTGATGCCTATGTGAGTCAATGACAGGCAGCATCTGTGGTCCACACACGGATTCCCTGTTCTAACACCTGCAACACGGTCTCACTTCTATTCAGGTAAAAGTAGACATGATTTTATGAATATTTATAGGCTACTTTTATATTTTGGAGCAACTAACTCCACTCCTACCCTAAACCTACCCACTCTCAACAATATAAAACACGTAACAGGCAAATAAAAGTACAGTCACAGGTATTTATTGCAAAAACTGACCAAAAACAGTATAAAAGTATTAACTCATGTTGCATTCCAAGTCTTCTGAAGTCATACGATATCTTTATGTGAAGAACAGAGTTGATCTTAATGTTTTAATCGCTGAAATGATGATCCAACCCGCCGCTCCGTGAACGCACTCATTCATATCTCATTCAGATAATACACACGAATCGTTAGCATGACGCAATTGGTCACGAGACATACGACAGCCAATGCTGTCAAAGCTGACGAAACGTTCCTTCCGGCGGCAATTTTTGAAATGAGTTCTTCGGCGGATGGAGTCGACACTGAAATCAATCGTTTGGCCTCTGAACACTTGGAATATTTTTGCTTTTTGAATAAATTGTGCCTGCAGTCGAATCTGCCTGTTATATCCTGTTTTTTTATAATACACAAATGGGTAGGTTTAGGGAAGGGATTGGGTTACATGTTCAAAACGGGTCTGAATACCGTAAATAAAAAAAGAAAATAAATGTAAATAAAATGATGCTGGCTGATTAAATCGAGAATCACACTCCATGTCATAATGGCAATCATAGTCCAATATATAGTTTCATCATGACAATAACCATGCCCAACGCGTCTGTATACTGTCATTGACTTACATATGCATCACTTCCGTGGACCCATCACAGAATTTTCGGCGATTCCGTGAAACTGCCACAGATTTTGAATTACGGGGCCGTATTCATTTCACGGAATTCTGTGACACCAGGTTTCCCTTTTTGTGCTGACTTTAAAGAATGTTTTTAATAATGACAGTCATGGTTAACAAAACAACACTGAACTCCTATGACTTTCATTGTAAAATGCATGAGGAATTGCTCTTCCTGGGCACATTGTGCCTCTGTTGGGAGTACAACAGGTCCAGACAGTCAAGCTCCAATCAGACACTTGTGCATCAATTTTAAACACAATACAACAGATATTTATGAAACACAGCAGAAAGGAGTGAATTATTGACTAAGTTTCACACCTCAGGGGTTTCAGAGGCCTTTTTGATAACCATTGGTGAAATGGATAGTTTCAAGGAGGGGGACGTTGAATTATTCATTCTTTATAGGGGGATTGGTATATTGCTCAATGATTGAATGAAGCTGGATATTATTATAATAGGTGTGTGTGTGTGTGTTGGGGGTTTGGATGGGCCTGAATGTCTCCCCAAGGACAGTAAAACCTGAAATCAACTACGTTGTGAGGATTAGCCAACATTCCCAGAGAGGAATACAACTAAATAACCATGCTTAATGAAAATGTCTCTGTGAGGGTTAGGTTTAGGGTTTAGTCTCTTAGGCTGAGTGTCCACCAAAGTGTTTTAGCCAGCTGAAAACGCTAGGCGCTCTACTGAAAATGTTGTACAAGCAGGATGTGGCGGTTGGACGTCTGGGTAAAAAGTGACAGTGATGAGTGCTGTGTTTCATGTTCATGTTTTTGAGTTTGCCATGTTCACTGTCATGTTTCTTACCTTGCGTCCTAATTTGCATACTATCCATGCTAAATAGTATTCAAAAATAGAATTAGTATGTCCCAAATCGTAGTATGCTGAAAAGAGTATTCCAAAGATACCCGGGTGGTCTACTATTTCCGGTCAGAATTTGAAGTACGGATCGACGCACACTCTAACAGCTGATATTGCCCACAACCCATTGCGAGTTGGACGAGGATTCGATTATAACTACAAACGCGGATAAAAAGTGTTAAAAAACTACAAACATGACAGATGTGCGAGTCCAACAGTTAAGTAGAGAGGTTTAGATTAAGGGGCTTGAGTGATCAATTATCAGTATTTAACCCGACGAAAAGATATTTATTCAATGTTATCCACCACATTATATTTCACCTGCAGCAGCACTGTGAACTTTTGTTTACCATTGCATCATTATATTTAAACTGCAACACACACGAGGAGAGTCTGCATTAAAGGCCCACAAATGGCAAATCGATGTGCTACTACATTTCTCTCTGATATACGGTAGGAAATTAAACCGAATGTGGAGGACTTTAACTGTGATGATGATGATTGACAGGGAAGTTTATATGGTGACGGGACGCACGTAACTAACAGAGTCCATTATAGATGACAAAGTAGTGTCCCAAAGCTTGCATTTGCATACTCTTCTGCTACACACTTAAAAGTATGTGCTTTTTCTTCACAAAAAGAGTACATACTTTTAGGTCGTAGTATAAGCGAATTGGAAGTAGCATTAGTCTGTTTTGTTCTCTGCCATGCACTTCCTGGTCTTGTCATGTGATCCTGCCATGCACGTCCTGGTCTTGTCATGTGATCCTGCCATGGGCTCCCTTGTCTTGTGTTCTGTTGTCATTGGTTCATTGTTTGATCAGTGTTCACAGGTTTTTGTTCACAGGTTTTTTCAGTTTTATGTTAAGATTTAAGTTAAATAAAGGACTGCCCTTGGGTATGCAGTCCCAAGTGGACTTGCCTCCAGTGGACTATTTGTTATTACACATATCAAATCATTGATTTATTTATATAGCGCTTTTAACAAGTCCAATTGTTTCAAAGCAGCTTCACATTGTTAACAGGAAAATAATGCAACATCATTTGTATAGCCGTTCTGGTGAAACGGTGATGTTATCCAGTTAATTTCAAGTATCATATAGTGTCAATGCGGGCAGATCGGTAATATAGAAGAAATTTAGGTGTCCCCAACTGAGCAAGCCAAAAGCCAGAGGCAACGGTGGCAAGGAACCAAAACTCCTTCAGGGTCAGAATGGAGAAAAAAACCTTGGGAGAAACCAGGCTCAGTCGGGGTGCCAGTTCTCCTCTGGCAGACGAACAAACAGTGTATGATTATAATTCTGGCAACAATGCAGGTCTTAATTCATATTAGGTAAATAGATATTCGTAAGATTATTCGAAAGATTGGAGTCGTCACGCCGAAGACGGGTTTAATGAGGATGTCGTGTCAATGCAGCATTTACGGGGGGAGTTTATTTGATACGCTCTCTGCAGACATTTCAGGGATGCGTTGGTCATGTCCAGACGCAGGTCCACCATCTGATCTGGATACGGCTCGGATCCGGCTGACTGCAGTAAACCTCGGGATAAACAGAGAGACTAACATTAGCGTAGATGCCATTCTTCTTATGATGTAACGAGTACATCAGGTGTTATGGGAAGTGTTCCCGGTTCCGGTTGACCTAGTTAATGCAGCCTAACAATCATTTACTGATTTGAATAATAGAAATTGATAATGTTTTATGTGTAAGCCATAGTAAAGAGATGCGTTTTTAGTCTAGATTTAAACTAAAAACACATCTCTTTACACATACACATACACATACACATACACATACACACATACATAAAAGCTGATTACTCCAGTCACATGATCCTTCAGAAATCATTCTATGTTGATTTGTTGCTCGAAAAAGATTTCTTAGATCTTACTGACTCCGAACTTCTGGAAGGTAGTGTAAATATACAGGTGTCCACTGTATACAGGTGCAGTTTGTTGCTGTTTATGGTAATTTAACTTTGATATATTGATTTGCAACAATGATGGTGTCCAGAACAGTGACTCTGATCATCATCAAAAGTGTAAAGTGTAAGTGAAAAATGTAATTGTAAAAATGTCAAATGCCTGTTCGCACAGACAGATTTTATAGCTGGAGGTCAGAAGGATGCTGCACTTTTGGCCGCCAAAAGGCATTTCTGCCCCTGAATGCTGTAACATTCATAGCTTGAATGTCTGAGATGTTTTACTGGTAAAATAAAAGAAAAAAATGAATTCTACTTTTCTTTCTGCTTAAAATTGTCATTCTGCAGGGAAAGCGTTTGTGTGTAAATTGCAGCAGTGCATAATACATCATCGCATGAACAAGATGAATGGTTATCAGTGCATGAATCATCATTTTCCACTCATATATATATATATATGAATCATATATTATATATATATATATATATATATATATATATATATATATATATATATATATATATCCTGCATGTGGGCTGAGACAAACCATATATAGATATTAAAATTGCTCACAGTAACATTAAGTTCCTCTCCGTCTTGCCTAAATGGATCAGCTCCACTGTCTTCACACTTATTAGTCACTGCATCTACAGTAACATAAACCACTATTATTTTACTACTGTACTAGTACAGTAGATGTTTTACCAGTACCCTATTCTTTTTGAAGGTGTGAAATGGACTCATATTCCGCCTGTCTGCTGCTTTGACACCACATAACAGATTTTCTGCAGTTTTGTGGGTCTTTTTGGTTGCTGTCGATGTGAGCGCCCCTTAAAATGCCCACAGATTTGCTTTCAGGAATCATACTGTGTTAATGATTGATTATGGCATACACAGCATAAATGAAGGAATCATCAACTTTATGGAGTGCATTTCATATTGGGAAATGATACAGTATGTAGTGAAATGAACAAGTGATGTAAATGATAAATGTGTACAGTATGTTTAACAAACAATCTGTCCTGAAGTAGAGTGGAATGAGAGAGCGAGGGAGAGAGAGAAGATACAGCGAAACAGATTGACTTAACAAGATGTCGATTTACAGAGCAGACTGTGGAGTCACGCCCTGGGAACTCGGAAGCAGACAAAAAGAACGCGCACACGCACAACTTCACCTCAGAAGTACACCAGCAAATCTAAGGAGTTATATTCCCTGATGAACATGCGCATGCACAAAAACATCTGCCCTCAGCGAAATGGGGAAACAACAGAGGCACTTTGCCATAGATAGAACACTGACAACTCCAAAGCAGAATCTTCCCCCGTTTAACGTCCTCAGTCACCCCCCGTTGCCCTTCTCTTGGCTTGTCACCACTGTTACAGGGCATCTGCCAAGTGAGTGTCTCTCTGGTCTGACGGGAGACGGCAGGGGACCTCGTGTTGTTGTAATGTGTCTGGGGAGACGCATCACTGAGTTTCCTAGATTTATCAGGGCTGCAAATACTGACTTTCATGGATGCTTTGGATGCACTGTCTGGAATTAACCTCAAGTGGTTTTGTGAGGTCAGTGTGGGACTGCAGCTTTGAGATTTCTTTGATATATTAACCATTAAATGCATACTTAAATGCAGGACCTTATACTATACAACTCCTCTACCTCAGTTATGAGGTTATGTCCCTGCTTTTTAGTATTTTTTTAATCTTTATTTTATGAATAGTGTAACAATAAAACCCTGGATTAATCACAAAATAAGGGTTGTTAGTGAGATTATATAGGTGTAGAAAAATATTTGTGTTTTTATATTTGTTACGATTTATATTTCATAACAGTTAGTTTTGGTCCTGGAATCTGATTCCATGTTTTCAAATTTTTTTTTTTTTTTTTTTTTTTTTTTTGCAGTGCCTTTAAAGGGTTAGTTCACCCCAAAATTAAAATTCTGTCATTAATTCCTCACCCTCATGTCGTTGCAAACCCGTAAGACCTTCGTTCATCTTCGTGAACACAAATGAAGATTATTTTTGATGAAATCCGAGAGCTCTCTGGCCCCTCCGTAGACAGCAATTTAATGAACACTTTCAAGGTCCAGAAAGGTAAAATCATCGTTAAAATAGTCCATGTGACTCCAGTGGTTTAACCTTAATTTTATGAAGCGACAAGAATACTTTTTGTGCGCAAAAACAAACAAAGATAATGACTTTATTCAATAATTTCGTTCTGGCCAGTGCCAGTCTCCTACACTGTTTACGTTGTATCCTGCGCATGCGTCGTGGTGCTCACGTGCCGTAAAGCTGCGTAAGAGACCAGCACAGGCTAGACCGAAAGTGTTGAATAAAGTCATTATTTTTGTTTGTTTTTGCGCCTGGGAACTCGGAAGCAGACAAAAAGAACGCGCACATGCACAACTTCACCTCAGAAGTACACCAGCGAATCTAAGGAGTTATATTCCCTGATGAACATGCGCATGCACAAAAACATCTGCCCTCAGTGAAATGGGGAAACAACAGAGGCACTTTGCCGTAGATAAGGGCAAAGATGAGACAACATTCTCTGTTGATGAGACAACATTCTCATCAATGTTTTTATACCTTTCTGGACCTTGAAAGTGTAAATTAAATAGGCTAGCTGTCTATGGAGGGGTCAGAGAGCTCTTGGATTTCATCAGAAATATCTTAATTTCTGTTCCGAAGATGAACGAAGGTCTTACAGGTTTGGGACGACGTGAGGGTGAGTAATGACAGATTTTTCATTTTGGGTGAATTGTCCCTTTAAGAGTGAGTCATTAAAATAATTTATTCACCGATTCATGATTCAAACATAGATCGTTCTAAATTGAATCGCGCTACTTGATTCAGGAACGAGTGAACCAGGGAATCAATAACTAAAGCGATTTATTCAAAAACGCTGGTTCGTTCGTTCGTTACGTCTGTTGTTTTGAAGACGCTAATGGTTCTACTGTGGCGTCGTCTGGAAAAAAAATTCGCCGAGGGATAAAAAGACGGAATAACCGGCGTAAGTTCATATTTAATTCTTGCTTATTGAACTGGTGTATAAACAGTTGCATTGAGTTAACTGTTGTGTTGTGTAATCGTGATGATATTCAGACCAAACAACACGGTTCGAGTGTGATGCTGCTAATTATAAATGTATAAGTTTATTATAATTGTAGTAGCCTGTTGTTTTGTTATTTTTTTTATTTTTTTATTGAAGGAACATGTAACAAACATAGCATAACATACAGTAGTGCACAACAATGTGTGGCATTAACTGGTAGCAGGGGATCCGAAAATTCTATCATAATATTTTAAACATGTTAATGACGTAAAACAAGACATAAAAGAGTCAAAATTCACTATAAACACCTTAAAGTTTGGGGACGGATTTACATACTTTTGTTTATGTATATAACATTTTGCCAGCAATAGGCTAGAAGTAGATTAACAGTGTAGCTATTCAAGATCTTTGTTAACATCGTTTTCATATTATACAATAATCAATGTAAAATAATAATCAAATTTCACAAAATTAAAGATAAAATCTGCCAAATCCCTCCAAAAAGCAAATTATATCGTGGTTACGCTACTTTAGCGATAAACGTCAGTATCTACATAAATAGCCTAACGTTTGTTTCTCATTGTTGAGCTAACGTTACTTGATTGACGAAGCAATGACAGTGAAGTAAGAATTGCCCTTAAAATGAGCAGTAGTAGTCTACTTGCAAATATAATATAATATAATATAATATAATATAATATAATATAATATAATAAATAGCCTTAAAAGAGACTTAAGAGAGTGCACTTCCATGACACTTTGATATGTTTAAGTATACTTTTAAAAACTCTTTGTAATAAATAAAACCTTTTATTTTTAATTATTTATAATTTGCTTCAAAGTAAATTAAATCATTATGTTTTTATTAAACTTTTGTCAGCTTTATATAAATACACTTTTTGATGTGTACCAACAAAGCACATGTAAAGTGCTTAATTATAATTTTATGGCTATTTGATAATTGCAATATACATGTTAAATGCATGTTACATTAAAGTTAGACTATATTTTAAAATGACTAAATTGCAATTTCATCATTACATATCTAATTACAAACACATTTAAATACATGACATAAGGTTTTAATATGATAAATGCATGCTTGTCTGTACTGTACAAACAAAAAAACAAAACAAAAACGAATGATCAAATTACGCATATGAAGATGTAGCCTATTAAAATCCTACTGTATAGGATAGTTGAATTTCAAATTTCAAAAATGATTGACTTGATCCAAACCTATATGAGTTTCTTTCTTCTGTTGAACACAAAATAATATATTTTGAAGAATGTTGAAAACCAAACAGTTGACGGTACACTCTATAGAAATGGTGCTATATAGTACTAACAATGGTTCTTTGGCTCATAATCATAGGGGAACCACTTTAAGTGCTGTATAGCACCAAATCTTTGTGCTTCAGTGGTTCTTCAGTGGTTCTTTGGGATGACTGAGGTGCTATATAGCACCACTACCAGATACAGAACCTGTTAAGCCCCTGTAAAGGTTCTTAAGGAGCAAAATAACCACTGTTGTTGCTGTTTAGCTGTAGAGCACCATTAAAGATATGTGGTTCTCCTATGATTACTTGAGCCAAGAAGCACTTTTAGTGCTGTAGCACCATTTTTTTTTTTTTTTAGAGTAAAGCCATTGACTTCCATAATGAATATGGAAAAGAAAAAATCTATGGAAGTCAATGGCTACTGTCAACTGTTTTGTTTAACAGGAAAATAAACTCATAGAGGTTTGGAATGACATGAGGGTGAGTAAATGATGACAGAATTTTTATTTTTGGGTGAACTATCCCTTTAAGATGAGCTAATTGCATGTAACATAAATGTAAACTATAATACATTTTCATTCAATAATATTCAATTAAGTGTCCGAAAACATTACACTCAATTCGCACTTGATCTAGTGCATTCGTTTAAAGTATAATATTTCCTCTTTTTAAAAGTATGCTAAAGTGTACTTTTTTGCACAAGGGGTTGAAACATTCTGCTGATAAAGAATTTCATTATTATATCCAAATTGATCTAAGATTGTTTTATAGTGTGTAGTAGTTTTATTCCTTTGGCAAATTAAATTATTTGTTGTACATTTTGCATAGTGACGCATAAAATGTCAAAATAAAACACCGAAATGCCCTGCAGGAGTATTTTTAATAGTTTTATTAGATGTGCAGTATAGGTAATGGTAAACCAATGATTGGATTTAGGTAGGCTTATATGTGTCTCTCCCATCACTTTGCTGTCTCCCTAAAACAAACAAATGCATTTGGGGGCCACTGAGGAGGTTTGTTTCAGTTGATGTGGCCTTTCACAATTTGCACTGACTGTATATGTGTGTTTTGCAACCAAATTGATCACAGACAAGAGAAGTGTGTGCATGTGTGTAGCGTGAGTCAGGCAGGGGGCCGCCAGAGAGGGACTCCCAGGAGCACTCAGACACAAGACTTATTGAATTTTTTGCTGGTGTTTTTATTTTCTCATACTGCTACCTGGGGAGCAACTTCCCATCTCACTTATCTCATCATTATATATGGAGGAATCCACCAGTGAGAGAGGGGAGCACAAATAGGTGAAACATTAATAATTCTGTGAAAGAAAGGAGTGCCATATCTTTCCATTAGTTTAGTTCACACTGAGAAACACAAAAATCTCACAGCGATCAGATGTTTCACCCGCATGCTTTAACAGCAGTGATTCACTCTCTTTGAATGACCATTTCACTCTGCGTGTGTCTGCTCTGAGGGGCTCTTGAACCTTTCTCAGGGTATTTACACTTTCAACATGAAAAGGACACAGATCTTCTGAACTGAACAAACTGCGCAACTACATAGATTAGCCAGGATGAGTGAAAGCAGCGGCATTTCACAAAAACCTAGGGCATGATTCCTTCTGGCCATACAACAATGACATTCCCAAGTAATAATAATATATCTAAACAAAATGTGGACAAAAATCCACCATACTAAAATAATGCAATTGTAATATGTCTGTGTATAGAGTGGTGCAGATGACGTCACTTTGTAGGCCAACCCGCAGTTAGCATCACGCTGGTTCCCTCGATTAAAAACAAATAGGATTTTTCCATAGGCTTTTGAATTATCGCAAAAAACAAGCTCTGTGATCAACGCAAGTTTGTGATGCTCCACAAACGTTTTGTCCATCAAGATTATCACAGATGAACACAAGTTTAATGAATTCTGAAGCGTAAATGCCGTCGCCAGAAGTAAAAAGCTAAAGGTAGGCTATAAGCAAACACCACAGTCGCTAGACTTCAACATCACTAAGCTTCCAACAACTCTTTCAATTTTTATCTAAATGTTTTTTTTCCAGAACGTTCGAGTTGTTGGACTTGTAAGAGCACGTTAATAAGCATAACAAGGCTGTAAAAGCGGACTGAGTTTACCTCTTCGGCGTGATGACGTTCAATCTCCCCGACTGCCTCTGTTGTCCAGATTAGCCACTTAGCAACCGCCTTTTTCAAGACACTTAACAGGTTAAAAAAATCATGAGTGTGGTAATACTTTCCTGTAGCTCAAACAATAAGAGCGTGGCGTTAGCAATGCCAAGGTCATGGGTTCGATTCCCAGGGAAAGCAACAACTGTAAAAATGTGTACCTTGAATACAATGTAAGTAGCTTTGGATAAAAGCGTCCGCCAAATGCATAAATGTAAATGTAATACTGATGTATTTTATGTAGTAGAATAAAACATGAAAGTGCGTCCAGCCCTAGTCATTACTCTAACGCCTGATTAAAACTTGCGGTTATGGTAAGGGGTGTGACATTTCCGAAACACACTCAGGGGTGTGACATTTCCGAAAAATCACAATACACTGAGCATATTGTGCTTTTCGGAAAGAGGGGGCTCCATAGAAACTAAACAGAGCGTTACTGACAGACTGGCAAGACAGGCACTGCAACAATGTAAAATGTGTTAAAAATGTGTTTTTTGAACATTCAAGCGTGAAAATCTATTCTAGTAGGCCAAAAATAAAATCATGGCTTTGTAAAAGGGCATAATATGACCTCTTTAACAACCCTGCCTCATCACATTTCTGTTGCATACTGTATATGTTATATATTAAGCAACTACTTTGCACATTTATCATTTGTATTATTTTACCTAAACGTACTTAGATTTCTTTACACATACAGTATGTGCATATATAGACACACAGCCTGCTTTTGTTACCTGTTTTTTAAATTTTATTTTCTGCTTCAGGTGAATTTGCATTGAAGAGTTATGCAGCCTTGCAGAGGCAGTATTTCACTGCTTGCGCACTATTTGTGTTTGTGACATAAAAGCAGTTGTCTTTATACACAAACTGGCCTTCAAAGTTTTATACGCTCCTCAAGCCCCCCTAAAATCAGTCTACGGTGATATGATACTCTGGGATTTTTATTTTTTAGAAAGCCTTTGGCAAACATAACCAACTTCTACCAATTTCTAATTTCTTAAGGTGCATTGTTAGGCATGACATGATGGGGCTTATTGCTTTTACATAGCGGTTATTCCACATACCTGACAAGGTTTCATAAAATAAACACAGACAACAAAAAAATAATGCTATTGGTAAAAAAATATTATTTTTCCACCAAGCAATGTAGTTCTTCACAAGCAACACACAGACACAGTGGTGCAGTGATACTGATGTAATGTAATTGTAGAGTGATTTACAACAGCTTCGAACACGGCTCAACAAATCGTAATCAGGGACCGGAACTATCCATTTTAAAAATATATATTTTTTAAAAATCTTAGTTTTTTGGCTGTAAATGTTTATATTATATACAAACCCGATTCCAAAAAAGTTGGGACACTGTATGAATTGTGAATAAAAACAGAATGCAATGATGTGGAAGTTTCAAATTTCAATATTTTATTCAGAATACAACATGGATGACATATCAAGTATTTAAACTGACAAAATGTATAATTTTAAGGGAAAAATAAGTTGATTTTAAATTTCATGGCATCAACACATCTCAAAAAAGTTGGGACAAGGCCATGTTTCCCACTGTGTGGCATCTCCTCTTCTTTTTATAACAGTCTGGGGACTGAGGAGACAAGTTGCTCAAGTTTAGGAATAGGAATGTTGTCCCATTCTTGTCTAATACAGGCTTCTAGTTGCATCTTCCTCTTTATGATGCGCCAAATGTTTTCTATGGGTGAAAGATCTGGACTGCAGGCTGGCCATTTCAGTACCCGGATCCTTCTTCTACGCAGCCATGATGTTGTAATTGATGCAGTATGTGGTCTGGCATTGTCATGTTGGAAAATGCAAGGTCTTTCCTGAAAGAGACGACGTCTAGATGGGAGCATATGTTGTTCTAGAACTTGGATATACCTTTCAGCATTGATGGTGCCTTTCCAGATGTGTAAGCTGCCCATGCCACACGCACTCATGCAACCCCATACCATCAGAGATGCAGGCTTCTGAACTGAGCGCTGAGAACAACTTGGGTTATCTTTGTCCTCTTTAGTCCTGATGGCGTCCCAGTTTTCCAAAAAGAACTTCAAATTTTGATTGGTCTGACCACAGAACAGTTTTCCACTTTGCCACAGTCCATTTTAAATGAGCCTCGGATTGTGTTCACCGGCAATGTTTTCTGGAAGTATTCCTGAGCCCATGTTGTGATTTCCATTACAGTAGCATTCCTGTATGTGATGCAGTGCCGTCTAAGGGCCCGAAGATCACGGGCATCCAGTATGGTTTTCCGGCCTTGACCCTTACGCACAGAGATTGTTCCAGATTCTCTGAATCTTTGGATGATATTATGCACTGTAGATGATGATAACTTCAAACTCTTTGCAGTTTTTCTCTGAGAAACTCCTTTCTGATATTGCTCCACTATTTTTGGCCGCAGCATTGGGGGAATTGGTGATCCTCTGCCCATCTTGACTTCTGAGAGACACTGCCACTCTGAGAGGCTCTTTTTATACCCAATCATGTTGCCGATTGACCTAATAAGTTGCAAATTGGTCCTCCAGCTGTTCCTTATATGTACATTTAACTTTTCCGGCCTCTTATTGCTACCTATCAAAACTTTTTTGGAATGTGTAGCTCTCATGAAATCCAAAATGAGCCAATATTTGGCATGCCATTTCAAAATGTCTCACTTTCAACATTTAATATGTTATCTATAGTCTATTGTGAATAAAATATAAGTTTATGAGATTTGTAAATTATTGCATTCCTTTTTCATTCATAATTTGTACAGCGTCCCAACTTTTTTTGGAATGGGGTTTGTGTGTGTGTGTGTATATGTGTGTATATATATATATATATATATATATATATATATATATAATATAATATAATTATTTTTTTTTTTTCTTTACAATATTTCCTTACACACATACTTGCATATATATATTTTTTGAATTTTTACTGCCAGCTTTGCATATCTTTGCATAAATTATATTGTGATGTTGGTTATTTGTATACATGGTTTGGAAGAATCTTTTTCTCGTCTTTTGCAACATCTCGCACATTCTACGTTGTTCTCATAGTAAAAGAATTTACACTTTTAAAAAAACGCATCTCTAGACCAGCATCTCGTGTTTTTAACCGCAAAAATGCGTTCTCTGTGAAAGGCAGTGAAATTACCTGGCTCTGATACATCATCTCTCCTTTTTTGGTCCTTATCCTGCCCTGAATTCACTTTCCTTGTTTCTGTGCTTTCATCAATGTCGAAACGGTAAACACTCTGTTCTGTTCTTGCTAGATTAAGGTGCGTTGCATTCAGATTGCACACTACAGTTCACGTTGCATCTTTCGCGCACTCAAGTTCATTATTTTAATGTAGACATGTCCCAGGAGTGTCCGTGCCATTTTCAGAATGCCGCAAGCACACCGTGTGACAAGAACCAGCTTCAACCTTTCCGGGTGAAAAGCTCAGCCAAAATGGACGAACAGCTGATGATAGCTGTACAGGGCGGGTTTTTTTCCTCATCTTTATAAATATATCTAGTAGCACAGCACATGCAAGGAAATCCATTTACCTGATGCTGAAACTTCCTCGTCAACCATCTAAGCATTGCTCACCTTGGCATTAGAATCAGCATTGGCTAGTACATTTTTATTTTATTTATTTTATTTTTGTGTTTACTCGCCAGACTGATATACTTTTTTATTTATATTAGTGCTGTCAAATCGATTAATCATGATTAACCGCATCCAAAATAAGCATGTATATATTTAAGAACAGTTTTATATTTATATATATAAAATATTTATATATAATATAAATCAATATATAATATTTTAATTGAACTTTAATTGGTGGTGGTGCTTAAGATATTGTTGGTCGTTCATAGCCTGACAAGCCAGACCCACATCAAGATGTTGGGTCTGGGAACTCGCCATTGGCAGGGCTCAATCCGAGAGGCGGGATAAACGGTTGTCTTTCATATTCCCTCTGCATCCAATAGGATAGCGCTACAACCAACCAGAGCAAAGAAGAAGGTGAAGCGGAGCTAGTTGATAGATTAAACTTTCGCCGTATCCAGCCGGCAAAACTTTTGAACACATCTTCCTTTCTTAAGAATGACTTCAGTACCGTTCTTTATTCTTTTCTCAAAGAAAAGTTTAACAACAAGTCTCCCAGAGTCACGGCCAAAGCCGATTCGAAAGGCCGCTGTTCGTCAGCTTCTTTGTTTTTAAGTAGCACGCGGAACCTCGGCAACTCTGCCGTCATTATGTTAAGCCCGCCCACCGACTCTATACGCGATGTGATTTGGCCTGACCAGAGTTTGGTTTTTCCAGCGTGCAGGTCTACCGAGAGTTGCTAGACTACACTCGCGGCAAATTAGATTTGCTGCCGCTAGGGTGCGTCTAGATTTGTAGGCTAGGTCGTTCAGTGTTTTTGTGAACAATTATAATTGATAATAGTAATTAATAATAAGATAATGACTACAACTAATTCTACTACTAATAATAATCTACAACACACTAAGGATTGATGAGCTGCTGGGTTCGTGATTATTAATCACGTTGTCTGCGTTTGCTCGAACTGATTTGCTGAAATCAAAACAGTGAAGGTAATAGATGAGCACCAGCCAATGAGATTACCGTTTGTGCATTAGTTCCGTCCACTACTGGAGAAACCGCATATCTTCTGCTTGTTCTTAAAAGCTGAATAATTCCAAATGAAAATACAACAAAAAATATGGTTTACATGTAGGTCGTCGATTCTGCGTGGTATTTAAGACTCTCTCTCTTTGCGTGTGTGTGTGTGTGTGTGTGAGAAACAGCACTCTCAGCAAAGCAACGGCGAGTTGTGCACCTTCACACTAGAGTTTACGGTACGTCTAATACAGGTACGCTGTGCATCCGTTGAGCTGAGAGATTTTATTATGATTTTGGTTAATCGCACAGCCCTACCGTTGTGACATACCTACATGCATAAATCCTGTAGCAGATTTAGGCAGGTGGAGCTGGGGGAGGTGGAGGGTTTCAGAGGACCACTGATAGCACGCTGCAGGGCAAGCCTACAGCAATCACTGAACCAGACTATTTAAATGTTGCGCAAACAATCTCATTGGCTGCAGGGTAAGCAGAAGCCAATCAGCTTGTGCTATGTAGTAATTATGTGATTGTTTGGTGATTAGGACATATCAGCCTGCGCCCTCTAGTGTTTCATGACTGAACTAGATATTTATAATGAATGACACAATAATTAATGTTTATGCTTAAATTTTTCATTTTTGTTCTGTGAATGATTTTTGTAGAGTGAAGTGAACTAAATTTTTTTTATGTTTATAGTGTTTAGATTTTGGTTGTTTTATTTACCTGTATTTTAAATTATTAATAAAAAGTGACGTTATAATAAAATGTGACTTTTTTTTCCTTTTTCTCAACAATACACGTGTTCGCAATTAGTATGAAAATAGTCCTTTGCAGTCTGCATACATTTAGCATTTTCAGGCTTTAGAAAAATGGAAAAGTTATTTCATTATGGGTGACTTTGCCTGTTTCTGTCTGTTGTTGTACTGTGATAATGTGTGAGCTGCAGAGTCATAGAGTTTGCAAATGGCATCAGCTGCACACTTGGGTTCAGCCACAGGGGTATTATGCTTCTGTGGAGAATACGTTAGTCTTGTAATGAGTTGATATACTGTGACACCACAATCTGCCACCCTTTAAATTTTCACCATGTCAGAGACCAACTGCAGATTTAGGGGCAGTTGTCCTTTGTCCTGGTCCTTCGAGCCTGGGAGAGTAAAGATAAATGTTAGCAAACTATAGTGATATATTTGTTGATATTTCCTGTTCTCATGCCTGCTCTGCCATCACTCAGCACATTATTCTCCGTCTGACCACATCTGTTCACAGACCAGCTCTAACAAATTTAATGAAGCACTGTGTGCTTGAACAAACGCGCATTGACATCCAATGGTGAAACCAATTATGAATCGTAGGGGCCGGTCTACAAGGATCAGAGGAGGCTAGTAATGAGGGATGTGTGGCCAAGCTAGACCTCTCTCATTTCAGGTCCCTGTCCATCTGTTATCTCCCCTGGGTCAATTATGGCTCCCTGTCACATGCTAATGCGGTCCCACCCCCGACCGAGCCTTTTGATTGGCTGTTTGCCGGCCATTTGTCATCCTATTACCGGCTTGTGGTCGGCCTGTACCTCTGTTGCTCTCTACATCTTCTGGCCTTGAGCGGTTCAGAGCACGGGGAGAATGGAATCTATTCAAGCTCACATCCACTCCGCTTTTTCATTACCGATGACACGCTAGTGTGTCTGGGTGAATTGGCCCAAATTCTACTCCTTTCTCTCCAGTCAGTTAGACTATTATTCCTTTGTATGTGTTTTTGTTGTTGTTTTTGTGTGTGTGTGCTGGATTAAGTACTGGATCATTGGACCCTACTAGTCACTATAAAGCTGTTGTACACAGTACATGGTAACCACGAATTGCCATTGTGAATGTTCACTGAGAAAAGTGGTGGCTCACACTAGCAGCACAGATGGCACTTTTCTTTCTTTTTTTTTTGATTTCAAATGAATGCTGTTCTTTTAAACTTTCTATTCATCAAGAAAAAAAATGATGATGACAGTTGCCATAAAAATATTAAGCAGCACAACTGTTCAACATCGGTAATAATAGGAAATGAGCAGTAAATCAGCATATTAGAATGATTTCTGAAGGATCATGTGACACTGAAGAGTAATGATGCTGAAAATGTGATGCCTTGTTGCTGTTATTGGTAGCAGGCAGTTATTGCATGAAACTAATTATTGGTTTATCTGTATTTCAATATTTATTTTAATAATATGAATATTTTAATATTATTTTATTTGATAAAATCTTGATATTTAATTGAAATCATTCAGATGTGATTTAGGGGTAAAATTCATCATTTTGTTATTAAATAAAGATCATGTTCCAGGAAGATATTTTGTACATTTCCTACAAAAATATATTATTAGTAGTAATATGCATTGCTAAGGACAACTTTAAAGGTGATTTTCTCATTATTAAAATTAAATATACACCCTCAGATTCCAGATTTTCAAATAGTTGTATCTCTGCCAAATACTGTCCTATCCTTACAAACCATACATCTATGGAAAGCTTATTGTAAATCAATTTCAATTAAAAACAATGACCCTTATGACTGGTTTTGTGGTCACATAGGTTCCTCTCATTGTTCTTTAACCAGGCCAGAACGCCCACCACACACCAGCTGATTGGTGGAGAGGAGACAGAGTGATGAAGCCAATCAGTATGTGGGGATGATTAGGAGGCCATGATGGACAGAGGCCAATGGCCAAATTTGGCCAGGATGCCAGGGTTACACCAGTGAGTGTATTGTTGGATATTGCCACAAATGACTGGTTTTGTGGTCCAGGGTCACATTTACAAATTTTCCTTTATTTGGTCTGTATGTATATAATAGTTCCTTTCTGAACAATTGTAATTAACTGATTTTATGGAGAAATAACACATTTCATGACTAAATAAAAGCCATTTTAGTTTTATTACTCATCTAATTCAGATATGCTTCAAGTTTATGCTTGCTAGAATTGTGCGCAAACAATAGCATGTATTATTGAACATTTCTATCCACATGAACTGTTGCAAAATCACAAGTCGTGTATCTGTCGTGACCCACGTAAAATTTCCGCTTCGAATGGGATTTTATGTAGAAAATTAGTTTGAGACAGATTTACTGTGGCGAGGTAGATGAGCGAGAGACGTGGGAGGAGTGAGGGAGCTCGGAGGCATATAAGGACGAGCGACACCAGTGAAGGACGAGAGGGGACCAGGCCTGGACTTTACATTGTGATTTGTTTATGTTTTATTATGTGTGTCCGTGGCAGTCGTCCGTGAGGGGCTGCCTGCATTACTTTCGTTTTGTTCATTTATTTATTAAAGTCTTTTAAATGTTCGCCGGTTCCCACCACCTTCCTTCCCATATCTACGAACTTTGTTACATTTACTGAACAGGGAAAATTAGCATGAGAGCGCAATTCTTCAAAAGTGCCGATGGGAGTAGAAGGTTCTGGGCGTGATCTACTGACGACGCACACATTAATGAACACAGACACAGCCGGGTCATTTCCATAATGACTAACACAATCTACCAGTTAGCGTCTGGTTTAAGACGCGCTTTTTTGGGCAGTAAATAATGGCACAAACAACAGTAAATTGACGAGCGCAAACCTTTTCATTTAAATACTCTCCTCCCATAAATTTTGCGTCTGAAAGGGAAACTCTTTTTTTTTTTTTTTTTTTTTTTGCATATGCAATAATGTCAGCCGCAAAAATAACCCTGTCCAGGTATTATTGTCTGCGTGTCTTTAGTAAATCCTGACAGTAGTTTTTTAATGGCAAAAAAGGGTTTGTGCTGATGCGAGATGGCCTATAAAGTATTAGAAAGTCATTTTACTATCTGATGTGAAAACTAAATATTCGGACTTGAAAATCTCTCATTGAAGTAATGTATCTCAAGTGCTTAAAGCAGGCACATTTCCCCACTGTTTATATTAGACCTGTATAGATCTGAGTACATTATCCAGAACTCAAGTGTTGGGTACAAAACCTGCTACAGGCTCTTACTTAACTATGAGAGCTCTTGAGCTGACAAAAAAAAAAAAAAAAAAAAAAAAAAAAAAATTGAAAGCTTATAATGGTTTTAATCAGGTGTCTGGTTAAATGCTCAGTACAAATGTGGATTGTTCTCCAGTAGGTCAAGTGTAAGCCATAGAGGAGAGACACAGAGAGACTAAAGCACTTCAACAGTTGCAGGACTCAATCAGCTCTATATAAATCTCTCATTTAGTGTAATGCTGGGATTGATCACAGAGAACGAAAGGCCCTGTGGAGAATGATCTATACAAGTACTGCGTTTTTGTGTTAATCTGCTGCCATGAATGAATTCTTTGGCTGTGGAAAGTGTCATCTAATAACTGCATAGATGTTTTAAAAGTGTTTTTTGGTAGCACTTTATTTTACAGTGCTGTTTCCAATGTACATACAGTGCTGGGCCGGGTTTCCTGATAATGATGCATCTTAGCTCTCAAGGTTACGAACACTCAATTCAATGCGTGTTTTGGCCAGCCAAAAATGCACTTAACATGAAAGCACGTAGACCGCATTCTCATGCGACTTAAGAGTCGTTGTCCATTTGCAAACTGCTGAAATATAACCTTATATGGAATCGTATCTTGAACGTTTAACTTAATAATTGTCATCAGATGTGGATTAGCAATCAAGACAAGTCTACAGGTGCTGGTCATATGATTAGAATATCATCAAAAAGTTGATTTATTTCACTAATTCCATTCAAAAAGTGAAACTTGTGTATTATATTCATTCATTACACACACAGACTGATATATTTCAAATGTTTATTTCTTTTAATTTTGATGATTATAACTGACAACTAAGGAAAATCCCAAATTCAGCATCTCAGAAAATTAGAATATTACTTAAGGCCAGTACAAAGAAAGGATTTTTAGAAATCTTGGCCAACTGAAAAGTATGAGCATGTACAGCACTCAACACTTAGTTGGGGCTCCTTTTGCCTGAATTACTGCAGCAATGCGGCGTGGCATGGAGTCGATCAGTCTGTGGCACTGCTCAGGTGTTATGAGAGCCCAGGTTGCTCTGATATCGCGTCTTCCTCTTAACAATAGCCCATAGATTTTCTATGGGGTTAAGGTCAGGCGAGTTTGCTGGCCAATTAAGAACAGGGATACCATGGTCCTTAAACCAGGTACTGGTTGCTTTGGCACTGTGTGCAGGTGCCAAGTCCTGTTGGAAAATGAAATCTGCATCTCCATAAAGTTGGTCAGCAGCAGGAAGCATGAAGTGCTCTAAAACTTCCTGGTATACGGCTGCGTTGACCTTGGACCTCAGAAAACACAGTGGACCAACACCAGCAGATGACATGGCACCCCAAACCATCACTGACTGTGGAAACTTTACACTGGACCTCAAGCAACGTGGATTGTGTGCCTCTCCTCTCTTCCTCCAGACTCTGGGACCCTGATTTACTTTCATCAGAGAACATAACTTTGGAGCACTCAGCAGCAGTCCAGTCCTTTTTGTCTTTAGCCCAGGCGAGACGTTTCTGACACTGTCTGTTGTTCAAGAGTGGCTTGACTCAAGGAATGCGACAGCTGAAACCCATGTCTTGCATACGTCTTTGCGTAGTGGTTCTTGAAGCGCTGACTCCAGCTGCAGTCCACTCTTTGTGAATCTCCCCCACATTTTTGAATGGGTTTTGTTTCACAATCCTCTCCAGGGTGCGGTTATTCTCTATTGCTTGTACACTTTTCTACCATATCTTTTCCTTCCCTTCGCCTCTCTATTAATGTGCTTGGACACAGAGCTCTGTGAACAGCCAGCCTCTTTTGCAATGACCTTTTGTGTCTTGCCCTCCTTCTGCAAGGTGTCAATGGTCGTCTTTTGGTCAACTGTCCAGTCAGCAGTCTTCCCCATGATTGTGTAGCCTACAGTACTAGACTGAGAGACCATTTAAAGGCCTTTGCAGGTGTTTTGAGTTCATCAGCTGATTAGAGTGTGGCACCGGGTGTCTTCAATATTCAACCTTTTCACAATATTCTAATTTGGGATTTTCCTTAGTTGTAATCCTCAGTTCCTCAGTTATAATCATCAAAATTAAAAGGAAATAAACATTTGAAATATATCAGTCTGTATGTAATGAATGTCACTTTTTGAATGGAATTAGTGAAATAAATCAACTTTTTGATGATATTCTAAGAATATGACCAGCACCATATATAAAACACCTACCTACAGGGTAATCTAAAAGTAGTCTGATTATTTTACTTAAAATGTGTAATGTAATGAACTGCGTTACTAAGTACAATTTTTTTGTCATGTAATTGGGAATCAGTAATGAACTACAATTTAACAAACTACAATACTGTATTTATTACAGTAATTACAATAACTAGATAATAACTATGTACTAACCCTGAACCTACACCTAAACCAAACCTTAACCCCTGTAGTTACTTTATATTACCCAGCATTTTCACATGTAAGTACACATATTGTAAAATAAAGTGCAGCCTGTTTGTTTTGTTGTTTTTTTGCATTGGCCCTTAGGTACATTACGATTATGCCTGATTCAACCAATCAGTAATGTCAAAACCGCTTAAAGAAAAATACAACTTTCTGAATAATATAGGATTCTTTGATGTATTTGGGGCAGTGCATTGATGTTTGTCTCTCTTCCTGCCAGGGTGAAGTTAAAAGACGGAGTAGCGTTTCTTGGCGCCCGACCCAGTAACCCCACACTCTGGATGGTTAGTCAAGATGTCAGAACAGAAGGTCACAGGATAGTGACCCTGCATTGTCGCCGGAAGGAGTCCAGCTATGGACAGAGGTCAGTTACCGTTAAATAGCCCAACCTCAGGGTGCTCTGGTAATTTACTTACTGTATGCAGTGGTCTATAAAGTATAGACAAGCATCCTGTATGAGTGCTTTGTATGTTGTTGTACACTATTTTCTTTTTTTAAATGTATTATTATTTTATTGCAGACAGAGCAAGAACTTTGTGATGTTGTATGGTCATATACTGGTCTCCCATATGTAGGTCTCCCTAAAATTGCATAGGACACGTATACTTTTTTTTTTTTTTTTTTTTTTTGAGTGTTTCTTTAATTATGGCAACTTTTGGTTCTGAGGACTTTTTGAAAAAACTAAAAAAAGAAATTCTTGAAACACTTTAATTCAAGTGTTTCATTTCAAACTCTTCACCGATGTTGTTGTCTCATTGGTAAACAAGTACACTAACTTTTGGAGAAAAAAATATTACATCAAAATTGAAGGTGGCCACAGTTTTTTAAAAATTTATACAAATCATTTTCACACAATAAATATTGAAGAGGTTCACGTTTATTTCACTGTTTGTTTGATTGTCAAAGTTAATAATTCATATTTGTATGATGAATTCTCATATTTTAAGATTGAAAATCTGGCTCTGGGACAAGGGCAAAACAAATAATAATAAATAAAAAGAAATAATAGACTTAAAAGTGTCCAAGAAGAGAGAAACAGATGATCTTTGCATTACAGAGCAGAATAATGGTCTTTATTTTAATATTTTAAACTTCACACATCCTCCAAAATGACCGGGGGCTTCATTGAAAAGTGAAGTTAGTTCTGCTGGAAAGCTCTTGCAGCGTTTCTTTACAGATGCCTTTGAGTTGAATGTTTAGCATGTTTGATGTTTTACATCAAGAAGTTTTCAAAAGTGTCCAAATACTTTTTGGGGTCACTGTACATGTTTAATGTGTTTAAATATAAAGATTCTCCTCAACTCATCAAATAGTAATATTGGGATTAGGATAACTGGACATCAACAGAGACATTAAAGGAAGGAATCTAATACCATGTGATGGACTTAAGAGTGTGCTTTGGAACATACTTTACTTTAAAGTAGTTAAAAGCTGAACAGAATTATATCCAGTGGATAATTTAAGCTGAAGTGCTTCATTTCCATTCTGCTAGTGTCACCGAGCGGAAATGCAAAAATAATGACTCTTTTCAAATAGGTTTCTCCAATAGGAATGGGTATTGTAACATTAAACTAAAATAAAACAAGTAGCTTTTTAAAATAAAATAAAATTATAGCTTTTCAGCTTTTATTCTACGCCTGCCTGTGTCTATTAATCTTGGCCGATAGGAAGCAGTTAACAATGCATCTCCATTTTCTTTCCTATTAGAATATTGAATCTGTGATCCAAGGGGGTCTTCTTCCAAAAGTTGATTCATCCATTTACAGATCTTATTTGCATGCTTAAATTAATCTGGAAAATAGGAAACCGTGCTGATGGATGCAGAAGAAAAAACCCCCACACTGGTCATAATTAAGTGTGGATTTGCAGTCTTTGTGTGTCATCATGCTCTTAATCACATTTCTCCACAGATCTGGAAATAGTGTTAATGAACTGGGCTCTGTACTGACAGGTGTAATTTTCTGCATTAAACGCAGTTTGGTGGAAGTCCGTAAACTTGAACGATTAAGCCCAGCATTATCAAGAAGCTCAGCTTGGCATTGCAGAAATAAAACGCCCTAGTAAACAGGCCTTTTGCATTGCAGTATGCACTTTGTCTGTATCAGAAAATAAAATAAAGAGTTGTTTTTTTTTTGTTTTGTTTTGTTTTTTTCCTGGCAGATTTCACACACACACACACACACACACACACACACACACACACACACACACACACACACACACACACACACACACACACACACACACACACACACACACACACACACACACACACACACACACACACACACACACACACACACAGGTTTGTTTTGCTAAGTGAGGACATTCCATAGGCATAATGGTTTACTGTACAAACTGTATATTCTGTTCCCCTACCCCTAAACCTACAGGAGACATTCTGCATTTTTAATAAAACATTTAGTATGTTTTTACAGCTATTTTAAATATGAGGATATATGAAATGTCCTCATATTTCATGTTTGTCGTAATACCCGTGTCATTATACAAATTTGTGTCCTTGTAAATCACAAACACACACACACACACACACACACACACACACACACACACACACACACAGACGCACACACGCACGCACGCACGTACGTGTGTGCAGGTATATGTGGTTTATAAGAACACAAATGTGTATAATGGGTATTACAACCTAAACATGATTTATGAGGACACTTCCTGTGTCCTCGTAAACAAAATGGCTTAAACTGTTTTTGAAATGAAAAAAAAAAAAATGGCAGAAGTTTTGTGTGATGGGTAGGGTTTGTGTAAGGAGATAGACTATACAGTTTGTACAGTATAAAAACTATTACACCTATGGAGAGTCGCCGTAAATCACATATTTAAGAATGTGTGTGTTTCATTATTTAGTATTTATCATGTATTATTTATCTTTTTTATTTATGTTGATTTCTTTATTTCTGGATTTCCTTTTCCTTTTTGGCCCATATGACCCATTACCGGTGCACTTTATAGGTTTGAGAAGCTGTAATAATGCCTTATAAGATTAAATTTGTGGGAATCCATGGGGGAATCCATGTAGGGTCTCCTGAGATGTCCCTTTATTTAAATAAATGTCTAATGCATGCTGTTTAGATTGAGCTAAAACAGAACACTAGATGCGTTTACATAGACTATAATAATCTGTTTGTAATCAAACTTAAAAATAAAAAAAGTCACGTGTAACCATGTCATTTGAAATGAATTGGCCAAATCCAATTTAAATTTCATTCGGGTTGTAAGGGGTGGTATAAACCATTTCTAATCCATTCAATAGGACATGTAAACGCTGGATCGGATTAAAATCCATAACTGGAAAGTTCTGCACATGTGCAGTGACGTATGACGCACAAAATGAGCTGCTGTTGTTGAATATAGTGTAATAAATGACTGTTGAACTCATCATCTGTGAAGTGCTGCAGGATAGTACACCACCAGTCCTTGATTTGCATTCTCATCCACAGACGCCTTGCTTTGTGCATGGGAAGGGGTGTTTTTACGGCTTGATAAACATAAGCTGCATAAGCTTCTTGTGCTCATCTCTAATCAGGACCCGATACAGATATACAAATATACAAATATTAAGGGTGCTTTCACACTTGGTTCGATTGCCTGGACTGAACCTGAGTTCGATTGCTCCCCCCTCCCTCTGCCCCCGCTGGACTGTTCAGATTATATTATTTGGGTCCGAAACGGGGTGCATTTGCGTCATCAAAGCAGCAGCTGTTTACCCCATTGCTTGGTAATGACAGCGAGCGAGAAGGTGGCAAAATGAACAACGTTGCTCACCTTGATTTTAACCGTTGGTTTTGTTACCAAAGCTTTAGTACATAATGTCACTTGCGTCTATCTGCCGCGAATGTACTGCAAATGCTCTAAAGAATGCTGAAGACGAGCTTAAATGAGATCTACAGCTCTCTGCTTGCAGTACACCAATCATGCACATCATACGTCATTAATAGCGGTTCACTTCCGTGATTTAGTACGATTGTGTTCACATCAGCAGCGAACCATACCGGAGTTCACATGAACTGAACCCCAGACCACCTTTTTAAGCGGACTCTGGTACCAGCTGAGTTCAGAAGACAGCGTTCACATCATCCAAACGAACCGAACTCTGACATCAATCGAACCTGGGTGCGCACCAAAAGTGCTAGTGTGAATGCACCCTAAGTCTGCTGTTTAAAACAAAGCAATGGTAGGAGAATGGTTAGTATGCTATGCGCCACATACAGTGGGAAACTGCTGAAAAGTATATTCATGCAGTGTGTGCAACTCTCCATGTCATGATCAATTCTGATTTGAAATTTGTGACACAAACGCGCACATCAACCCGATCACTTTTAGAGTTCATGTAAACACTATAGCCGCTTTTCCACTGTCAGGCTGAACGGTTCTTAGAATGGAACGGTTCCAGTTGTGTTTCCACTTGAGCCTGGTACGGCACGGCACAATTACAAACAGTTTTTGGCTCGAAATTCTTGGCACGGTTGTGCTGAACCATGCTGGTAGAATCTGTGAAGTGAAGTTGGAGCTCAGAATTGGTCACATATCTGTTGCCTGGCTACCAGTTTCTATATAGCTGGCCAAGCGCTCTATTTGAGCGACGTAAACACAAATTAATAATAAAATTAAAAGAAATATCTGATCATCTTCTATAATGCGGCCGTTATTTACGTCTCATATCATCAGCAAACCATTGTGTAGTTATCAGCCTCACAGTGGAAAATGAAACCAGAACCGTACCAGCTGGCCTGGATCGGCACGGAGTAGAACGGTTGCGCAATGAGAACTGTTTGTCCCAACGGTGGAAATACGGCTTATGTTCGGAGTCACATGATTTCAGCTAGTGTTAGTGATGTATAGGGCCCTATTTTGATGATCTGAGCACATGGTCTGAAGCGCATGGCGCAGATACACTTAGGTCATGTCTGAATCCACTTTTGCGATGGAAAATGGACGATGAAAAAAAAAATGTTCGGCGCACCAGGCACATTGTCCAAAAGGGTTGTACCTAGTCTTTTAATGAGTCATGGGTGTGTTTTGGGTGTAACGTGCAATAAACCAATCAGAGTCTCATCTCCCATTCCCTTTAAAAGCCAGTTCTCTTGCACCATGGCGGATTTGCTATTTACATGGTAGAATTTGCGAGGGGAAAGACTGAATGCTTCTCCAGAGAGGAATCCTTTTATTTTTTATATATATATATATATATATATATATATATATATATATATATATATATATATATATATATATATATATATATATATATATATATATATATATATAACACACACACACACACACACACACACACACACACACACACACACACACACAACGTACATATACTCTGCTTGTTACACCCGCCTATAGGCTGCACTGTTGGCTTTAAACCGGGTTTTGCAGGTCAATGGCGGAGTCGTTTTCAGTTGCCTCAAAATAGGAATGTGTCAACAATGCTCCTGAACACACTTTGTTCTCACACCAGCACGCCCATGGGCGAACAGATGGGCGCGAGTGCATTTGTATTTAAACGTGGTGCTGGACTTGAAAATGATAACCGCATTGGATTGAAACTAGCAAAAAACACTTGTGTCGGGCCCTTCTCTCACTTCTCTGTTAGCTTTATAGAGGTTTAATCAAAGTAAATGGCTGAACTTAAATAGAGGCAGAACAAACTCAAGTTAAGACAGCTTAATTAATTGTAAAAAAAAAATGTCCCCCCCCAAAAATGACAATTTATTTGCATTATGTTATTCCAAAAGTGTGACTTTCTTTCTTCCATGTAAAAAGAATATGCTGGCTGCTCTTTTGCATAAACTTGAAATATAGTCTACAAGTCATATGGACTATTTTGACTTTTATTGTACTGCTTGATCATTTTGGAGCTTGACAGCCCCAGTCATCATTTACTTTTATTTTATGGAAAATAGCGGCCAAGATATTCTCTGCAAATTCTCCTTTTGTGTTCCACAGAGAAAAAAAAAGAAAGAAAGTCATACGGGTTTGGAACAACATGAGGGTGAGTAAATGATGAAAAAATGATTTAAAATTGCTTTTTTGCTTGTACAAACTGTCTAGGTAGTTGTGACAAATATTATTATTATTTTTTTTCATATTTCTGCATATAAAGTCACAAGATTTCAAGTAGCTGTTAAGCGTTGTGCTTAATCAATTCTTTGATGCCAAATTCTAATCAATCCAGAGAAACCTAAATGTAAAAATCACACAGACAAACAGAAATTTGCTTTCTCTTAATCTGATATTGTGAAATTGAATGGAATACTAACCGAGTTACCCAGCTGCCTTTGTAATAGGGAGTCCCTAGTCATGTCACATGACAAATATCTGTTTAATCCAGTCTGGCATTGATCTAAGACCAAGAATTTAGGACTAAATAAAGGATGTTAGCTTTAATCTGTGTCTTTGGGGACGTCCGGAGCTGTAATCTCTCCAGCTGGCACAGGCATTTCTTAAAGACAAAGGAAGCACCACTGAGCATAATGTGTATGATCCATTTCCCTCCTTCATCTGGATCCTTTTTTACTTTCCCTCATTGCTTGAGCTTGTACTCTCTATCTATGCCTTGTGTTTGTTTTTTGTTTTTTAGTTTTTTCTTCTCTGCTATTTTATTCTCTGTTAAATTCCAGAGCAATTTATAGATATCCAGGGGCGAATTTACTAAGCAGTTGCTTCACCTGGGTTTCATTCATTAACCACCCACAATGTAGTTTAACCAGATGGTCTCTGCACTGGTATAATACTGTACCGTGGGTATTCAAGTTAGTCTGTCTTTTCAGCGCAAACACATTTAAAAGAAATGTTCTATAGAGCATTGCAGCAGTAATCAATCAAACAAAGATCAAATGATGGAGAAGAGCTATGGGAATACTAATCTAGATGCACAGTCAAGCACACTTTAGGCATTTGAGCTATGATACATACAGCATGATATATTTGATGAATGGGTCAAAACATTATTAACATGATCAATACTTTATATACAATCTTGGGCCCTGTATTAAGATGCATTTTGGTCGATTGGATCACAAGTAGACAAGGGAGACACATACCCATTTACACCTGGTGTTTTAATCTGCTTCTTTTGCCTACTTTCAACCACTTCTGTCCTTTTTTTTTTTTTTTTTTTTTGTAGGAAGGGGTATATTGGTGGGTGAACGTATGGGCCTTTTCAGATATTTCGAGCTAATGGACAAAATAAGCTTGCGTAATTTACATATGAACATGAACGGAGACGACAGAAGTACGAGCAGCAGCTTGCGTTTCTGCTCTGACAGACGCAAGACCTCACTGAACACTGAGTGTGTGTTAGAAATCAGGAATGGTGAGAGAACTTTATGCTTGGTATGTTTATCATCTTCAAACCAAACTTAGGTCTTCAGCCAACAAACTATAAATCCCGTCTGGCTAGAGCAGTTCCCATAATGTTTACGCATTAGGCGGAGAGCAGGCGGTCTTTTGTGGCTGTTCAAACCAGGTTTGAACGCATTCGACCACATGAGCGTTTACACTATGAAAGCAATCCGGTCGAATGAGCTTTTCGACTACCTCTGGAAGTGGTCAAAGTGGACAAGCTCATAACCCTGTTTACACCTGTACATAGGGCCGTCCACTCGCGATCCGATCGACCAAAACGCATCTTAATACAGGTGTACAGGGCCTTATACTTAAAAGGTATATACTTAAAAGTTTTTTTTTTTCAGTGTTCATTTTAATGCACACATTTAAGGGATAGTTCATCCATGATTTTGTCATATTTTACTCGCCCTCAAGTTGTTCCAAACCTGAGTTTTTTTCTTCTGTTGAACACAAAAGAAGATATTTTGAACAATGTTGGAAACTAGACAGTTGACGGTAGCCATTGACTTCCATAGTAGGAAAAAACAACACTATGGAAGTCAATGGCTACTGCCAAATCAACTGTCAATATTTTTAATTTATCCCATTTAAAATGACTATCACATAATTTGATTGGTAAATTAAATTAATAATTTAAATAAATAATGATTTGATATTTTTGTTTTTGTATGCACTGTCTGGTTTGGCATTAAAATCTCATATTTTTATTTTAAAAATATTTTTAACATTAAAATGGTTTTTGATACTGTAAATTTACATATATATATATATATATATATATATACACACACATACATACACCAACATTCAAAAATTTGGGGGTGCTTACTCCCGATATATTGTAAAATATAACAAAATTTTTAAATAACTGTTTTGTATTTAATTTAAAGATGTAATTTATGTAATGACAACGCCTCCAGTCTTCAGTGTCACATAATCCTTCAGAAATCATTCAAAAATGTTGATTTGCTGCTCAAGAAACATTTCTTATGGTTAAACAGTTTTTTTTTTTAATTAATTAATTATTATTATTTTTTATGAAACTGATCATTATTTTTCAGGATTCATTGATTTGAAGCATTTATTTAAAATATAAATCTGTTTAAATATCAACAGAATATCAACAGAAACATTACAAATATAATTTCTTTCACTTTTGATCTTGCTGAATCCATTAATCCAAAATTAAAAGGTCCCTTTTTAACAGAAAAAAATAAAAAAATAAATAGAAATGCTTTAAACAGAAAATGCAATGAAGAAATACATTTTAATGTTTTAGATGTCAGTAAATTGCCATAAAAGCCTGATGAATCAAAATTGTATATTAATCTAAGACTCAGGACAGACTCGCAAAATTGGGAATTACGGTGCAGTTTTTGTGATCACGTTTGTGTAATTTTCTTTAGTGAACCAGACGCTAAAACAGCATAGCACATCAAAGTAAATTACGCTATCAGCAGAGACAATTTTTTGTAAAATTCCCCTGTCATTCTCTCGTTCCATTTTCTCACTTCTCTCTCATCTCTTCTTTCTCATTACTCTAGTGTTGGATCGGTTTCCATCACCATGCCGCACCTGTCATCCAGTTTCTGCTTTCTTCAATATTCTCTTGCATTTTTTCATTCTTTTCATCACCAATGGAGGGACATGGTCCCGGCGTGGATGGACGACAGGGCAGGTTGATCCGCTCCAGTTCCCACCTCTTTTCCTTTATTATATTCTCCTGTTCTTTTCTCTGTGGGGGAAATTTGATTAGGCTTGCTATTACCTTCAGTGGGCACCTTTCACCCTGTCGTTTATGAAAGGTGTTACTGGAGAATAAGGGCTACTGACAGACAGAGACAGAAAGAGAGAGAAATACTGGGACGAAATGAAATTGCGTCATGCAAACAAAGACAAAAAAGAAAGGGAAGCAGGATGTGGTTCTGTGTTTGTGTACAGTCAGCAGATTTTGCTGCTGTACAGGGTGTAGTGTGCCATGTACGTTTGTTGAATCTGTCTCTTGCATGGCAGCTTTTGTTTGTGTGAGGAAGGTCAGAGCAATATTGAGTTTTGAACAAGAGGTCACCGTCTCTTTTACTACTGAAATTGCCAGGGGCATCCCGCAGACACGCGTAAACCTGCGCATGCATATCATAGGCAGAGTTTCGCTTTGTTGAAGCTGAATCAAAAGCAGCATGTATACCACAGAAAGCTGGATTTACACCGACCTTTGAAGCTCGATGGCGAAGCTCAAGGCGGTTTATATGTTCTTAAAAAAATAAGAATTGTGGGAAACAAGATAGGTGTTAATTGCCATGGTAGTAGCTAAATTCAAAACTAAAGTTATACTAAAAAATATAATACAAGTGACATTGAGATTAGTTTTTAAATATTAGTGCATTTATGTAATGGGTCAGGACCGCCCTGTCCTTTGAACCTCAAGATCTCTCCAAAACAAGGACCTCTAGTTCATGCAGCATTTCTCTGGTTCATGCAGCATTTAAAATTGGGCTGGATGATATGGTAAAAAATATGATCAAAATTTATTTATATATATATTTATATATATATATATATATATATATATATATATATATTTAGAGGTATTTGTTTGGTTTGAACTCACCATTATGGTGATCAGTGTTTCCTTTAGTTGGATAGTTTGACTTGACTTTTTAACATTAGTTTTCCTCTGGCTGCTGTAACATCTAGTGTGGACCTGTTAAATCCAATTTTGACCATTCTTATTTTTTTACTGGTATATTGATGTATTTTGACTTTAAAAAAATATATATGTGCCCTCTTAGTCTTTAATCTTTAATTCTAGTTTGAGAATCCGTTACACTCGAATATGCACTAATGGTCTAAAGTTTTAGAACAGTAAGATTTTTTTTTAAAGAATTCTCTTCTGCTTACCAAGGCTACATTCATGTTATTATATTGTTGTTATTATTATTATTATTATTATTATTATTATTATTATTATTATTATTATTATATAAAAAAGCTGTAATATTGTGAAATATTATTAAAATGTAAAATAACTCTTTTCTATTTGAATATATTTTAAAATGTCATTTATTCCTGTGATTCAGAAATCATTCTAATATGATGATTTGCTGCTCAAGAAACATTTATTATTTTTATCAATGTTGATTTTGTTTGTAGGTGATATGATGTAGCATAATGACTGTGGGCTATCCAGGCTACTAACAATATAGCATATAATTGGTGAAGTGAAGGCTCAAGACAATGCAAGAAAGGATGACAGACAGAATCACAAATTATCCAAGTCTGTTAAAAGCATGGTAGAGGTAAAGTGATTATCTGGCAATATTTGGGAATAGCTTGGGACTATTCATAGTAGACACAACAGAACTGTATGTAAACTCTAATGCCATGACAAGGTGCACATTTGTTCTTTTTCTTATTGCTGTCATTATTTTATTCTCTTTAAATTCAAGAGGTTCACAACACAAAAATGTCCTTGCAAGTACAAAAGGTGCAAGAGAAGGTTTTTTTTTAATTGCGAGTGCTATTTCGCAACGTCGATAGTTCTTTCGGTTTAGACAATGGTTGCATTTGACTACTACGTTCTTCTTGTCAGTATCTCTGACAAACTCGAAGTAATGCGCATACGTCCATCTCGCGAATGTAGTCTTCTTCTGCCCTATTAAGCCTTGGTTATACTTTCGTTTGGCTCCGCAGCGCGAGCCTCTGCTGACTGCGCACGCGCCTCGTCAGTTTGGGTGTTTATACTCGACGCACTCGCCGTTGTGCTGTTCTTTGATACGACAGAGCCTTTTAGCCGCTTTTCCACTGGCCAGCGCGAGTGCACACAGAGGCCGAAATCATGCCTCGTGACACTCCTGTAAAACCCGCCCTAAACACACCTTCACTGGACTGTCACACAATACAAAGGACCAGCAAGAGGGAGATGAATGAAATAAATTGCTATACAAATATATCAGAAGCTGTCATTTAGTCTTTATTTACAAAATTGGACACCACACGCGGCTATTGACTGACCACGAACAGGTAACTTACTTGCATTTTTCATTCATTAATGTCTCGTGGTCTTGCTGTTTTTTTTTTTTTAACAATTACATTTTGGGCTAAAAGTGTGTTGTAATGCAAGCGTTACTGAAAATGTACCGGGTAAAATATTAATTTATTAGTGAAAATTGATTAACATGAAACTGCATTTTTGTTCTCTTGTGTTGTCAATGGGATGGTTTTCAGGTGATGGAAAAGGTTTGTTGCGCTTCCCACCTTGGTTGGAACCGACTGATGACATATTTTCCAGACTGTGCCACTTTACACAGAACACATTTTTGCATGTACTTTTTCATGTGCTTTTCTATGTAAACATGCGCTAGACATGTTTGACCATTGCCTAAAAATGCCTAAGAGAAGAATGGAACTAACAGTGCGGAACCTTGTCTTTATGCAAGCGTGCAAGCGTAAGGTTCTACGGAGCCCCTAATGGTGTTATGGTGTATGAAAAAAAATATGAGTTGGGAGGAAAAATAGTATTTTTATGCTTTTGTGTTTCTCATTGCTTTTCTGTGTAAACATGCTGTAGACATGTGGTGGACAAGTTCCACGGGGCGTCGTGGTGTATTAAAATATGAGATGGGTGGAAAAGTAGCATTTCTATGCTTTGTGTTTCCCAGAGTAACTTTGCTTCCACTCGTAAATCATTGAAATTTAGTTTATTCTCACACCTAAAAGTTTCTTGAGGTAATGCAAACATTTTGCGGGAGAATCCAAAAGCATTGCCACGTAATTTTTCTTCCCATCTCAGTTTTTCTCCCATTATCATGTCCCTTTAGGGGTTCCATAAAGTTCAGATTTCTGTTCATTTATAATTGTTTATTCATTTAAATAACTATCATTGTATTTTTACTGGTCTGCTGAACAACCATTTTATAATATACTTGCAGGTATTTTAAGGTAACATAAAAGCTAGTAATCAGTCCATGAATTATTCAAGTGAACCTGCCTCAGACAATGTCAAGTTCATCACTGGTTCGAGGTCAATCAAGTGAAATGACTGACTTAACGACGTTCCAAAGAATGTTTCATTATGTTCTGATTGGTTGAAAAGCATGGGCTGTTCACACCTGACTGGCTTTCTCAGAACACTTATGTTAGTAATATCTATCCAAAGAATAACATTTTCTGCATCTCCTTTTATTTTTGACTAAGGGAAAAGTCATGTGGGAACGATATTTCATTTTTGGGTGAACTATCCTCTAACTATTTATGACTCTTTCATTTCTCTCTAATCAACAAAGGACTGGAGTCGCTCCATGTAGATACTTCCACATGGGAATGTCTCTGCGAGGACATGACCACCGTGACAACATTCTGGGACACTAAGACCTTTCAGGGTAATTTAATGCGCTTATGAGACAGCGGGTCCTTTATTATTTCTCTTTATATGTAAGAAAACTACAGGACGTCACTCATGCGTAAAATGTGAGGTCAACTATTTTACTTTGTGTCTCAGGCTCCCAGGTCCAATCGTTAAACGAAACCATTTTCATCAACTCACTCTGGTTCCTCATCTGTCTCCATTAGCTCTGCGCGGTTATTAGTGGCGTAATGTTCAGATAATTCACCACGGACGGTCAAAAGACACAGACCTGCGATGGCGTGCTAACCTATTTCAGAGCCGCCAAACAGCGCCACAGGGGATGATTACAGCAATCACGCTGCATTACAGTCGAATGAAAAGAGCACACGGGCTGCCCATATAAACCATATGCATGCTCAGGACAAAGAGTTGAGCTGTTGCCGTGGTCGCCTGGAACGGAGTAGCCGTGTTGTTCGTGATCAAGGCTATGAGATCAGTTCACAGTCGTATTTATCACAAAACTGCTGTATTTTCAGTCTTTTTCATGTATGCAGAGCTGTAGGCAGGGTTTTATAATCACAGAGGCCTCAAATTTGAGCTAGTTAGGGGGCTTCGGGGGCATATGCTCCCCTGAGAACATTTTTATTTCTCTGATCTACATAGTCTTGCTCAAAAGTTTACATAGCACTTGCAGAATCTGTGAAAATGTGAATAATTTTAACAAGTAATTTTGTTCATACAAAATGCATGTTATTTTTATTTAGTACTGTCCTGAATAATATATTTTACATTAAAGATGTTTATATATAGTCCACAAGACAAAAAAAATGCTGAATTTATAGAAAGTTAACCCAATCAAAAGTTTATGTAAATTATTATAATTTTTTTTCCGTGACAGTTGTTCTTGAGTCCCTTGTTTGTCCTGAGCAGTTAAACTGCCCAGTGTGCATATTTAGCGTATTTGAACCCTTTCCAGCTGTGACTGTATGATTTTAAACTCCATCTTTTGACACTGAGGACAATTGAGGGACTCAAACATTAACTGATGCTCCAGAAGGAAACACAATGCATTAAGAGCCGGGGGGTTAAAATCTTTTTGAATTTGAAAATCACGGTAAATTGTACCTAATTTGTCTTCTGAGAAACATGTAAGGATCTTCCGTTGCTTCCGGAGGGCATAAAAATAAGAAAAATGTGGACATCATCCTGTTCAAAAGGTTTCTAAATGCGTTGTGTTTCCTTCTGAAGTGAATGTTTGAACCTTTTTTAATAGTTGTCTTTGAGTCCCTCACTTGTCATCAGTGTGAAAAGATGAATTTCAAAATACAGAAGCTACAGAAGCTTGTCTGTTTGATCGGACCACACGGGCCAGCCTTCGCTCCCCATGTGAATTAATGAGCCTTGGCCGCCCATGACCTTGTCGCCGGTTCACCACTGTTCCTTCCTTGAAGCACTTTTGATAGATACTGACCACTGCAGACCAGGAACACCCCACAAGAGCTGCAGTTTTGGAGATGCTCTGACCCAGTCGTCTAGCCATCACAATTTGGCCCTTGTCAAACTCACTCAAATCCTTACTCTTGCCAATTTTTCCTGCTTCTAACACATCAACTTTGTGGACAAAATGTTCACTTGCTGCCTAATATATCCCACCCACTAACAGGTGCCGTGATGAAGAGATAATCAGTGTTATTTACTTCACCTGTCAGTGGTCATAATGTTATGCCTGATCGGTGTATGTAAACATTTTATCTAAAATATCTTATTCAAGGCAGTACTAAATAAAAAAAACCAAAACATTCATTTTGTATGATTACTCTTATTTTGTTCTGCAATGAGTGTGTAAACTTTTGAGCAAGACTGTATGTGCATGTCAAGACATTTGAAGGCCAAAAAAAAAAAAAAAAAAAAAAAAAAATTCTTAATATAGCTTTAAAACCATGTCAGTGGCCAGTAGATTATTTGACAAAACCTGCTCTCTCATCTCCATCTCAATATTTTTTTTTTCTCTGTCGCCTTATCTTGCCCTGTGTCTCCTCCTAAAGCTGAGCTTTGATAGTCCTTTCATTTTTTTCTGTCAGTGTAGAAAGTAAACATTGGGTCAGCTGATATTTAGCCTATATGTACAAACCCGATTCCAAAAAAGTTGGGACACTGTACAAATTGTGAATAAAAAAGGAATGCAATAATTTACAAATCTCATAAATGTATATTTTATTCACAATAGAATATAGATAACATATTAAATGTTGAAAGTGAGACATTTTGAAATGTCATGCCAAATATTGGCTCATTTTGGATTTCATGAGAGCTACACATTCCAAAAAAGTTGGGACAGGTAGCAATAAGAGGCCGGAAAAGTTAAATGTACATATAAGGAACAGCTGGAGGACCAATTTGCAACTTATTAGGTCAATTGGCAACATGATTGGGTAAAAAAGAGCCTCTCAGAGTGGCAGTGTCTCTCAGAAGTCAAGATGGGCAGAGGATCACCAATTCCCCCAATGCTGCGGCCAAAAATAGTGAAGCAATATCAGAAAGGAGTTTCTCAGAGAAAAACTGCAAAGAGTTTGAAGTTATCATCATCTACAGTGCATAATATCATCCAAAGATTCAGAGAATCTGGAACAATCTCTGCGTAAGGGTCAAGGCCGGAAAACCATACTGGATGCCCGTGATCTTCAGGCCCTTAGACGGCACTGCATCACATACAGGAATGCTACTGTAATGGAAATCACAACATGGGCTCAGGAATACTTCCAGAAAACATTGTCGGTGAACACAATCCACCGTGCCATTCGCCGTTGCCGGCTAAAACTCTATAGGTAAAAAAAGAAGCCATATCTAAACATGATCCAGAAGCGCAGGCGTTTTTTTTGGGCTGAGGCTCATTTAAAATGGACTGTGGCAAAGTGGAAAACTGTTCTGTGGTCAGATGAATCAAAATTTTAAGTTCTTTTTGGAAAACGGGGACGCCATGTCATCCGGACTAAAGAGGACAAGGACAACCCAAGTTGTTCTCAGCGCTCAGTTCAGAAGCCTGCATCTCTGATGGTATGGGGTTGCATGAGTTACACATCTGGAAAGGCTCCATCAATGCTGAAAGGTATATCCAAGTTCTAGAACAACATATGCTCCCATCCAGACGTCGTCTCTTTCAGGGAAGACTTGCATTTTCCAACATGACAATGCCAGACCACATACTGCATCAATTACAACATCATGGCTGCGTAGAAGAAGGATCCGGGTACTGAAATGGCCAGCCTGCAGTCCAGATCTTTCACCCATAGAAAACATTTGGCGCATCATAAAGAGGAAGATGCAACTAGAAGCCTGTATTAGACAAGAATGGGACAACATTCCTATTCCTAAACTTGAGCAACTTGTCTCCTCAGTCCCCAGACGTTTGCAGACTGTTATAAAAAGAAGAGGGGATGCCACACAGTGGGAAACATGGCCTTGTCCCAACTTTTTTGATGTGTTGATGCCATGAAATTTAAAATCAACTTATTTTTCCCTTAAAATTATACATTTTCTGTTTAAACATTTGATGCATCATCTATGTTATATTCTGAATAAACTATTGAAATTTGAAACTTCCACATCATTGCATTCTGTTTTTATTCACAATTTGTACAGTGTCCCAACTTTTTTGGAATCGGGTTTGTATAATTAATAATTTTCTTAGACAAGTTAATTAACTGTAGGCTACGAACAAAGTTTATTAAATTCATTCACAATATGTACAGACACATTCATTATTAATCCTATGCCTAATATGATGAAAACAGCTTTGTTAATGTTTCTTGTCCCCTTACATGACAGTTACTAATTACTAATTTACTATCACATAAATTATGGCCTATTTTCAATTCAAAATGGTGAAATTAGACAAAAGTTTATTAGTTTGCCTGGTTATTTTAAGTAGCGGCTATCAAATATGAAATGGGTAACACTTTACAATAAGGTTTCATCTGTTAACATTAGTTAATGTATTAACATACATATAGGCTATAAATATCAGTTGACCCAATGTTTACTTTCTTCACTGACAAAAAAAGAAAAGACTATCAAAGCTCAGCTTTAGGAGGTGACACAGGGTAAGATGGAATTTGTGCTAAGCAGCTTCAGTAAACATAAAACCCGCCTACTTTGATTTGATTGGTCATCTCAAATGTTTTGACATTGAGTGGTGACAGAACTCTGTGGCAGCTCAGATGAGAAGATCTTGGTGCTGTGTAATATCCTTGCAGCACTAAAGTAGTGTTAATACTATTTTAGGCAATTATTTCACAACATTTATTATATACACCTCAGAGGTCCAGACCTCGGTGACCTCATAGCCGGCTACGGTCATGCATGTATGGATGATTATTCAATTAGCAGCACTTTTGATTACTTGGAAAAAAATTAAACTTCTCAAGCTGTGCTTCATCCCATATTAAAACTTGAAATAATGATATGATCAAGGTCTTAGTCAACCTTCAAGTGGCCTGAATTTGGATTTTTGATATAAAAATGGCATTTTCCTTTTTGGGCAAACACTTTAAGCCTTGTTTACTAACACTAACTTAATTTTGAACTTTCATTATTGCTAGATAATGTATACACTCAAAAAAATAACTAATTGGACAAACTCAATTTTTTGGCAGGTTTTCCATCCAATAAATATGTGTAGCCTCAACTCATAAAAAACTAATTCATGCAATGAAATGTAATTGAGTTGGTCCAACTCAATTTTATTAAATGCAGTTTAAATGATATTTATATACTTATAACATGACTTTTTATACTCGTCAAACTTAAATTAAAATATTTAATTGGAAAATCAATTATAAGCAGTTTAATTTATCATCATACACAATGTATGAAGAAAAGAGGTGTCACTCCTGACATTAGCATAGATCACAGCCTAAGCACAGGTGCCACTCTTCAGCATAGCAGTAACCACAAAATGAAAACACATTACAGAAACTCCTCTAAATGTCCAACATAACTGACCATTAAACACTAACATTAACTAACAACATCTTTCTCTTTACAGAAAAACACATTAAATAACACTTTACTCTCCTAATGGAGTCCCTTGCAAAGCATGCTGGGAACTACAGATCCACTGCCCAGTTAGTTGTCAACACAAATATTTCTTGTAGTTTTAACAACTTAAGTAAACTTCAGTTTTAAATATATTAGGTTGATTTGAACACAATTAGTGTTAACAAATTAGATATGTTTAAGTGAAGTGAACAGAATTTAAATGTGTCATATCTATGAAGGGCCTGAATAATTTTTTTTTAGTGTATTCGGTCTTCCTTATTCTGCATTCACACCAAACGTGAATTGAGCATCAAATTTGCATCTATTGCGTCTAGTTGGACGCTTGAACATTTTGAATCCATTCACGCGTCCACAGCGAATTGGACGCGTGTATAAACCAAGCTTTTGAAGCGAAATAGATGCACGTTCAAGGCACTGGATCATCACTGGATCACGAGGAAAGGCTGCTGCGCCTGCTGATTTACTGGATCTCACAACTCCGAAAACGCCAGATCAAAAATTTCAAATAGGCTCTCTCTTTATAAATAAACCACAGATTTGAGCTTTAAACAACTACATTCTCGCCTGAAAAAGTCTTAAAACTACATTTCGTGACCAATAACAGTAGTATTTTTAAATTATGTGGGGTTTCTCATCCACTATTGACTTGCCATATCACGTCACTTCACCACGTGACAGCAACAAGCCGGCTCCTTATTGGTTAACGTGGCACGAATTGACGCCAAAGTTCAGATTTTTCAACTCTGACGTCAGGCTTGAATTCGCTTCAAACGCATGAATGCACAAAAAGCAAGACACTCAATTTGTGTCAAATTCGCATCATTCGTGCGAACTGGACGCGCGGATGAGGTGAAATTGCGTCCACCACGCCGCGCTAAACGCATCTATCGCGCCGCAGGACCTCCAGACGCGCGTCAATGCGCCTTTCCATTGACTTAAGGAAATCACTTGCTCCAGACGCTCTATTTGCGTTTGGTGTGAATGCAGTATTAGGGGACATTACTTGTGTATATTAAAATGTATAGCATTTTATTGCAGATCAAATATACAGTAAAAACAGTAATACTGTGAAATATTATTACAAGTTTAAATAAGTGTTTTCTATTTTAATATATTTATAAATGTCATTTATTCCTGTGATGGCAAAGCTGAATTTTCAGCATCATTACTCCAGTCTTCAGTGTCACATGATCCTTCAGAAATCATTCTAATATGATGATTTGATAATCAAGAAACTCAGTTTTGCTGCTTAATATTTTTGTGGTAACTGTGATACTTTTTTACAGGATTCTTTGATGAATAGAAATTATTTTAAAAATAAAATACCTTTGTAACATGCTATTACTGCCATGATGACGGCCTTTGATGACTTTAATGCATTCTTAGTGGAAAAAAGTTGTACTGTCCTCAGTCTTTTGAACGGTATAAATGATGGGGAGAAATTGGTTTGATATGGCAAAGTGAACAAGAAAAATACAAATGGCACTTTGTGTCAAAAAGGTTTCTGACCCCTGTTTTCGAGGACTGTTGACACTTCACACAACTCCACCATAATAGTTCACACTTCAACAGCCAGAATTGGCCATCAGAGTCGTGAGAACCCACACACACACACAGCCACTCTCTTAACAGGCACTGCACACACACACTTGCTAGTCCATTTCTCCAGGAGAACAGCAGCATCTGAACTGGAGCAGGGCTGATGTAAATTGTATCTGACAAAGCCAGTGCCAAGGGAAGCCATTTCTAGGCCCTATCTTCCTTCTCCTTTCCTCTCCCTAACCTTTCTGCTTTCTCTCTCTCTCTCTCTCTCTCTCTCTCTCTCTCTCTCTCTCTCTCTCTCTCTCTCTCTCTCTGTCTCTGTCTCTGTCTCTGTCTCTGTCTCTGTCTCTGTCTCTCTCTCTGTCTCTGTCTCTGTCTCTCTCCTCCAACTCAAAACCACCTGTTGCTCTCTGTAACGGCTTCCCATTTCCAAGGCTGTGCTTGTCTTCAAGGAGATTGCTTTATCCACAGGTCCCAGATAAAGTAAATTGCTTTGTCTGCTTTTGAATGCATGGCATGAGAAACCCTGGAGGGAAATATGATCAGAAATGAGCACCGAAAGCAACACATGCAGATATGCAAACATAAACACACAGACTGCAGACTACTATGCATGCAAGCGTGCATGCGCCATGCTGGGTCCATTTTAATCAGAAGTTCATTTTGATGCCACATTGATAATACAGCTCACAGCAGGCACAAACACACACACACACACATGCAGGTGTTTTAAACATCCTTGATTGAAAAAGTGGATCAGTAATGAAAATGAGGTGGAAGTTATTTGACTAATAGCGTGCATGATAGTTATTGTTCGGATTCACATTTTTGTTCTCAGAAATCTGAGCGAAATGGACAGAAATTTCTGGTTCGTTGTAAATGAGCCGCAAGGGCCACAGGGACAATAATTAGCATTTATATGAGGGACATTTTCATTATGTATCATCTGTAGCATGTAGTGGTATTGCGATTTGTCATAAGTGTGATTCTTCGAATAAGGGACCTCTGCTGTAAAATTTTGTGTTGAACGCATACCTCTGGTCTTTAGTGACCCGGCCATTCTGGCCATTCACTACCCTCCTCCTCGTTATTTATTTATTTTTTTTAAGTTAGACATCAACCTTCTTAGTATTCCTCAATCAATTTATTATAAACAATATAACAAGAAAAAATTATAAAAGAATGCTATCTTTTTTTGTAAAAATTGTATAGGGTCGCTAATGACCCGAGGTGTATAACAGTGTAAGTGTATTTCTTTTCTGCACAATAATAATCGACGGCCCTATTTTAACGATCTAAGCACATGGTCTAAAGCACATAGTGCAGGTGCACTTAGGGCGTGTCTGAATCCACTTTTGCTAGTTTAACGACGGGAATAATGGTCAGCGCGCATGGTCTAAAAGGGTTGCCCCTAGTCGCTGAATGAGTCATGGGTGTGTTTTGGGCGTAACATGCAATAAACCAATCAGAGTCTCATCTCCCATTCCCTTTAAAAGCTGGTTGCGCCCGCACCATGGCGGATTTGCTATTTACATGGTGGAATACAGACACCCTCAACCTGACGAGTCATTTTAAACGTGTGTATTCAAGTCAAGTCAAGTCAGTTTTATTGTCACATCACCAAAGCACATGTGCCTTGGAGAGTGAAATTCTTGGGAGCGTGCTCCAGACAATTGCAGTAACAGTTAACATAACCATACAACCTTAAGCAGGTAAAAACAGAAAAAAGTGCAATGTGCACATACATATAGTTAGTACACACAGTGTACTATTGGACATACTTACAGTCAGTACTACATTACACATTATACTCTGAAAGTACATGCATACAGTTAGCACCACGTTAAACACTATACACATTAAACACTATACACATTAAACACTAAGCACTATACACATTAAACACTATACACATTAAACACTATACACATTAAACACTAAGCACTATACACATTAAACACTACACATTAAACACTATACACAGAATATACACATTAAACACTATACACATTAAGCACTATACACATTAAACACTATACACAAACACTATACACATTAAACACTATACACAGAATATACACATTAAACACTATACACATTAAACACTATACACAGATATATACACATTAGACACTATACACAAACACAATACACAGAATATACACATTAAGCACTATACACATTAAGCACTGTACACAAAATGTACACATTAAACACCATACACAATAAACACTATACACAGAATGTACACGTTCTACATTATTGACATTTATACGTATAAAATGATGATGATTGTATGTGAACTGGATACAGAATGTTATGAGTGTGCATCGGATGTATCCAGTGGTAACCGGTAGATAGTGCGGTGATAAATGAAGTGTGTGTATATAGTCCAGTGTTGACTGTTATAGTTGAGTGTGGTGTGTGGCATGCCATATTGTGGGAGTATGCTGTAGAGAGTATTCGTTTTGAGCGTTCAATAGTCTGATAGCCTGAGGGAAAAAGCTATCCCTAAGTCGGCTAGTGCGGGATCGGATGCTGCGGAGCGTCTTCCTGAGGGCAGCAGAGAGAGCAGTCTGTGGGACGGGTGGCTGGAGTCACTGATGATCCTCCGGGCCTTCCTTGCACACCGCCTGGTGTAGATGTCCTGGAGGGAGGGAAGCTCACCTCCAACAATGTGGCTGGCAGTTCGCACGACCCTCTTCAGAGCTTTGCGGTTGCCAGCGGTGCTGTTTCGAACCAGGCCGTGATGCAGCCCGTCAGGATGCTCTCTATGGTGCACGTGTAGAAGGATCCGAGGATGCTGGGGCTCATTCCAAACTTCCTCAGCCGTCTCAGGAAGAAGAGGCGTTGATGTGCCTTCTTCAGCACTGCGTCAGTGTGTGTGGACCAGGTGAGATCCTCACTGATGTTGACACCGAGGAACTTAAAGCTGTTAACCCGCTCCACTGGTGTCTTGTCGATGGTGATGGGTTTGTGTTTTCTGCTCTGTCTCCTGAAATCCACCACCAGCTCCTTGGTCTTGTCGGTGTTGAGTGAGAGGTGGTTCTCCTGACACCATTTAGTCAGAGTGCTCACCTCCTCTCTGTAGGCCGTCTCATCGTTGTCGGTGATCAGGCCTATCACCGTTGTGTCATCGGCGAATTTGACAATGACGTTGGAGCTGTGTGTGGCTGTACAGTCATGTGTGTACAGGGAGTACAGGAGTGGGCTGAGGACACAGCCCTGAGGAGCACCAGTGTTGAGGGTCAGAGGGGATGATGTGTTGTTGCCCATTCTGACCACCTGACTTCTGCCTGTCAGGAAGTCCAGGATCCAGCTGCACAGAGATCTGTTTAGTCCCAGAGTCTGGAGCCGCGCAACAAGTGTAGTGGGCACTATGGTGTTAAATGCTGAGCTGTAGTCCACAAACAGCATTCTCACTTAGGTGTTCTTGTTTTCCAGGTGGGAGAGAGCAGTGTGTAGGGTGAAAGCAATAGCATCATCTGTAGAACGGTTACTACGATATGCAAATTGTAGCGGATCCAATGATGAAGGCAGCACAGAGCAGATGTGATCTCTGATGAGTCTCTCAAAGCACTTGCTGAAGATGGGTGTGAGAGCAACGGGCCTCCAGTCATTTAAGCAGGTGGTTTTGCTTTTCTTTGGTATTGGCACAATGGTGGATTTTTTGAAGCACGAGGAACCACAGACAGACAGAGGAGAGATTGAAAATGTCTGTGAAAACACCGGCTAGTTGTAATGCGCATGCTTGGAGCACGCGGCCGGGGATGCCATCAGGACCCGCAGCCTTCCGGATATTTACCCGTCGGAAGGATCGGGTTACATCCGCGACGGAGACGGTAAGTGCACTCACATCTCCTGCAGCAGCTGCGGGAGCGCGCTCTGTGTGGGTGGTGTTGTGAGCCTCGAAACGAGCATAAAAGTTATTCAGCTCATCCGGTAGAGAGGCGGCAATGTTCACAGTAGCTGGTTTATTCCCTTTAAAGTCTGTGATGTTATTGATTCCCTGCCACATACTTCTTGCATCGTTGGTGTTGAATTGATCTTCAACTTTGTTTTTATATAGTCTTTTTGCGGCTTTGATGGATTTTCTGAGATCGTAACTGGTTTGTTTGCGATCATCAGCATTACCGGATTTAAAAGCGGATGTTCGTGCTGACTGCTCGAACATCGCTATTTATCCACGGTTTTTGGTTGGGGTAGATGCGGATTGTTTTAGTCGGCTGGCGTCTTCTACACACTTCCTGATGAAACACGTTACAGTCTCTGAGTACACCTCTATGTCGTCATCAGAAGCTGCCCGGAACATGTCCCAGTCCACGTGATCAAAACAGTCCTGTAGTGTAGCGTCTGATTGGTCCGACCAGCATTGGATTGTCCTGAGGGCGGGTGCCGTTTCAGTTTCTGCCTGTAAGCAGGCAGGAGCAGGATGGAAGAGTGATCTGATTTGCGAAAAAAGGTGGGCGCGGGAGAGATTTGTATGCGTCCCGAAAAGGAGAGTAACAGTGGTCCAGTACCACGATCACCACGCGTGTTGATGGTGATGTGCTGAAAGTATTTTGGGGCTATTGTTCTGAAGTTGGCTTTGTTAAAGTCCCCCGTAACAACAAACGCTGCTTCTGGGTACGCGGTTTCCTGCTCACTTATATTCCCATACAGTTCCTTGAGTGCCTGTTCTGTGTTGGCTTGAGGAGGAATATAAACAGCTGTGATTATGACCGCTGTAAATTCCCTCGGTAGCCAGAATGGTCGGCACAGAAGCATGTGAAATTCCAGATCAGGGGAGCAGAAGGATTTAATGGAGTGTAGGTTCCTTTCGTCACACCACGCAGTGGTTGACAAATAAACAAACACCCCCACCTCTGCTTTTCCCCGTGAGCTCTTTCGTTCTGTCCGAACGGTGCACGGAGCACCCCGTGAGCTCGATGGCTGAGTCTGGAACCACTGCAGACATCCAGGTTTCTGTGAGGCAAATAATGCAGCAGTCCCTTGTTTCTCGTTGGTATGAGACGCGCGTGCCGCAGTTCACAGAGTTTGTTGTCCAGTGACTGAACGTTAGCCAGCAGAATGCTTGGGAGAGGAGGTCGGAGGGGACGACGTCTGAGTCTTACTAGGACGCCGGCTCTCTTCCCTCTTTTCCGGCGACTTTTCCTCCGTCGTGCGACCCAGACAAAGGGCTCTGATGCGGTGTCTGTAAACAGGGCGCCAGCCTTCAAGAACTCAAAGTCCGGTTCGCGCTTCGCGACGTAGGAACCTATGCTTAGAAGCGTGTGTCTGTTGTAGACAGTTATACAAACAACATCCAATACGTAGAACAACATAAAAACAAGTAAAACAAACGAAAAACCGCAAAGTTTGCTCGGTGCTCACAACACGGCCGCCATACTCTGCGCCATCTTGGTATTGCCACGTTTGTTAAATAAATACTGCAGATAGGTCATTCTGATACTTTCAATAACTATCCATTATGACATGTAGGCATTTTTAGCTTTATGTACACAATAATAATCAAAAAGTGTAATAAATAAAATTAAAATACAATAATAATAAATAATAATGAAATTGATAACTGCGTCAGGTTGAAACTATCATAAAACACTTGCGTCGCTCCTGGCGCCGCATTGTGCAGTGTGTATGATTGGCCCTGAATGTTTGATGACTGTCACACAATGATGAAGTGACATTTCACTCATAGTTATCGCAGGCAGAAAACAACAGAATAGGGAGTATCATCAGCAAAACTGAACGCAATATTAGTGTCACTGTCACTTGATGGAGCATCTGGTGAAGGAGCTATCAGCGATCAAAATATAGATTTTTGAAGATATTGAAAATGATAGTTTTGTGAATATGTTTGAGATGGCGAATATGAGCCAGATGCTGGATGTACTGGGAAATGAGCTCCAAGGACAGTGATGATGGTATAAAACATCTGCTCAAACTGAACCCTACCAAGCTCAAAAAGGTAACAAATTATACTTTATTTTATTCTTCTGTAATTATTCCTCTAATATCAGGGGAGTTTTATATTATTGCCACAGGTAGTGATCCATCCGTGTTAGATATAGATCTGCATCGCTAAAAACCTGAATATGTAAAAATGATTGGCAAAACATTCATGCATTTAAGTAATAAACAAACATACTCCCATTGCACTGTGAATTGAGATCTGGTGCATTTCACATTGCTGTTACATTAGAAATGTTTTTTTATGCAGATGTCATGTGATTTTCCATGTTTCTAAATAACAACTGAATACACATTCTTCTCTCTTTTATTTGTGCCAATGTTTGATCAATACATGAGGCTAAGGTTGCTATAAAAACGTCTTTAACATGTCCGGACCCACAGACGCAAACACGCATCCACACACACTCACAAATATCCTATTACTTTTGCCTTAATGCTGATGTATTTAGACTAGTTGATTTTCCATTCGGTTTCAGCGGATGCAGATTGTGATTAATGCCCGCTGGTGGAGCAGGCTAACTCGCAGGAAGAATATGTAAATGTTTGTCATTAAGTTCACTTTCTTTAATTAGTCCACAGATTTCATGACCGAATGCCTCCAATTACAAATCAATGTCTCATTTCTGTGGCAAGCCTCCCGGGTACAACGTGTGCGTGCATCTTTGGTTGTTCCGCTGTGTGTGTGTGAGCGCTTATCTGCAGACATCAAAGTCTTTTCTATTTTCATTCTGAGCTCGATCAGTCAAAATGATACATTTACCCTCCTTTACATGTTAATAGTTGTTACATATGTTTATTTGATCTAAAACGTCTGAACATTTTCCTCTTATAGCTGACAGACAAGTCTGTGTGTGTGTAATTAAATCAGTTGTAATTTGTAGGGAAACTCATTAGCGTTAAAAGCAGGAGAAAGTAAAAGTGCTTTGCACACACTCACCTTCACAGACGACAGGCTTCTGATGGAGAGCAAAGGATGAAAAGCAATAGGAAGAGTGACACTACGAATAAGAGCTCACATATGTAAGCTTTAGCTGTGTGCGTTTACCCCACTAATATGAATTTTAACTAAACTAAGTGATCTAACCAGCCTCCTCCAGTTGTTTCACAGATATTAGCAGCAGTGCTTATGTCTGTTCACACTGAGCTTGAACAAACTGGCAGCTTTACAGGCCTCATGTGTGATTACTACAAGCTTGTAAACAAGAATGAAACAGCTTGTCTAATCGCAGGTCTTGCTGTTCTTTGTGCTTTCAGACTTGTTAATGCTTTATTTGAATCATCCCTTGTGTCCTCTCAGTAGCCTGTTGCATTGCTGCAGTTACAAACCTGAAGAGTGGTTTATTGCCTCTAAGAGTTGTCGAAATCCTGTTTGTCTATATTTTATTGAACTAAACGCTAGTTAATAATCTTCTACTTTGTATGTCTTTATGCAAGAATACTTACCAATGGGGTTATTGCGATGGTCAACTTTAAACATTCTACAAACTATAAGTAACTTTCTACATGTCAGCTAACTCAGAGTATAGTAGATTGTCTGTTTAGTATCTGCTAACACTTTATTTTGATGGTAGATAGTAGACGTTCCACTGACTATAAGTAACTTTGCAACTACATGTCAACTTATTCTACTAACCCTAACCTAGTAGTCTACAGGCCCCGATCACACAGAACGCGTTTTTCAGGTTTGAAAACGCGAGGCGCACTGCACTTCCTTTTTTGGGTGATGTTTTTTTCATTTAGGCCCTGATCACACAGAACGCGTTTTTGATGTGAGAGGCGCCTTTTTTGAATAGATTTTGGTTGTCAGAGAGCATATGCACGCTGCTTATGCGTTTTAAACGCCTGCTGCGCCTCGCGTTTTAGAGTGCATGAAGTTGAAAGAAAAAATCAACTCTGAGCGGAAAAGCACCCGACGTCATCGCGTTTTTTTTCTATTGTCCAGTCAAATGAATGAAGAGGCGGGCCTTCCGTCGTGGTGACCGTTAAGTTACCTTGATTAGACTGACAGGACAGCTGAGTCAGGGGTTTTCTAGCAACATTTAAAAAAAAACTGCAGCGCACTGCTCTTTTCTAAATAAAAAACGCTAACCAAAAAAGGCAGTGCAGTGTGCCTCGCGTTTTCGAACCTGAAAAATGCATTCTGTGTGATTGGGGCCTTAGAAAAGAGCAGTGCTGCTGTTTTTTTTTATGTTACTAGGAAACCCCCGAATCAGCTGTTCGGTCAAAGTAACGGTCACCGCAACGGAAGGCCGGCGGGCCATTCATTTGATTGGACAATAGAAAAAAAACCGCGATGACGTTGGCCGCTTTTCTGCTCAGAGTTGCTTTTTTTTCAACTTCATGCGCTCAGAGCGCTCCTTCTAAAACGCAAGGCACAGCAGGTGGTTAAAACGCGAGGCGCCCGGGGCACATAAGCAGCGCACATAACGCTCTCTGCAACAGAAATCTATTAAAAAATCTGCCTCTCACTGCAAAAAAGCTTTTTTCTGATTCAAAAAACGCGAGGCGCACTGCACTGCCTTTTTTGGTTGAAGTTTTTTCATTTAGAAAAGAGCAGTGTGCTGCAGTTTTTTTAAATGTTGCTAGAAAACCCAGCTGTTCTGTCAGTCTAATCAAGGTAACAGTCACCACAACGGAAGGCCTGCCTCTTCACTCATTTGACTGGACAATAGAAAAAACCCGCGATGACGCTTTTCCGCTCAGTTGAATTGTTTTCAACTTTGTGCGCTCAGAGTGCTCCTTCTAAAACGCAAGGCGCAGCAGGAGGTTAAAACGCAAGGCGCCGGGGCGCATAAGCAGCGCGCATAACGCTCTCTGCAACAGCATTATACGCGTTCTGTGTGACGCTGTAACGCTGTGTGATCGGGGCCTAAGTACATTTTTCAAGTGTCTGTACTTTACTGAGTGTTTTTCTTTAGAAAACTTTTACTTCACAACGTTCCAAACCATAATATTGTACTTTTTACTGCACTTGAATACAAACCCGATTCCAAAAAAGTTGGGACATTGTAGGCTACAAATTGTAAAAAATTAAAAAAAACTATTTAAAAAAATCTTACCGACCCCAAACTTTTGAAATGTAGTGTATCTTTATTTAAGATTTTGTAGACATTGGAAAACAAGACAAAATTACTGAATAAATATATGCATGCATACATTCATACATACATGCATGCACAAACAAACACATTTGCAATGTTTTGGACACTTAAATCTGGTATGTATCCTATCAAATACGGCATTCCTGTAGTACAAAAAGTGGAGCATGGTAATAGCAATGGCAAGATCATTGCATAAAATGTGTACCTTTTAATGCAATAGAAACACTTTGGATAACAGTATCTGCTAAATGTGTAACTATCATCAGATCTACGTAAAATAGTTTAACTTTGGAACCATCTTTTCATTCATATCATACAGATTACTAAAGAAGCCTGAATTTCAACATATCTGTTTATGTGAGGTTAATGTCTAGAGACATCTCTTCAAACTTATCGGTATTGCAGTGTAATATTTAAGGGGTAATGTGATCAGGCGACGATGTCTGACAGTATATTATCTCACTTATTACACTGCTGCTTACCAAAATAAAGAAATTGACATGAAATATTGATTTTAGAAAATATTATTAGATTGATGTGAGATGAATGCAGAATAATGTGAGAAATATGGAACCAGCATTATGTACTGTAGAACAGAACTACAATATTGTACTGTAGGAGATTCTTTGTCAGTAATACAAAAATGTATGGAATACAACATTCCACTTTCATAAAGGGTCATTCACTGTTGGTTAGTAAGTGTTCTTTTTCGTTGTGTCCTGTTTCAGCTTCCATTGGTAGTTGACGTATCACATCACTGAGCTCAACGTTGTTGCATTGTCAATGGTCGCAGTCACGCATGACGCCTCAAATCGACAAATCTTAATGAAAATTAATGACTTCCGGCCCTTTAAGTTTGCTCTCTAACAACATGTCAGCTTACTTTTTAGCTACTGCTATAGACTTTTGCCAATGCAGTGACTTAAGCCTTGATTGCAGTTCATTGATTTAAAACCTGAAAAAAACATCATGATTATTCTGTTATTCAGTTGTGCTGTTTTTCCCCTTATTCCTTCTCATTCTTTGTGATCACACAATGCTGACTAGTAACTACCATAATGTTGTTGGCTAAATGAATACTTATTTGCCGTCTTTCTCAGTGTAAGACCCAATGACGCATGAACAGCCATTAGTTAAAAAAAAAAAAAAAAAAAAAAAAGAAAAAGAAAGAAAACATGCAGACAAGAATTATTCAAGAGTGAATAATATAAGATAATAATACTAATTTTATGAAGAATCATACTAGATCTGTAACTTGTATCATACAAATGTGGAGATCCAGAGTGTCAGTCATATTCTATTAAAGGCCTATTTATAGGATATTTTTCTTACACAAACACGCTACTTCGCTTCAGAAGGCCTTTATTAACCCCCCGGAGACGTGTGGAGCAGTTATATGATGGATAGATGCACTTTTATGGACTTCAAAAATGACTCAACAAGTCACTGCCATTATAAAGCTTGGAAGAGCCAGGACATTTTTAATATAACTCCAATTTTATTTGTCTGAAAGAAGAATGTCATATACACCTAGTACAGTAAAGTACAAACCTGATTCCAAAAAAGTTGGGACACTGTACAAATTGTGAATTAAAAAAGGAATGCAATAATTTACAAATCTCATAAACTTATATTTTATTCACAATAGAATATAGATAACATATCAAATGTTGAAAGTGAGACATTTTGAAATGTCATGCCAAATATTGGCTCGTTTTGGATTTCATGAGAGCTACACATTCCAAAAAAGTTGGGACAGGTAGCAATAAGAGGCCGGAAAAGTAAAATATTTTACATTTACATTTGGCAGACGCTTTTATCCAAAGTGACTTACATTGCATTCAAGGTACACATTTTTACATTTTTGTCAGTTCTTGCTTTCCCTGGGAATCGAACCCATGACCTTGGCGATGCTGGCGCCACACTCTTATTGTTTGAGCTACAGGAAAGCTAAATGTACATAGAACAGCTGGAGGACCAATTTGCAACTTATTAGGTCAATCGGCAACATGATTGGGTGTAAAAAGAGCCTCTCAGAGTGGCAGTGTCTCTCAGAAGTCAAGATGGGCAGAGGATCACCAATTCCCCCAATGCTGCGGCCAAAAATAGAGGAGCAATATCAGAAAGGAGTTTCTCAGAGAAAAACTGCAAAGAGTTTGAAGTTATCATCATCTACAGTGCATAATATCATCCAAAGATTCAGAGAATCTGGAACAATCTCTGTGCGTAAGGGTCAAGGCCGGAAAACCATACTGGATGCCCGTGATCTTCGGGCCCTTAGACGGCACTGCATCACATACAGGAATGCTACTGTAATGGAAATCACAACATGGGCTCAGGAATACTTCCAGAAAACATTGTCGGTGAACACAATCCACCGAGCCATTCGCCGTTGCCGGCTAAAACTCTATAGGTCAAAAAAGAAGCCATATCTAAACATGATCCAGAAGCTCAGGCGTTTTCTCTGGGCCAAGGCTCATTTAAAATGGACTGTGGCAAAGTGGAAAACTGTTCTGTGGTCAGATGAATCAAAATTTGAAGTTCTTTTTGGAAAACTGGGACGCCTTGTCATCCGGACTAAAGAGGACAAGGACAACCCAAGTTGTTCTCAGCGCTCAGTTCAGAAGCCTGCATCTCTGATGGTATGGGGTTGCATGAGTGCGTGTGGCATGGGCAGCTTACACATCTGGAAAGGCACCATCAATGCTGAAAGGTATATCCAAGTTCTAGAACAACATATGCTCCCATCCAGACGTCGTCTCTTTCAGGAAAGACCTTGCATTTTCCAACATGACAATGCCAGACCACATACTGCATCAATTACAACATCATGGCTGCGTAGAAGAAGGATCCGGGTACTGAAATGGCCAGCCTGCAGTCCAGATCTTTCACCCATAGAAAACATTTGGCGCATCATAAAGAGGAAGATTCGACAAAGAAGACCTAAGACAGTTGAGCAACTAGAAGCCTGTATTAGACAAGAATGGGACAACATTCCTATTCCTAAACTTGAGCAACTTGTCTCCTCAGTCCCCAGACGTTTGCAGACTGTTATAAAAAGAAGAGGGGATGCTACACAGTGGAAACATGGCCTTGTCCCAACTTTTTTGAGATGTGTTGATGCCATGAAATTTAAAATCAACTTATTTTTCCCTTAAAATGATGTCCCAACTTTTTTGGAATCGGGTTTGTACAGTAAAGTAAAAAGTACAGATTTCTTATTTTTAGTTTGAAAGAAGTGGCACACTGGAATAAACGTCTTTTTCGTAAGGACACTGTTGTGTGAGACATTGCAGTAAAAAAACTTGCGTTCTATTCGCTAAATATTCTGTGTGATTATTGTGAATAAAACGCAGGTATTTGTACTGCAATGTCTCGCACAACGTGGCACAACTGTTTAGTCGTTTTTATTAACAGCGCACTCCATAATCATGGGATGTGTGTGACTTTGCATTAACAATGAGACAACATGCACACTCCCGCATGATGTCAAGACACACCAAGGTCATCTCAGTCCGTTTTTATAACTATCATTACTGGCTGTAATAAAGTGAACTGTAATCTGTCTTTGTGATCAAGACAACCATGAACAAACCTCCCCGACAAATCTCTGCCAAGGCAATTTCAGTCTGATTGGTTACCTTGCTGGCTACTGAGAATGCAGCATCTAATTGGCTATTATTACTGGATAAATTACATGTTCAGCTGCAGCGCTCTTCTTCTTTTTACAGTTCTTCCCCTCCTGAAATGGGCCGCCCGCTCGAACAGAGGCCTAAACCACCCAATCTCCGGTTTATTTGACAGGGCGATAGTTAACCTTCCCCTGCTATTCACTTTGTGCTTTTAGTTCTTTTCTCTCCGTTCTTGTCGTTTTTTTCCCCCGTCTGTGGTGCAGTCATTGATTTGATGCTCAGGAGGGCCCCAGTCAATGAGGCCTTGTGTATGCCCTCTCGCCGCTGTTGCCATGCCAACCGAGGTTGAAATCTGACGCACACTGTCATTAAGGAAGGACACACTTTTTTTCTCCCAACTGTTTTTCTTATACCGTAATCTGTCAACTATCATATCATTTTCTTCTCTCTTTCATGAAATTGGCAGGAAGTTTCCATCGGGTATGTTTGAGAAACAAAGGTGTCTAGGTTGACCGATTTTACCGATAGTTAGGTTGGACCACACTGCCCAATTAATTAACCGATAGTTTTAAAAATGTAACGAAAACAAACATATAACTCATAAAATAGTTCTGGATTTTATTACAAACATTTAAAAACAGTACTGAACCATGAAACTGTACTGTAGTTTTTAAATATTAAAATTAATATATTAATTATACCTTGATCATTCATGTTAGTTCAGTGTGCATTAACTAGAGAAAAAATAAGAAATACAACTTTAAAATGTGAAAATGTATTAGTAAATGTTGAAATTAACAATGAACAATACTTTTAATAAAAGGTTAGTTCACCCAAAAAGGAAAATTCTGTCATTAAAGGGATACTTCAGCAATTAGCATTAAGCTTTGCATTACCCCCAAATATCGTCATTTGCATCATCGGAGGATTTTTTGGCCAGAGGCTAAAGACTACAGCCAGTAGTAGGAGCTAGTTCCGCATGTTATCAACCCACCCATGGGGGGTAGGATCTCACTCACAGCGCTCGGCTCGGGCAGCTGCGGGCATTCATGTAAGCGGAGCGGTGCGGAGCAAAGTGAGTGTTTCAACTTTTCAAATGAATTCCTATGAAAGTTAAGCTTCCATAGGCATGATCTGAAAACACGTCAGACTGAACACGCGCAGTGAATGTATCCCGTGCCCGCGCTTACCTCAGCTCTTCGCTCTCCTGATGAATGTAATCTGACTCCTTCTGCGTTTGTGCCGTGACACTCGCTCGGCTCATTCACATTATATTGAACAGACACGTTCAGTTTTTAATTGTAGTGTGTTCTCTAACTGAACTAAATTATTTTATTATTGTAAAAACGGTAGGGGGCGGTGCCACGGTGGGCAAGTGATAACCAGCAGCCGTGGCTTTGGGAGTGGCCTCGTAGGGCAGCGAAGCAAGTGCATTCTGGGAATTGTTGTCTTTCATCCACATGAGCCAAAAATAAACTTTCTGTCTTTTCTCAGTCTAGAAGGGACCAAATTCAAAAATAATTTAACATTTCTACTACATAAATGACCCAGTTTAAATACACATTCATCTTCCCAGCGCTGAAGTACCCCTTTATTTACTCGCCCTCATGTCGTTCCAAACCTGTAAGACCTTCGTTCATCTTCGGAACACAAATTAAGAAATCCGAGAGCTCTCTGGCCCCTCCGTAGACAGCAATTTAATGAACACTTTCAAGGTCCAGAAAGGTAAAATCATCGTTAAAATAGTCCATGTGACTCCAGTGGTTCAACCTTAATGTTATGAAGTGACGAGAATGCTTTTTGTGCACAAAAACAAACAAAAATAACCACTTTTTTCAACAATTTTGTACCAAAACGGCATTTCAACGTATTTGTATGTTGGATATTTGACCACTTAGCTGTGTATCTGAAGCCCACAGTATACTTTGTGGCCGTATAGAGAATGGCGTCTTTCACGGCGTAATGCACTGTTAACAACGTCAAGCACGTCCCGCAGTTTAGCAACAGTAGACTGCATTTTACATCACTCGCTTATTCGGCTGTTTTGGCTTAGTTTGGCACAGGGAGGAACGAAAGCGCACCGCTACAAAGGAAAGGAAAGTACGCTGGATGAAATATGGCAGCGGCACAATAATCGCTTCACGTCAATTATCTTGTTTTCATAATCGTTGGAAGGCGAAATTGAATTACGATTAATCGCACAGCCCTAGTTATAATTTTTAAATTTGACTAATATTTTTTTAATTAATTACATCAATTGCTATGCTTCATAGGATGAGTGTTTCGCAGAAAAGGACACTGAGGCTGCGTCTGAAATCGCATACTCTTTTGAGTAGGTACTTATTTTGAATACGTAATTATTTCTATATAGTATGAATGTCTGTAGTATGAATGTAATTTGGACGTATAACATGTTGTCATTGTCATGTGACCCAGGAGTTTTCAATCTTTTAGATGCCATGGACCCCAAAATATGATCATCCCTGTGTGAGGGACCCCCATTCTAAAAGAAAAACATCTGTCTTTTATAAACACTCATTTTATGCACAATACAAAATGGCGCCGCTGTGTTTGGTCGCCGTTCAGGTCGCTCCGCGAAGACTGTGCTTTTATTTACTATTTTACTTTCTTTTACTCTCAGTTTTTACAAACTTATCATCTGCATTGATCTACTACGACAGCAAAACTCTTTTGGACATTGGTTACCTCTACACTGGACTGTTTCAGGACACTTTCGCCGATCCTCTGTGGCCATCTGAGATTCTTCGGAACGCCGAGTTGAACAATGGACAGAGCCAGTGGCGTAGAACAAAGAAACACCGTGGGAAACGCGCTGGTATCCGTAACAGACTGAGGAAAAGGGCATTCAGACCTCCTCTCCCGAGCATTCTTCTAGCAAATGTTCAATCCTTGGATAATAAGATGGACGATCTTAGAGCCAGGATAAGTTTTCAACGGGACATGAGAGACTGTAATATCTATTGTTTGTCTGAAACATGGCTCACGCCCGCGGTCCTGGACACAGCTGTGACGCCGTCGGAGAACTTCTCTGTTTTTCGGATGGACAGAACAGCCGAGGCCGGTAAATCCAAAGGCGGTGGAGTGTGTTTCATGATCAACAAGAAATGGTGCGATCCCAGGAACATCACCATTCTCTCGCGGTCCTGCTCACCTCATCTGGAACATTTAACAATCATCTGCCGCCCATTCTATCTGCCTAGGGAGTTTTCTGCGGTTGTCGCGACCGCCGTTTACATCCCACCGCAGGCAGACACAGCGCTGGCTTTATCTGGCCTTCATGATGTTGCCAGCGGCGTCATAAACCAACATCCCGACGCGGCATTCATTGTCGCGGGCGATTTTAACAAAGCAAACCTAAAGAAAGTCTTGCCAAACTTTCATCAGCACGTCTCCTGCCCCACACGAGGAGCAAACACACTGGATCACTGCTACTCTCCGTTTAAGAACGCCTATAAAGCGCGGTCACTTCCAGCGTTTGGCAAATCGGATCATGCCGCCATTTTCCTCACTCCCGAATACAAACAAAAGCTCCTCCAGGAACCCCCGGTGAGGCGGGAAGTTAAGCGTTGGTCACCCCACTCAGAGACCGCGCTACAGGCAGCTCTGGGCGATGTGGATTGGGACATGTTCGGCGAGTTCAGCTGGCGTGAGCGAGTTCACAGAGCGTGGCGCTTTGCTTCATCAACACGCTTACAGAGCAAGCCACGCAAACAATAACAATAACGTCCTTCTCAAATCAGAAACCGTGGGTGGACAATTCAATCCGCGCGGCAGTGAAGCGCGACGCACTGCTGCTTACAACGCCGGTCTCCATTCAGGGAATATGAACGAATACAGATCGTCCTGCTATGCTCTCAGACGAGCAGTTAAAGCCGCAAAACTCCGTTATAAAGACCGAGTGGAGTCTCATTTCCAACTCAACGACTCGGCGCGCATGTGGCAGGGTCTGAGGTCCATCTGCTCCTTTGGATCTAAATCCTCTGCAGAGGCAAGCGTTGATCCGTTGCTCGTGAACGAGTTAAACTCTTTTCTATGCTCGCTTTGACTGTAACGCGCAACGCGACTCCGCCAAGTGGCGCGTTAGAGGAAATTACTCAGAGCAGCAACAATCACGTGATCTCTGTCTCGGAGGATGAAGTTCGGAGAGCACTCAAGCGTGTGGACGTCAGGAAAGCTGCTGGGCCGGATGGTATTTCAGGTCGTGTTCTGCGGTCCTGTGCTGATCAGCTCACCGGGTTGTTTACATCTATCTTTAATGAGTCCTCGCTACATCTGTGGTCCCCACCTCCTTCAAAAAATCCACCATCATCCCTGTCCCTAAGAACAGTAAACCCTCTTGCCTAAATGACTATCGTCCAGTGGCTCTCACGTCTATAGTCATGAAGGTCTTTGAGAGACTCATTAAAAACACCATTTGCGCCTTCATTCCTGACACTTTGGACCCTCTTCAGTTTGCCTATCGTCCCAATAGATCGACTGAAGATGCCATCTCTCATGTCCTCCACTCCTCCCTCACTCACATCGACAGCAAAAGTGGGAACTACGTAAGACTGCTATTTATTGACTATAGCTCAGCCTTTAACACCATAGTTCCCACCAAGCTAACCTCCAAACTCCTGGATCTCGGCCTGAATCCTTCTCTCTGCCACTGGATTGAGGACTTCCTCACTGGCAGGCCTCAGGTGGTGAGAATAGGCCAGTCCACCTCCACCTCCATCTCCCTGAGTGTGGGAGCTCCACAGGGCTGTGTCCTGAGCCCCCTGCTCTACTCTCTACACACATGACTGTTTGTCCACACACAGCTCCACCTCTATCATCAAATTTGCTGATGATACTGTTGTCCTGGGCCTCATTTCCAACAACAATGAGACGGCATACTTGGATGAGGTGGAGCATCTAACATCATGGTGCCAGGACAACTGTCTCTCTCTGAATGTTGGCAAGACCAAAGAAATGATTGTGGACTTCAGGAAGAGACAGCAACGGACATACTCCCCCTCATGATCAGCGGGTCACCAGTAGAGAGAGTGAGCAGCTTCAAGTACCTGGGAGTAAACATCTCCGAGGACCTGACCTGGACTGCTCACATTCAGACACAGGTGAAAAAGCCAGGCAAAGACTGTACCACCTGCGCCAGCTGAGGAAATTCAGGGTTTCACCAGCTATCCTGAAAACTTTCTATTTAGGGGCGATAGAAAGTGTTTTAACTCAGTGCATCACAGCGTGGTATGGGAACAGCACCAGTCATGACCGCAAAGCCCTGCAAAGAGTAGTGCGCTTATCCGAGCGTATCTCAGGGTCAGCTCTCCGTCTCTGCAGGACGTCTACACCAAACGCTGCAAAGGTAGAGCTACCAAGATCATCAAGGACTCTAATCACCCTGCAAACCCTCATTTCACGCTGCTACCATCTGGTAAGCGCTTCCAAGCCTGATGGCCAAAACTGAGAGACTCAGGAGGAGCTTCTTCCCCAGGCCATCAGACTCCTGAACTCAGTCACTTAACATCACGTGACTTCACGTCCAGGATAAACATCGATACACTGACATTGCACTGCACTTTCTGTTCTCGTTGTTACTGTGTAACAACCTGTCATAAACCTGTTTGCACATTATACTCTTTATACATTTGTTAACCACATATTTATAAGTCTACAGTTTACTCACTGCAAAGTCTACTTCAATTATTTTATTCCACTTTATCCTTATTTGTTACCTTTTTTTTCTTGACTTGATTATTTATAATTCTACAGATATAGATATATATATATATATATATATATATATATATATATATATATATATATATAGAGAGAGAGTACTTTTTTTATATCCTATTTCTATTATAATTTCTTCCTTGTGTTTTTAACTGTGAATTTGCACTGTCCATGGAGCGGACCTGTTTTACATTTCACTGCTGGTTGTATATTCTGTATATAACTGTGTATGTGACAAATAAAACTCTTGAATCTTGAATCTTGAATAATAATAATAATAATAATAATAATATAAATCTAAAATTAGTATAACATTTTTATATTTTGTTCTACTCAATCTAGTAATGTATAATTGTTATATGTATCTGTGGCAAGCAGCGAGACGAGGGACCGTGAGAGCAGGCCGGCGGTCTCGTCTCATGGAGGAGTGACGGGAGTATAAAAGGAGGAGCGACGACAATGCAAGACGAGAGAGGACCAGATTTTATGTTGTGTTTTGTTTTGTATGTAGGCGGCAGTCGTCCATGAGGGGCTGCCGCCGTTATTGTATTTTCTTTGTTTATTTTTGTTTAAAAAAATTTAAATGTTCGCCGGTTACCGCCTCCTTCTTCCCTGAACATACGAACTTTGTTACATTGGTGCCGAAAACCCGGGAGGAAGGAGGGACATCCTGTTGGAGAGCCCTCGCTGCTGAGGGGGATCGCGGTGCTGAGGAGTTCGGGCAGCGCGGATGGATGTTGACCGCGAGTGGCTGCCCGAGGCAGTGGTGCTGGAGCAAGTGAAGATCGGGGTGGGATGGAGAACTCGCTGCCGTGCCCCTCCTGGCTGCCGACCGAGAGGGAGCGGAGGAGTCACCGGCGTTTGTGGTCAGCCGAAGCCTGCTGCCGTCCGCCATTCAGGGGAGGAGCAGGGGGCACAGGACTCGCTGCCGGTTCCCTCAGTAGGTGGAGCCACCGCCGGCCACCAGGGGGCAGAGGAGAATCGATCCGTCCACCAAGCGTCCAGTGCCATCGCATGGGACCGCGAGGAAGAGCCTCTCGGCGGGCTGAGGAGTGCCAGCTGCGCGCCACACCGGTCTCGTCTCATGGAGGAGTGACGGGAGCATAAAAGGAGGAGCGACGACAGTGCAAGACGAGAGAGAACCAGGCCTGGATTTTATGTTGTGTTTTGTATGTAGGCGGCAGTCATCCATGAGGGGCTGCTGCCGCTATTGTGTTTTCTTTGTTTATTTTTGATTAAAAAATTTTAAATGTTCGCCGGTTCCTGCCTCCTCCTTCCCTGAACATATGAACTTTGTTACAGTAACATTTATTTATTTAATTTAAAAAAAGTTTATATTAATCATTTTTATTTTAATCTTATTTGAAGTATTTAATAGCTTTTTTTTTTATTATTTTGCAATCACTTTTTTTATTTAATCTAATTTATTGCTTTACTTATTTTAATCAAATTAATATTCTAGACTTTTCCACGGATCCCCGTCACTCTCTTGCGAACCATTTGAAAATCCCTGATGTGACCTACCAGAATCAGTTACGTTGCTTCACCGCCATTTATAAATCCTTTCCCATGGCCTTATGGGAAAATAAACTGTTTATCATATGCACACTTCAGAATCTTGCCATAAGTGTCAGGAAGTAGTCGTAGACGGATTCAATGGCAAGTGAGAGGTTTATTGTGGTAACACAAAACCCAAGGAATGTCCGGGGTTGGCTGGCGGTGACGCAGGGACTCAATGGGCTAGACAGTGAAGACGTCGTGCGGTGATAATCCCAGAGTGGTGATCATGGAGCGTGGAACACAGGAACACGAAGACACAGGACCACGGGAGAGACAGGCACAGCATCACTGGAGGGACAACGACTCGACAACACAGTGGTGGTGAGAAGGGAACTAAATAGGCAGAGCAGATGGAATTCAGGTGCAATGGATGATTGCTGAGTGTGTGATCAGTGACCACTCCCCCACACTCACCTCACATACACACATAGGCAGTAACTAGGAGACAACGAATTCATGAACCGTGACAGTAAGTAGTAGGTCATCCAGGTACTTTTTGCCTTCTCTTTTATGAGTACCATGAATTCAGACATACTACTTTTGTCACATACTTTTTACATGGTCACCTTATATATAGTAGGGAAGTATGCGCTTTCGGATGCAGCCACAGTCTTTTACCTTTATTCCAGATTCCCCCCCCCTTTTTTTTTTTTGGCCTTCAAATCAAAGTTTGTCAGAATAGCACATTAAAATGTTCAGCACATTTCTTTCAGCTGTTTAGTGAATATTCAAATAGACAATGCCACACTAAGGGTCTTTTATATCCAGATAAGTGGTTTTATTCTGTCTGCTTTACTTATGAGGCTTCTCGCCTGAAGTCAGAGACGCCTCTCAGTGAATGTCTGCTGAATGGGTGATGTGTGTAGATGAAGCTCATGCTTGCATACATGCATAATGATCTGATCACCAGGTTGTCAGGTTGTTGTTTTTTTTTGTGAGCTTGAGGTGCGTTTCTGGGAAATGTGATCTCACTGTGATCTGCAAAAGCCCCATGTGAGAACGGCTTAGTTTGTGCCCTGGGCTCGTTATGGTAGTATAATTAATAGTACTCAACTCGCTCTCAGTATGCGCTGCTAGAAAAGGTTTTATAATAAATTAATCATTTAACACAATCTGATGAATATTAATACAAGGCTTTTATTCAACTTCTCCAACATATTCAGAGGCTAATTGGAGATTCTACTTTACATGTCCTAGTAGAATACATAAAAAGGTGAAGGTCTCACTGTGAGTGAAAGGCACAAGCTTAAGCAATTAACTTAAAGTGTAAAGTGAAATACAGATTTTTTACATGGTCACTATTTGTGCTAAATAACTGTTACTCTAATTCAGTGTTTCCCAACCTTTTTTCAGCCTCAGCACCCTTTGAAATTGATACTGAAATTACTGGATTACTGGAATACTACAAGAAGATATACATTTTGGATACCATTTTCGATACCACTGGGAAGAGCTGCCATTTATATTGGCTACGGTCATATATTTTTAATTTTAATGTTTTGTCCATACATTGAAAGTCTAGATAGAGATAACTTTATAGGGTGACAGATTTTAAAGGGGTCATGAAGTGGATTTTTTAAAAATTATTTTATAATGTTTCCTGAGGTTCACTTATAATGTTAGTATAATTTTTTACATCATAAAATATCATAATTTAGAAATAAAAGGCATTTTTCTATCCTGATTTTAGCTCTTTGGCTCTGTTTGAAGGGGCGTGTCTTCTGTGAGACTTCAGTGGAAACGCCCACTGCTGTGATTGGCTGACATCTTTGCATTTGAAATATACATGTAGAACCCCTCTCTAATACTTTTACTAAGTGTTTACTATTACAGCTGTTGAGAGAAACGAATCCTGAAAAGTGTTAGATTTAGATCTTTTCCCATCACAAGATGTTACATGTACTTATGGATAGTTGAATCTGCATTTGCAAATCGTCAAACATGCGTGGGCCGCTTTGTGTGTGGTATTTTTGAGACCTTCCTGACAGGTTAAGATTCATAAATATATTTTTTTTTTTTTTTTTTTGAGGATGTTCTGTTTAGCCAGTCGCGGTAAGCTTTTAATCCACCAATCAAAACGCTCCTTACTGAACAGACTCAAGAAGCTCAACGCTGCACTTGTGCTGCAAATGCAGATTCAACTATCCATAACTTGATATATTCATATTTGTTTAAAGATTTTACATTTATTTAGGTAAGATGCATTTATGTGAGCATTTGGGGAAATATTTATGCTTTTACTTGTGCATTTATGAATTGTGTTTTGAATTTACGAATCGGCTTTTGTAAATGTGAATTGTGCTGTGCATTTGTGAATTTTGTTTTGTAAATGTATTAGTTTTGAGGCTGATCCGGCTCCATATTCCACAGCCAGGAACATCACAATGTCTGGGTGGAATTGCAGTCTTTCACAAATGATCACAAATCACAAATAACTGTTATCACAATATCAAAAACAACTACTTTAGATCTACTTATCAATGGAACACCAGTGGGCGGGGACAACGATGTGATAATGTAAAAGTAGGCATTGTTGTCTTTCTCCAAAGGCAGTCGTATGAAAATTATTGCGCCCCTGTGATGTCATGTCACCTCGGATTCAAACAAAAGTATTTTTACAGCTTGATTATATAAATGTTTTTTTTTTGTTTTGTTTTTTTATTATTATTATTATTATTGTTTTTTTGTATTATTGATGACAAGGTTGTTTTAAGTTATGGAACTTGCAGTATGTATTAATTATACAAAGACCTCTTATATGCCAAAAGATCAAGGATAATTTTGATTTCTCATGTCATGACCCCTTTAATTTAGGCTTTTATTCATACACCGATCAGGCATAACATTATGACGACCTTCCTAATATTGTGTTTGTCCCTCTTTTGCTGCCAAAACAGCCCTGACCCGTTGAGGCATGGACTCCACTAGACCCCTGAAGATGTGCTGTGGTATCAGGCACTAAGATGTTAGCAGTGGATCCTTTAAGTCCTGTAAGTTGCGAGGTGGGGCCTCCATGGATCGGACATGTTTGTTTAGCACATCCCACAGATGTTCGATTGGATTGAGATTTGGAGGTCAGCACCTCACACTTGTTGTTGTGCTCCTCAAACTGTTCCTGAACCATTTTTGCTTTATGGCAGGGCTCATTATCCTGCTGAAAGAGGCCACAGCCACCAGGCAATACTGTTTCCATGAAAGGATGTACATGGTCTGCAACAATGCTTGCAGAACATTGCCCAAAGCATCACACTGCCTCCACCGGCTTGCCTTCTTCCCATAGTGCATCCTGTTGCCATGTGTTCCCCAGTTAAGAGACGTACACACACCCGGCCATCCACGTAATGTAAAAGGAAACGTGATTCATCAGACCAGGCCACCTCCTTCCATTACTCTGTGGTCCAGTTCTGACGCTCAGATGCTGTCAGAACTGTTGGTGCTTTCGGCGGTGGACAGGGGTCAGCATGGGCACCCTGACTGGTCTGCGGCTATGCAGCCCCATACGCAACAAACTGCGATGCACTGTGTGTTCTGACACCTTTCTATCAGAACCAGCATTAACTTCTTGAGCAATTTGAGCTACAGTAGCTCATCTATTTGATCAGACAACACGGGCCAGCCTTCACTCCCCATGTGCCATCAATGAGCCTTGGCCGCCCATGACCCTGTCGCTGGTTCACCGCTGTTCCTTCCTTGGAGCACTTTTGATAGATACTGACCACTGCAGACCGGGAACACCCCACAAGAGCTGCAGTTTTAGAGATGCTCTGGCCCTTTGACTCTGACGTCAAACTCGCTCAAATCCTTACACTTGCCCATTTTCCTGCTTCTAACACATCAACTTTGAGGACAAAATGTTCACTTGCTGCCTAATATATCCCACCCACTAACAGGTGCTGTGATGAAGAGATAATCAGTGTTATTCACTTCACCTGCCTGATTGGTTTATATAGACATTGCTCAATTACCATTATCTCACCTAAATGTTTGCTCATTCAGTGTATTTGTGTGTTTTTTTGTGTATTTGCAATTTTGTTGCAGTAGCACAAGACGATTTCAAACTTTGAACTGAATTAAAAAAAGATAAGTAAACAGTCAATAATAAAATAAGATCAAATAAAAATAGCACAAATAAATACAATTTAATAAAGATACAAATATAATAAATTGCTTTAAGTTTTTCAGGTAGGTGTAACAGTAGTAGGGCTAATCACGTAAGAAATACTACAGAAACTGAATAAAGTAATTAAATGTAAAATAATCTTGGATCGTTTTCATTATAAAAATTAAATACAGATGAATCAAAGTTACGAAAAAATAATTCAATCAAGAGCAGTAAGTGATTTTCTCTTTGCGTTTTGTTGTTTGATTAGCAACACAGAAAGCATGTTTATTAGGCTGCTGTCACTTTAAGACCTGACTCATGGATTCAATATACTGTTGCACATGCATATCTGAGCTATTCATTTAGGCCATAACCAACTGTGTTTATGTGAATACTCGTCAAAAGGACGGACATTGTGAAAAAAATCAATTTGACACTCGCAAGCTGTTTGTGAGGCAGCATTGTTGTGTATGTGCGCACTTTAGATGTGAGCATGGGAATGAAAATTATGCACAATCCCACATCGGAATTCCTTTCTTATGATTTGCATTTTTATTGTGTGTGTGTTGTTTGTTGTTATTTGAGACTGAGACAGATTGCTATATAACTTTTTTTCCTTAACAGTTTTTAGCTATTTAAAAATGTTTGAAGGATTTTTTACACTGCACCTCTGCAATCACCAGACGGCAGCCCAGGGTGCCGCGGCACCCCGGGTTGGGAAACACTGCTCTAAATAACTGTGGTAACTTGTTTTCCACCACTGTTGTCAGACATCAAATAACACAAAAAGTTTCTGTAAGCTGCTTAAACTGTTTACATATTTTTATTTTTTATGTATAGTTACAATCCTAGATTCTTATTGGTCTGTACAGTGTTACGGTTATCCTAAAATCCATGACATGACACCATTTTATCATCTTAATTAAAACAAAGCACTTTGAATTTTGTGAGTGTCTTTGGAATGAGATGAACAGTAGTGTTGGTTGTGTAATTTATGGCTGAAATGTTGCACGTATATGTAACAAGCAAAGTATTCATCATACTGTACTTTAACCCTTTAAGGCATAAAGTGTTAAAGGCATTCACTTACAGTATGCTTATCTTGTGCTACAAGAGTTAGTCAGGTCATCCGTTTTGTTGAAGGTGCACTATGTAGGATTTTTGCAGTAAAATATCCAAAAACCACTAGGCCAGTGTTATATATTTTGTTCAGTTGAGTTCTTACAATATCCCAAATGTTTCCAACTATTTGTAAATCGTGATAAAATTGCTATTTTACCAAGGAACCGGGACGTGTGAGGGAGTCGCCTGTCAATTGCGTCATATCTGTTACCCTTGGTTTTATTTAGCAGAAATGCTTTACTCTCACTGCAGTGTGCAACAAGTGTCACAGCAGCCGCCAAGTGAACGCACAGAGTAACATCATAACATCATTTTCAACACACTCAAATGTATCTAATATGATAAACAGAGCTGCGTTACCTCATACTCATGACCGGAAAAACGGAAATGGCAGCGGCGACTGTGGCATAATAACAGTCCCGCTGTTTGCGAGGCGTGTGTTGCGTTCATCTTAAAGGGTTACTTCAGCGATTTAGCATTAAGCTTTGTATCAGTAGAAACCCGGTAGTATATTAAAATTATTGTACTTTCCCCCCTCATGTCCCCCTGAGACGAGAGATTTATGCATTTTATTTCTGGAAAAAATCCTCAGATGACGCAAATATCGTCATTTTGCGTCATCGGAGGAATTTTTGGCCAGAGGCTAAAGACTACAGCCAGTAGTAGGAGCTAGTTCCGCATGTTATCAACCCGCCCACTCACTCACAGAATGTGAATGCACACGGCCGCTCTGCTCGGGCATTCATAAAGGAGCGGTGCGGAGCAAAGTGAGTGTTTCAACTTTTCAAATGAATTCATGTGAAAGTTAAGCTTCCACAGGCGTGATCTGAAAACGCGCCAGACTGAACACGCGCCGTGAATGACTGCCGCACCCGCACTTGCCTCAGCTCTTCGCTCTCGTGATGAATGTAATCTGACTCCTGCTGCGTTTGTGCCGTGACACTCGCTCGGCTCACTCACATTATATTGAACAGACGCGTTCAGTTTTTAATTGTAGTGTCTATTCTCTAACTGAACGAAATTCTTATTACTATGAAAATGAAAACGACGGTGGGGGCGGTGTCATGGTGGGCAAGTGATAACCAGCAGCCGTGGCTTTGGGAGTGGCCTCATTGGGCAGCGAAGCAAGTGCATTCTGGGAGTTGTTGTCTTTCATCCACATCAGACAAAAATAAATTTTCTGTCTTTTCTCAGTCTAGAAGGCACCAAATTCAAAAATAATTTCACATTTCTACTACATAAATGACCCAGTTTAAATACACATTCATCTTCCCAGCGCTGAAGTACCTCTTTAACAATCGCTCCAGCGGCCTTGCTCAGATCCACTACACTCAGTCCAGCTCTGCTTCATACTACAGTAACGTTAATAATCGCATCCATGACCATGATTTCTGCCCGAGTCCTATCACAATTCTTTTCCAACGGCTGTGAGGTGAAGACCACATGTCCCAAGATTCTGCGCTCAAACTTGGCGTCATCAGGCTACGCCTTTGTTTTGAATAGGCGCCTTCTAGTTGACGGAAAAGTTACATAGTGCACCTTTAACTGTTTTCACAGCCTTAAAATATTTACCTTGAAATATTTCCCATTCCAAATGTAATTATGTGGAGGAAGCTTGAAGCATTGAGGTTGGAGTACACTTTTTTTTTACAGTCACTGTGACTGTGATCGCTGATCCATTTTCTCACAAAACACGAAAACAGAGTTGCTTGATTTGTAAAGCAATTTCCATCTCCGTAAATAAAGGTCGACTGCTTCATTCTTCCTTCTCTAAATTCATCCTGCTCCTTCCATCCCTTGAGAGAGGCCGGCTCTCTAAATCTGTCTGTCTAACAATAGTTGAGCCAGCATTGTTTGTGGCCAGGATGTAGTGGCTGACCGTGCTCGATCACACTGACATTTATCACTATTATTTCGTCTTCCCACCCTCTTTTATTTGACAGAGGCTCATGGGGGTCCTGCATCGGCCTCTGTGTCCTTTCTGCCTCTGTCTCATTCAAACATTTTTTCTGAATCCTTAGCTCTTAGACCAGGTGAAATTGAAAGTCTCCAATGGGAACAGGCCATTGAAGAGCTCTCAAACCTGTTCTCTTTTTCTTTTTCTTTTCTTTCATTCTTTTTTTTTCTGTACTTGTAGTACTCTTATTGTTCTATCTTTGATTCGTTCCCTGTCACTGTTTTTTAGCTTCTGATTCCTTTCTTCGACATACAGTACCTTCTCTAACATCTCTGCTCCTTCCATAAATGTATTTCACAGTCATTTTTGCACACATTTAAAAATGATCTTGAAGGCTATCTCTAAGTGTAGGCTTTTTGCTAACTATATAGGGAAAAGATTTCTCATTTCTTATTCCTCAATCGATCTCGCAAATCTTTCAAAATAGAAAGGAGGATTCCTACACAGCTCGCTTTTACATCTCAATTATTTCTCATGGGCAATATTGTGATTAAATGAAGAACAAATGGAGATTTTTTTTCTGAAAGAAATAGTTCAGCCGAAAATGAAAATTCTGGATTCATACATGGTGACTTACTAGAATGCTTAAAGGACCCAAGAGTTTCAGCAAAATACTACATAAAGATCAGGTTTTTTTGTTGTTTTTTTCAAGTGCCGATGGGTTTTGGAGTAATGGTTGCCACAATTTTACTGTTAAAATACACTCACTGGCCGCTTTCTTGTACACCTTGCTAGTAACAGGTTGGACCCCCTTTGCCGCCTTCACGGCATAGATTCAAAAAGGTGCTGGAAACATTCCTCAGAGATTTTGGTACATATTGACATGATAGCATCACGTAGATTTGTCGGCTGCACAACCATGATGCGAATCTCCCGTTCCACCACATCCCAAACGTGCTCCATTGTGTTGAGATCTGTTGACTCTGGAGGCCGTTTGAGTTTAGTGAACTCATTGTCATGTTCAAGAAACCAGTTTGAGATGATTTGAGTTTTGTGACGAGGCGTGTTGCCATGCTGGGCGTAGCCATCAGAGGATGTGTACACTGTGGTCATAAAGGGATGGACATGGTCAACAACAATGCTCAGGTTGGCTGTGGTGTTTAAACAATGCCCAAGTGGTACTAAGGAGCTCAAAGTGTGCCAAGAAAATATCCCACATCATTACACCACCATCAGCAGCCTGAACCTTTGATTCTAGAATGGATCCATGCTTTTTCTGGATCCATCCGTTTTCCCCTCTCTCTCTGGCATCAACAAGGTATATTTGCCCACAGAACTGCCGCTCACTGGATATTTTCTCTTTTCGGGCCATTCTCTGTAAACCCTAGAGATGGTTTTGCGTGAAAATCCCAGTAGATCAGCAGTTTCTAAAATACCAGCCTGTCTGGCACCAACATTCAAAGTGCATTCAAAGTTGCTTAAATCACCTTTCTTCCCCATTCCGAGGCTCAGTTTGATTCAGCAGATCGTTTTGACCGTGGCTGTGTTTCAATCAGTTTCCTAGCTCGTGTTCATGAATTTCGGGCACTGGTAAGGAGAGTAAAAGACCCTGGCTCACTGCACATTGAGACACTGATAACTCTATTTCCAGCCAATGCACATCATCATGAACAACAGCAGAGTTTATATCTTTCTGGCATTACTTGTAATGTTATTTAAAGAACATTATGATAAAATACTTTGCTTATTACATGTGCAACATTTCAGCTATATATAAATAAATAAATAAATAAATAAATAAATAATAACTGTTAGCTAGATTGTGTTCATTACCTGTCTAGCGATGTATGTTTATGCTGAAATAGAATACAGTAATGGTTTGTATTTTTAAAAACATCTATCATGTCGTTATGTGTAGTGAGTTGGCTCATGTGATTTAAGTTACGTGCTTCAGAACTTATGTTAAGGGAACATAGTGAGCATCAATGCACCCTGGTTTTCACAGTGCATTGTGGGTCTTTAAAACTTTCCACACATGCCAGCATGACGAAACTTAGTGTATTTGCTAGTTGCCATATAAACACTATATACTAGAGAGAAAAAAATTGTGCAAAATTGTAAAATCTTTGGAAGAAATCACTTGATTTTTCATCTCTGTTTTTTTGTGTTTATTTAAAATAAGACAAATCTGATATTATTGTAATCTTCTATCTGTTATTTAACAGTTGAGATGGTTCTTTAATGCTGATCTAACAGCAGAAGACACGAGCCAGGGTTAAATCCTGTGTTACAATGAGCTCCTATTAGAAATATGCTATATATTCTATACTTGTTCTATTGAGAAACCATGAGAAAAGGGTGAATAATGACTGAGATTCAATGTTCAGAAATTATTCATTTATATTATGTTTTTAACTATTAAATTTAATTATTAAAAAAATATAATTTTATATGAATTTTTTTATATATATATATATATATATATATATATATATATATATATATATATATATATATATATATATATATATATATATATATATATATATATATATATATATATATATATATATTATAATTATATAATTATATCAAACAACATTTTAGGCATACAATGTACCCCACCTATGGGGCATGTTGTCACATTTCACTTCCATTCTTTCGAGGGTAAATCAAGAAAAAGTATACACTGTATTAATGAAACAAAGCCACATATTTGTACTAGACACGTGTGAAATTAATGTGGGAAAAAATAAATACTCTGAACCCCAAGTGGATCTACACAAACTGAGAAAGTCAAAAAGTGTTAGGTTGTGCCCCGCTCTCCCCTCCCTAATAAAGTGGCTGGTGAGTGTATCTTAAATACATGGAAAATGATCAGCAAGTTACATTAACATTTTTGTTGACAGTCTTGGATGCTCTTAAGTGTTAACATGACTGCAGTTATATAGAAATCATCCAGCTAAAATAAAATCAAAATTAAATCTCTTTAACGTCTCATTTGGTTCTCTTACATAGCATTTCGGTTAATGAAGTGCAAGTAGAGACTCATACCTAATTGTTTTTGTACTTCTCAGATTTTTCAAAGAATCTTTTCAAGAATTATTTTTCAAAAACATCAATGTCTGCAATCAAGTCAGATTTATCATTAAATTCTTCCAAGACCAAATGATATCAGCTTTGCGATCCTCATTAATTGCATTGCTCTATACTGTAAACAATTGTCTCGTGTTTATTTTTATCTCTTATACAGAATTGTAGGAGAAACATCTGAGACAAATTTACTAAGATTCCTCATCTATATAAAAAAAAATCAACCTCCGAGCAGTAACATTTCCTTCTGAGTCGCTTGTCATCTTTCTGAATACCATTGTGAGTTTTCCGTTAGGAAGCACCGACGGCTGGCACTTTATTCTTGAAGAATAGCGTTGCCATTTTCACGCTACACTTCACAGATCAATGACTTTGGTTCTCTTTCATTCCCGTTGCTCTGCCATTTTCTATATGATGCACTTCTTTGCCCTTTTTTAGCAAGTCTCTCTCTCCCCTTCTCTCTTTCTCTGCATAGTGGCTGTTTGCCAGCTGAATGCTCAGTCGTGGTGTGTCAGATGCTTGTATCCTGTTGCACTCTGTTGCCCTTAACCGCCCACCCCAGGGGCGATACGGCTAGAGGAGCAAGAGCGAGGACACGCTCCAGTCACTTTAGAAGGAGTTTCCTCTTCACCTGTGAAATGAGATTCCTCCTGATCGTACCAGCAATGCCGTAATAGTCACACGTACACAGCAAACATACCACATTTGCCTGTAGAAAAACACATTTAGTACATTAGATGCACAAACTGAATACTAAAGAAGCCACACGCACAGGAGGGCACACGGATGCTTTTGCAAAGTCTGCGCCACACACACACACACACACGCAATGCTCGAGCTGTCTCCCCTAGTTGTAGGTTTAGGCTACAAAGCCTTTGTAGTGGAATTGATTCTCCGCTTTGATGTATTATTATTGTCACAGCTAACCAAATTGCCGCCCCGCTCGAAAAGACAGAGCACAGAGGTAACAATACAAACCCCATCTTATATCTGCATGGGAGAGAAGCTTACACACACACGCTTATAAACCATATGGCTTATAAATATACACATATGGTCTGTTTCCACCTCAGAGTGAAATGTGAAAAAGGTTAGATTTAGATAGTTTAAAATAATAAGTCACATTAGCTACATTTACATACACCCAAATAATCAGTTAGTTATCAGATTGATGACTCAACGGACCTGAAAGCCTTCAGGTAAACACCGCAATAGACGGTGAGGTTCAGGCTTTATTAAGCTTATATGTGGAGGACGAAATCCAGCAGGAGCTGGAACGTCATGCGCGGTCCTACGTCACTGGACTAATCTTCACGGTATTTTAGACCGCGACAGAAACTAGGTCTGGGGGGAAATTTTGTTGGAAATGTGGCTTAACAGTCTAATAATATTTTAATGAGAGTTAGTTGACATGTAGTTGCAAAGTTACTTATAGTTAGAATGTCTATAGTGGACCATTGAAAGTGTAACCACAAATTTCAGAACAAAGCAAACAATCTGAAAACAGCTTTAGATATGTCAGCAAGGCAAAAATAACAATTAGACTTAGGATAGCGCCGGTGACATTATCACGGTGTAGGGGTGTGATGAGATCTTGTGCCACGAGATCTCGCGAGATTAAAATGAGACGAGATTTCTCGTTGTGTGAAAAGCTGTCATATTGCCATGAAGGAGTGTGAGGGTCAAATTAGCATAGAATATGCCACTGCTATGTTTACATTACATCATCCACTGTGTTTTTAAAAAAAATTTATTTATAGAAATAAAAAGCATTTAATTCAGTTGGAAAACGGTCACTTGAGTTGTAAACTACTGTAAACGTCTACTCTGCACTGTGTGCGACTGCGTCTGAGCTGCAGGAATCACAGTTCACTGGTCACATGATGAGAGTAAGGCGAGATGATTGACAGGACCATGGTGGAAGATTTGTTTGCAACATAGCCAGATAGAGTGTCTGATAAATGTCTTATTATCTAGTATGTGCGCTCAGCACCGGTGCTCCCTGTACAACAGAGTGTGTGATTGTAAATCAAAAGCGAAAGTAAATGCAGGCTCCCTGATTTTAACAAATTAGGTGACATACAATAGCCAGTCTCCAAATATCAAAGCTATATTATGCTGGGCTGTGTAGTTGTAACCACCTCTTAACTCTGGTCTCTATTTTGCTCTCTTTTGCACTTTGAATATTAAGAGAGTAATTTGATTATGATTACACTTATTGTTTGCATTTAATTTATTTAAAACTGTTATTTAACTCTTTTTATTTCTATGTTCAATTTGTGGTAGGGCTGCACAATATATCGAAATATCGCAAATGTACATATCGTGATATGCATATCGCAACGGCACGCAATATCTGAATGATTTTAATAGGCTACTTCAACATTGTAAAAAGTTTTAGGAAAACGTTTTAGGTCGACACATATAGCAGAGAATAGACTGGCTACACGCCTGTTACTTATGTGACTTGCTTGACATTAAAAAGAGTTATTAAACGCAATAACTTGCGAAAAGCAACTCCTTGCAGTCTCACTGTCTGCTGTCTGACACGCACACTGAAACGTGTGCACAAGTCTTCTCTCTGAAAGCGTGTGATGTGATCCCTTCAGTTCTGTTTCAAAATGGCTGTCTTGATGAGTATTCATGTAAACACAGTCAGTTATGCTTTAAGTGAACGATATCAGTTGGGGAAAGAAAACGAATGCATGTCAATAGGGATCCGTGCATTAGGTCCTAAAGTGACAGCCTGCTTATACAGTAACCCTGACAATACAGTAAACCTGCTGATACAGTAAACCTGCTATACAGTAACCCTGCCGATACAGTAACCCTGCCGATACAGTAAACCTGCCGATACAGTAAACCTGCCGATACAGTAAACCTGCCGATACAGTTAACCTGCTGATACAGTTAACTTGCTGATACCTGCTGATACAGTAAACCTGCCGATACAGTAAACCTGCTGATACAGTAAACCTGCCGATACAGTAAACCTGCTGATACAGTAAACCTGCCGATACAGTAAACCTGCCGATACAGTAAACCTGCCGATACAGTTAACCTGCTGATACAGTAAACCTGCCGATACAGTAAACCTGCCGATACACTTAACCTGCCGATACAGTAAACCTGCTGATACAGTTAACTTGCTGATACCTGCTGATAGTTAACCTGCTGATACAGTTAACTTGCTGATACCTGCTGATAATTAACTTGCTGATACAGTTAACTTGCTGATACCTGTTGATATAGTAAACCTGCTGATACAGTTAACCTGCTGATACAGTTAACTTGCTGATACCTGCTGATACAGTTAACCTGCCGATACAGTAAACCTGCCGATACAGTAAACCTGCCGATACAGTTAACCTGCTGATACAGTTAACTTGCTGATACCTGCTGATAGTTAACTTGCTGATACAGTTAACTTGCTGATACCTGTTGATATAGTAAACCTGCTGATACAGTTAACCTGCTGATACAGTTAACTTGCTGATACCTGCTGATACAATAAATCTGCTAATACAGTAAACCTGCTGATACAGTAAACCTGCTATACAGTAACCCTGCCGATACAGTAAACCTGCCGATACAGTAAACCTGCGATACAGTAAACCTGCCGATACAGTTAACCTGCTGATACAGTTAACTTGCTGATACCTGCTGATACAGTAAACCTGCCGATACAGTAAACCTGCTGATACAGTAAACCTGCCGATACAGTAAACCTGCTGATACAGTAAACCTGCCGATACAGTAAACCTGCCGATACAGTAAACCTGCCGATACAGTAAACCTGCCGATACAGTTAACCTGCTGATACAGTTAACTTGCTGATACCTGCTGATACAATAAATCTGCTAATACAGTAAACCTGCCGATACAGTAAACCTGCCGATACTGTAAACCTGCCGATACAGTTAACCTGTTGATAGTTAACTTGCTGAAACCTGCCGATACAGTAAACCTGCCGATACAGTAAACCTGCTAATACAGTAAACCTGCCGATACAGTAAACCTGCCAATACAGTAAACCTGCCGATACAGTTAACCTGCTGATACAGTAAACCTGCCGATACAGTAAACCTGCCGATACACTTAACCTGCTGATGCAGTTAACCTGCTGATACAGTTAACCTGCTGATACAGTTAACTTGCTGATACCTGCTGATAGTTAACTTGCTGATACCTGTTGATATAGTAAACCTGCTGATACAGTTAACCTGCTGATACAGTTAACTTGCTGATACCTGCTGATACAGTAAATCTGCTAATACAGTAAACCTGCCGATACAGTAAACCTGCCGATACTGTAAACCTGCCGATACAGTTAACCTGTCGATACAGTTAACCTGCCAATACAGTAAACCTGCCGATACAGTAAACCTGCCGGTACAGTTAACCTGCTGATACAGTTAACTTGCTGATACCTGCTGATAGTTAACTTGCTGATACAGTTAACTTGCTGATACCTGTTGATATAGTAAACCTGCTGATACAGTTAACCTGCTGATACAGTTAACTTGCTGATACCTGCTGATACAATAAATCTGCTAATACAGTAAACCTGCCGATACAGTTAACCTGCCGATACTGTAAACCTGCCGATACAGTAAACCTGCCGGTACAGTTAACCTGCTGATACAGTTAACTTGCTGATACCTGCTGATAGTTAACTTGCTGATACAGTTAACTTGCTGATACCTGTTGATATAGTAAACCTGCTGATACAGTTAACCTGCTGATACAGTTAACTTGCTGATACCTGCTGATACAGTAAATCTGCTAATACAGTAAACCTGCCGATACAGTTAACCTGCCGATACTGTAAACCTGCCGATACAGTAAACCTGCCGATACTGTAAACCTGCCGATACTGTAAACCTGTCGATACAGTTAACCTGCCGATACAGTAAACCTGCCGATACTGTAAACCTGCTGATACAGTAAACCTGCCGATACAGTAAACCTGCCAATACAGTAAACCTGCTGCTGTCTATCAAACAACAAAAGAAAAAGGAGAAAATCACTTAGTGCTCTTGGCTGAATAAAGTTTGTAGCTTTATTATGTATCAGTGTATATTTAATTAATGCGAAGACTAACTTTAGTTCTTATTTTTAATAACAAAGATAAATTAAAATAACAAAAATAATCATCCACCCCTAGTTCAGGTGTCTTTGTTTACCTGGATGTTCTTGATGTTAAGTTTTAGGTTGATATAACTATATATTACCAAGTCAAGCAAAGAGTTTTTTGTGTTTACATTGATGTTAAAATTATAGTGTCACAAATTGTAGCAATGCTTTCTTTTCCCAGAAAGAATGTGAAACACATAAATGGTATCATTCTGTTTTTAATTATTTTTATTTATTTTTTATATAATTTAAATAGATTTTACACACTAATAGCGATATCGTATCGTACATCGAATATCACGTTATTTTACAAGGTATTACATATCACATTTTTTTTCAATATTGCACAGCCCTAATTTGTGGAAAGGAGTTGAATTAGGAGTTCTCACACAGCCTCAATCAGAAGTTCTGGAAGCTCATAACAGTAAGGTCTGAAGAAACCCATGTGAAATCATACAGGAGAGAAGCCAGTCAGTTGAGTTTGTTTGTTACAGCGCTTGTATATAGTATGATAATTCACTCTCGGAAAGTAGACATTCATTACAAAATTATTCGTTGAAGCATTTCAAAATGCACCTGCAGACTATTTTTCCAGTCATGAATTTTGTCATGGAGGATTTCTTAAAAATACTGTGCAGAAATGTTGTAAACCCAATCTTGTGTCTGGTCTCGTGAGCTAAGTGTCTCGTCACACCCCTATCACGGTGGCTTTCTTCGGTTTGGAGAATTAAAAATGTATTGCAACATTTATCATTATGTGACGTACTATCTTGTATCTTGTAACTGAGTTTGCTTGTAATTGTGGCCATATCTCACATCAAATAAGTAACAATTACAAGGAACAAACTCACCGTTATGAGATATAAAATCACATGCCTACAGTACATATTCCTACCAGCATTTGGCGGTTTTGACCTAATTTATTATTATAATCCTTTCTGCTTCTGCAGTTGACTTCTTGGTTTGTCCATCATTGCTCTTTTTTTTTCTACTTACTTTTTGTTATGCAGTGGGAGTTGACACATGCACTCTCTCACACACACACACACACACGCGCACACGTATTTATGTGATGTATGTGAGGAGAAAATTGAGTAGTTTCTTTCTGGCTGTGGGGTGTTTGAATATGTATGATGGCCGTCGGGTTTTCTTCTAGTCAAGCCTGATGCCGTGCAACGACACACTACCTCTGAACGCACTGTCTGTCAAAGGTATTTATCACTGCGCCTGTGTACCCGTGTGTCTTTGTGCGTGTGTGCGTCCGAAAAAACAGGGGAGTTGTTACGGACTGCCAAATAAACAACCTGGCAGAACATTTCTCAACAGGTCTGCGTGTTTGTGCGTCTCTGATAGGAAGCCAGTCGGTCTATCAAAAGCGAGCGAGTGAGTGTTTTACTGGGACGAGAAAACAGTCTTGAATAGTGGCGTATAATTTTAGAACTATGCCTACTGAGAAATGCTTTTCCTTTGTAGTTTTTTCAGCTATGTACTGACAGAAGCATTTCGCCCCTCTCAGGCCTGGTGTGTGGTACATACACTGCATGTATGCTTTTTAAATGGTCCAAAATATAAATGTGTTTGTCAGTGAGAGCAGGTTGATTGACCTTGAAGAAAACATACTTTCAGATGTCAAACTGCTCTCTTTCTTGTCCTCTACCTTTCTTACAGCTCTTTTGAAGACCAAACTGTAATTTTCTTCTGACAGATGTGGTTGATTCAGGGTTATACAACACGCGTATACAATGACTTACTGCACGTTCAAATATACCTGAGGACATTTGGTGAATTTCAGACATGGAAAATGAAATCGAGCATGGTGGCCTAACCTTTCAAGGCAACCCTCTACGCACAACTTGGCAATAGATTCGCCATTGGCTAGTACATTTTTAGTTTATTAAGCCAGACTGATCTACTTTATTATAATTTATATATATATATATATATATATATATATATATATATATATATATATATATATATATATATATATATATATATATATATATATATAATCAACATCTTTGTAAAATGGCACAGCTTTTTAAATATCTGAATGTACACTCTTAATATCAGTTAATCAAGCATTAGACTATGTTATGATATTATGATAATCAAGCACTATTTAATTATATAACTTTAGTAATTAGAAATAAAACTGTTGGTAACCGTGTATGAAATTTGTCATTTAACTGAATTTAGGACTGGTGGTGGTGCTTATATAGATATTAGATATTGTTGGTCATTTCAGTGTTTCTGTAAAAAAAAATAGATAATAATAATTATATTATATTATTAAAAGCTAATAATACTAACTACTAATTGTACTACTAATAACAATATACAACCCACTAAGGTTTGATGGGCTGCTGGGTTCATGAATATTAATCACCTGATTTGCTGAAATCAAAACAGGGACAGGAAAAGAAGAGCGCCAGCCAATGAGATTGCCGTTTGCGCATCAGTCCCGTCCACTACCGGAAAAAAAAAAACCAGCATATCTTCTGCTTGTTCTTAAAAGCTGAATAATTCTAAATGAATTTTGGTATTTTGAGAGGAAAATACAAGAAAGAATATGGTTTACATGTAGCGCGTCGATTTTTTTCTGTGTGCGCGCGTGCGTGTGTGAGAAACGCGCTCAGCAAAGCAACAGCGAGTTGCGCACCTTCACACTAATGTTAGAGTTTACGGTACATCAGATGAGCTGATTTAAAAAAGTTAGATCGCTTGACGGGAGCGAAACTCTCAAGTGCTCAGTCTGAGTGTTCAGCATGTGAAAATATATTTAACACGAACTGACAAGTAAAATCTAAGCATTTATTAGCCAATGGCTAGATATTGTTTGGTCGCCCAGAGTGAAATATACTTGCATATGCGAGTGATTTACTCGCATTGTAGAGTTGGAAGGGAGCATGTTCTGCTTTTTTATATATATTTTCCACCTGATGTCCACTTATATCTTACTCCTTTTAGGTGTCAAAAACTGTATATAAAGTAAAATAATAATAATAATAATAATAATAATAATAATAATTCAGTCAGTAACGATACTGCTTTAAAGGGGTGGTTGATTATGTTTTCACTTTTTTAACTTTAGTTAGAGTGTAATGTAGGATGTAACAATTCACTCAACTCGCGATGTGATACGATTCACAATACTAATTTCACAATATGATTTTCTCACTATATTTTTTTTAACAAAATGGGATTTAAGACAAATTATAAAATTAAAGTGTCCTTTTATTTCTCAGACAAAAGTCTGCATATTTTTGTCAAATTTAAATATATATTTTATGTCAAATAATAACTTTAAAGTTTAAATTTTAAAAACAAATCCTCAAAAAGTCCCTTCAAGGAGATCTTCCAGTGGTGTTTTCTTGGGAGGAGGTTGTTGCAGCTTCTTCACCCTCGTCCTGCACTGAGAGCAGAAATAAAAAGACTAGGTCAAATTTAAGTACAACAGTGACAGGGGTTGCACATTGTTATAAAGGCAAGATTTTAATTATAATTTGTATCATTACACTTGCAAGAGTTAGAAAAGCAGAACACATTTAGATAAATATGCCATAATAATCAACAAATTATTGAAGAAAAAAAAAAGTCTATGTACACATTTAGAGAAAGAGATAGTAAAATTAATACAACACCTGGTTCTGCAACAGCACAGCATTCTCCTTCAGTCTTTGGAATACATCCTCACGGAAAGAAGAGCCTGGAATCCATTTACTACGGCAGAAAACAGTCTTGTATCTTTCGTTGTGAAAACACTGATGCACCTTGTGATCTCCGTGGCAATCGCCCTCCGCCGCGAGTGGGGCTGCAAATCCGCCGGCCAGTGGCTTGGTCTTATCTTTTTACATGCAGATGGAGGTGACTGGAGCCTCTCACTGTGGTGATTATTAGTCTTCGAAAAGTCAAAAAGCCGCCACACCAGTCAACGTAAACTACGCGTTTGCCGTCGCCATGCTTCTGTTTGATGGTGCGTGCACACACCCAACTTCCATATGAATGAGTGCAAAACATTTGCTGATTTCACTCTTCACGCCAATGTGTACGCACAGTCCGTAACGCTAGCTACAACTTTCTCGTTTCTATCGTGTCTGTAAAGCGAGGTCACAGTATATGGTTTCACGTCCCTGCTGTTTAAAACGTGTATCGCGATTCGTTTAACATCTCAACCGACTTGAAACATCACACATTTGTATCAATTTTCAACCGGCTCCGAATTAATCGTTGCTGTTTAAACATAAACAACATCTGCAAAGTTATGATGCTCAAAGTTCAAAGCAAAGAGAGATATTTTATTTTACAGAAATTGCTTTTTAAGGACTACAGCAAACAGCTGGTAGGGACTACTCAAGCTTCCTCCCGGGTTAGTGACATCACTAACCCTAAAATTGACATACTCCTGCCCCCGGGAACATGCAACAAAGGGGGTGGGGCGATGTTGAGAAGAGGAAGAGTTATGTAGTAGTGTCGTTGCCGTGCCGTCGTTTTCACCCCGATTGCAGGTCCTCTTTGTTCGGCCTTCCTAGGGACGCTGGACTGCCACCATGTCTACATCGGACGCAAGTGGCGTGATGCAACACTACAAAAGACAATAGAACCCATTATAATCAGTGATGCTGTCTACACTGGATGCGGCGAGAGGTAAATCTTTGACAGTAAACTGATGCCTCGTTCTATTTATGACGTACTGACATGGACAAATGCTTTGCAACGGACACTTTGTCACGTCTAGTGAGGACAGCCTTTAACTGTTCCACCGCGAGCAACAAACTTCTTTTCAATCCCACTAGTGAACTTTGAATGTTGGTTTTTGTTGGAATTTATGTGATCAGTGTAAATTATTCTTTGATTAGAGCTTTTAATGTGTTTACCCACATGCTTGTTTGGCTACAGGCACGCTAAACATGGTTCTGTGTAAACATTAAAGCCATGGATTAGTCTTCGTAATATGCTCATAGTTCTGGCAACAGATATTTGACTATGCTTATTCTGTAAAGACAAAACTAACAGTCCTCTACAGTCAGTAGTGATCACTATAGATCCGCAGTCTGTTATCCAAATAATCCCTTCAAGCATTTACAAATAACAGCGCATCTAAAAGTATGAGAAAACTACCGTTCTGAAACGTCCTGTAACAGCTGTTCTTGCGCAGGTTCTGCTCGATCCTCTTCACTAAATTTCTCTGGGTCTGATTCGGGCTCAAATTGATACGGCAATGTTGACGCCATTGTTTATTACAATACACCTGAGCATAGGCAACTAGCTGCAATGGCAAGCGGCGTGAGGTTTCCGGACAACGTGCACTAGGCGGTTAGCGAATCGCAACTCACTGGGCCAGCTAACCAATCTTAGCCCATTGCGTATTTCTGAGGTAGGGGCTTCATAGAACCAGGAAGCTATCCGGCTGTTTTTATAAGAAGGGACACAGCGACGTAGAATAAAGCTAAATTATGTGGAAAAGAATGATTTTTTTTTTTGTTGCTTTTTTTAAACGAAGCATGAACACGTTAGACTGCACCCCGTGAACACAATCAAGTTTTCTAAAAAAGTTGATCAACCACCCCAGTTTCATGAACCTTAAATATACAAAACTGTAACATTAAAGGATTAGTTCACTTTAAAATAAAAATTGATTTACTCACCCTCAAACCATCTTAGGTGTTAATGACTTTATTCTTTCTGATGAGCACAATCTGAGTTATATTAATAAATACCCTGACACTTCTAAGCTTTATAATGGCAGTGAATGGGGCCAACGGAAAAAAAAAAAACGTAACTGGTGCGACTTATGACGTTGGACGTGGCGTAAGCATTTTAAACTGCGAGAGGCGTTACACTTTCTTCACAAGTTGAATACGGAAGGCGGTCTGGTGGAAGCTAGAAATTTTACTTTAAAGTAAATATGGATATTTTTCTTACAAAAACCCATCGATTTGCTTCAGAAGGCCTTTATTAACCCCCCTAAGCCGTGTGGAGTACGTTTATTATGGATGGATGCACTTTTTTGAGCTTCAAACTCATGGGCCCTGTTCACTGCTATTATAAGCCTGGGAAGAGCTAGGATATTTATTAATATAACTCTGATTGTGTTGGTCTGAAAAAAGAAAGTCATATACAACTAGGATGGCTTGAGGGTGAGTAAATCATGGGCTGATTTTCATTTTAAAGTGAACTAATCCGTATGATAACTTGAAATTCAGTGAGTTAATTCAGTGAATGATTCATCAGGTTTAAACTTGGTTTATTTTTTGACATTGAGGTTGTCAAAACCTCAATGTCAAACCTCTTTATTTTTTATCTTATTTTTTTTACAATGTATTAAAAGAACCAGCTCATAAGAGCATTTTTCCCCCTCATGAATCTGACTGTACTGCTTGTGCTGTTGGTTTGTTTTTATGTGCTGCTCGTAAGGTCAACTTAAAACTTTTTTTTACATTTTATTCTGCAGTACATTGCCTTTTTATCTCAACAGATTCAATTCAAACTGAAAACTCACATTCACAACTATAGGTAAAACATGAATTCTTTTTCCTTTGGTACTAGTGAGTTCCACTGCTGAAAAGTGCTAGAACATGGGTTCTTTTGGGTAAATGTGTGCGGCTGTATTAATGTATTCATCTGCCTGATGTCAGAAATTTGCAACGGTTAGGAATGAACCATGAATTAACTTATTTTCAATAGACACTTTAACGGTGGCGATGAAATTTTGACTTCTGAGAGTTACTGTATATTGCACATTCATAATACTCTTTTATTTCAAGAAACATCATAGAATTTTTTTAATGTGTGCTAGTTTTGCTATGTGGGGTCTTATCTGTCTGGTCGGATATGAATGACCTCTGTTCTTTTCCGGTGACCACTTGGTTTCTCGTTTAGTGCTGGTACTAATTGTCAAATCCACAATAAAATCGAAATAGAATCTGATAAACCTGTTCTTGTTGCCGGCATTGTAATCTTTAAGTAGTTGTTTCCTAAGAGAAGCTCAAGTTAACAAGAGTCTGTTCAGTATTATTAGCGGTCGAGGTGTCTGGAGGAGATGTTTGTTGTGTACTCACTACTTCTAATTAGATTGCAAAACTGTCTGCACTCTGCATATTTCAGATTTACACACATATATGATAATTTTAAAGCAGCAAGGTTTCTGTGACATGAATATAAATAGTATCTATACATACAGTGGTTATACATGTACTGTGTAACCATTAAATTACATTACTGTTACATTCAGGTTGTCTTTTATTTTTTATTTTTTTTGTCTGAAATGTCATTTTCGTTTTTAGTGGCATTGCATATGTTTTTTTAGTTTTTTACATTAAAGGGTTAGTTCAACCAAGAAAATGAAAATTCTGTCATTAATTACCCTCATGTTGTTCCAAACCCGTAAGACTTTCGTTCATCTTCGGAACACAAATAAAGATCTTTTTGATGAAATCTGAGAGCTTTTTGTCCCTCCATTGACAGCCTGCGCAACTACCACTTTGACGCTTCAAAACATTTATAAAGAGATCGTAAAACAAATTCATATGAATTGAGCGGTTTAGTCCACATTTTCTGAAGCGACACAATCACTTTATATGATGAACAAATTGAAATGAATTTTTACATAAACATTCATCAACACACATCAGTTGTGGTAAATGGAAGCTCAAGCATGTTCGCTTGACGTGTGAGAAAAACACGTGTGTTACGCTGCACGTTTGAGCTTCAGCAAGAACCACTGAGGTTCATTCTCGTGTTATGCAGCATGTTTGAGCTTCAGCAAGAACCAATGAGGTTCATTCTCGTGTTACGCTGCATGTTGGAGCTTCCACAAGAACCAATGAGGTTCATTCTCGTGTTACGCTGCATGTTTGAGCTTCAGCAAGAACCACTGAGGTTCATTCTCGTGTGTTACGCTGCATGTTGGAGCTTCCACAAGAACCAATGAGGTTCATTCTCGTGTGTTATGCAGCATGTTTGAGCTTCAGCAAGAACCGATGAGGTTCATTCTCGTGTGTTATGCAGCATGTTTGAGCTTCAGCAAGAACCGATGAGGTTCATTCTCGTGTGTTACGCAGCATGTTGGAGCTTCCACAAGAACCACTGAGGTTCATTCTCGTGTTATGCAGCATGTTTGAGCTTCAGCAAGAACCAATGAGGTTCATTCTCGTGTTACGCAGCACATTTAAGCTTCAGCAAGAACCAATGAGGTTCATTCTCGTGTGTTACGCAGCATGTTGGAGCTTCAGCAAGAACCAATGAGGTCCATTCTCGTGTGTTACGCAGCATGTTGGAGCTTCAGCAAGAACCAATGAGGTTCATTCTCGTGTTACGCTGCATGTTGGAGCTTCCACAAGAACCACTGAGGTTCATTCTCGTGTTATGCAGCATGTTTGAGCTTCAGCAAGAACCACTGAGGTTCATTCTCGTGTGTTATGCAGCACGTTTGAGCTTCAGCAAGAACCAATGAGGTTCATTCTCTTGTTACGCAGCATGTTTGAGCTTCCACAAGAACCAATGAGGTTCATTCTCATGTGTTACGCAGCATGTTTGAGCTTCAGCAAGAACCACTGAGGTTCATTCTCGTGTGTTATGCAGCACGTTTGAGCTTCAGCAAGAACCAATGAGGTTCATTCTCTTGTTACGCAGCATGTTTGAGCTTCTGCAAGAACCAATGAGGTTCATTCTCGTGTGTTACGCAGCACATTTGAGCTTCAGCAAGAACCAATGAGGTTCATTCTCGTGTGTTACGCAACACGTTTGAGCTTCAGCAAGAACCAATGAGGTTCATTCTCTTGTTACGCAGCATGTTTGAGCTTCTGCAAGAACCAATGAGGTTCATTCTCGTGTGTTACGCAGCACATTTGAGCTTCAGCAAGAACCAATGAGGTTCATTCTCGTGTTATGCAGCATGTTTGAGCTTCTGCAAGAACCAATGAGGTTCATTCTCGTGTGTTACGCAACACGTTTGAGCTTCAGCAAGAACCAATGAGGTTCATTCTCGTGTGTTACGCAGCACATTTGAGCTTCAGCAAGAACCAATGAGGTTCATTCTTGTGTGTTACGCAACACGTTTGGGCTTCTGCAAGAACCAATGAGGTTCATTCTCGTGTGTTACGCAACACGTTTGAGCTTCAGCAAGAACCAGTGAGGTTCATTCTCGTGTTATGCAGCATGTTTGAGCTTCTGCAAGAACCACTGAGGTTCATTCTCGTGTTATGCAGCATGTTTGAGGTTCAGCAAGAACCAGTGAGGTTCATTCTCGTGTTACACAGCACATTTGAGCTTCCGCAAGAATCAATGAGGTTCATTCTCGTGTGTTACGCAGCATGTTTGAGCTTCTGCAAGAACCAATGAGGTTCATTCTCGTGTGTTACGCAGCATGTTTGAGCTTCAGCAAGAACCAGTGAGGTTCATTCTCATATTACGCAGCACATTTGAGCTTCAGCAAGAACCAATGAGGTTCATTCTCGTGTTACGCAACACGTTTGAGCTTCAGCAAGAACCAATGAGGTTCATTCTCGTGTTACGCAGCACGTTTGAGCTTCAGCAAGAACCAATGAGGTTCATTCTCATGTGTTACGCAGCATGTTTGAGCTTCAGCAAGAACCAGTGAGGTTCATTCTCGTGTTACGCAACACGTTTGAGCTGATCAATGTTAATATGTGAATAAAAGATTAAATTAAATGTTTGTTTTTCACATAAACCAGCTGTTTTAACAGGTGTGTGTAGACTTTTTACATCCACCATCCACTGTATAAGACATACTGTGCCTTTGACAGAGTGGACATAAATAATACTTAACTTTATGTAAGAGATTTTGTTGGGGAAAAGGATAGGAGACACACACACAAACACACAGACACTCACACTCTCTCTCTCTCTCTCTCTCTCTCTCTCTCTCTCTCTCTCTCTCTCTCTCTCTCTCTCTCTCTCTCTCTCTCTCTCTCTCTCTCTCTCTCTCTCTCTCTCTCCAGGCTGAAACATTTACTCTGATAACTGGATAATGCAGCCACTTTCAATTATGTCCATCCCTGGAGACCTGGCACTGAAATAAATCACCTCAGTGAGGAAATTGTTTATTTGCTCCGTCACTTGACTCTCCCTGGCATTTAAATGTGGTCCCAGCAGACACTTACCAGGAGCTCATCTGACCTGCTGTGTCTAGAGTCCTCCTCTGAGATCTGTAAACTGCTAGGAACTTCAGAATACAAGGAAAAGACATTATTATTTCAGTATGATTTTGCTAACTTGGAATTGACTACCCATGACAGGGAATATAACCCATTAGGAACACGGTTCCCATATAAGCTTCCTTAAAAGGAAACTTTCATTTATCTATACCTACTTTTTTGTCTACACTGTACTGTAGACCAGAAATGTTATATATTTGTGTAATAATCCACACGATCAATATTGAAACTTGAAAAGCAGTAAACAAAAGAGTGAGGGCAGAATTCATGAAACAGCTGCTACTTCAGCCTGCTGTTTCTCCACAAAACCCAGCGTCTTAGTTACATTAAATATACTCAAATTATGCACCAGCGTACATTGTGATTTTTTTTTTCTGGGCAAACACGCCTCCTTTCTATGCAAATGAGGTTTATTAAACACAAACAAACAACATTTCTCTGTTACCATCCACTGAAAACTGGTGGTAAACATAGTATTATTTTAAAAGATTGTTTTTGTGGCTGCAGTAAATTGATTACAGTAAATTGAGATTTATTTTTATTTTATTTAATTCATTCTTTTTTTAAACCTTGTGATTAACCTCAATTTCTGCACATTACCTGATTGCATAATTCCTTTATTGAATGGAATGCGAAAACGACACAGACAACACAAACAAATAATTGATGCTATCAGGTGTAAATGTCTATTTGCTAAGTGTTCAGGAACATGGTTTAACTGGAAGAGTTTAAACACATTCAGCTTTTCTTTTGGGTACATAATGAAGTCTGTTGGCTTTTACTGAGCACTGTAAACTCTATTCTACTAGTGATAGAAAACGAGTATTTCTTTCCAGGCCTGTCCTTAAAAATTTACCCTGAAGGAGAGATTGTATAGTTTAGAGCGTTTGTGCTTGTAATGTGTCTCTGTCCTTGGTGCTGAAACATTCACAGCCTCAACTAACATGAAACTCTATTGACAAAGAAATGTTATATCAGTAAATCATATGATTGTTTATTATGACTAATCCACCTGTGTACATAAGTGCCCCAGGTTAACTGTATCTAGGAATGGACAATTGTGATTTAATAGTGACTTTAAGCTGTCAGCAATGTTATGACTCAGTCTTCAGTGTCACATGATCCTTCAGAAACATTTCTTAATATTGTCAATGCTAAGAACAGTTGTTCTGCTTAATTTTTTGGGAAACCATGATATGCTTTATTTTTTCAGGATTCTTTGATTAAAAAAACAAAAAAAAACAGCATTTATTTCAAATAGAAACATTTTGTAACATTATAAATGCCTTTTGATCAATTTAACAGATCTGATCTAATGCTTTTCCCCATAGGCTTAAATATATATGTAATATGAATATATATAAATAAATAAAAATATTTTCTGTGGTAACTCACAGATTCTTAGACCTTAAGACTGAAGACATGACTTTTTGTAGAGTAATTTATCAATGTTAAATTAAATATTTATCATATCCAGTTGTGGGGATTTAATGTAATCCAATTACTCTTTTCAAGTAACTAGTAAAGTACCACATTTAAATTTACAACAAAACTCAGAATACTTTTTTAGGAAGTAACACAAATATAATGACATTACTTAAAAAATAACTTTCCCCAACACTGATCATAATTTGCAAACATATGTATATAATATATATGTACTATTATAAATATATATATATATATATATATATATGATATATATATATATATGCTATATATATATATATATGTATATGTGTGTATGTGTGTATGTATGTGTATATGTATATGTGTGTATGTGTGTGTATGTGTGTATATGTGTATATATGTGTGTGTATATATATATATATATGTATATATATATATATATGTATATATATATATATATATATATATATATATATATATATATATATATATATATATATATATATATATATATATATATATATATATATATATATATATATATATATATATATATATATATATATATATATATATATATATATATATATATATATATATATATATATATATATATATATATATATATATATATATATATATATATATATATATATATATATATATATATATATATATATATATATATATATATATATATATATATATATATATATATATATATATATATATATATATATATATATATATATATATATGTATATGTATGATGTGTGTGTATATGTATATGTGTGAATGTGTGTATGTGTATATGTATGTGTGTGTATGTGTGTATATGTATGTGTGTATATGTATATTTATTACACGGCTCTGTGGAATACGCATTCCAGCAGTATGTTATTCCCAGATAACAACCGGCAAAGTGAATAACGCGCCGCTCATCTGGTTGCTACGAGTTATCTTGATCGGTACTACTTGTATGCTTAACGTGTCACTCTGCTGTCATTGACTGTCTGGCGCCATCTTGTGACTGAAAAACACTTAACCACCACGGGTTACAATGGAAGACTTCAAGCAGTTCACCCAAAAATGAAAATTAGGTTATGATTTACTTACCCTCAAGTCATCCTAGGTGTATATGGCATTCTTCTTTCAGACAAATACAATCTGAGTTATATTAAAAAAGTCCTGGCTCTTCCAGGCATTATAATGGCAGTGACTGTTCTGTTTAAAAATGCATTTGTACGTCAAATAACATGCTCCACACGGCTCTGGGAGGTTAATAAAGGCCTTCTGATGCGAATCGATGAGGTTGTGTAAGAAAAATATCCATATTTAAAACTTTATAAAGTAAAGTTTCGGCCGATCACCTTCCGTATTCAATTTATGGGAAAAGTGTTGAAAGTGCCTCTGCAGTTCAAAAGGCTTACTCTACCAGTTACAGTCGTCAGACGTAGCGTAAGCATCTTAAATTGCGAGAAAGCACTTTCAACACTTTTTCCACGGAAGGCGATCGGCCGGAACTTTACTTTATAAAGTTTTAAATATGGATATTTTTCTTACACAAACGCATTGATTCACTTCAGAAGCCCCCAGAGCCGTGTGGAGCACGTTATTTGAAGGACAGCTGCATTTTTTTATGGACTTAAAAATTATTATAATGCTTGGAAGAGCCAGGACTTTTTAAAATATATCTCTGATTGTATTCGTTTGAAAGAACAATGTCAAATACATCTAGGATGACTTGAGAGTGAGTAAATCATGGGCTAATTTTAATTTTTGTGTGAACGATCGCTTTCAGACATATGGTAAAATCAAATCTTTTCAACAATAGATAAAGGCTTAAAGCACTTTGGAACTGTTTTTCTTCGCGGAAGCTTTGCGTAAGAGTTATATAATATATACACTCAAGTTATATTTACACTCAAGACAATATTTTGTGTGTAATTTATTTTAGACAAGTAGCCATAAGCGGGATAATGTACACTCAGCCGGTTATCGCAGAATAAACCCCTTCAGAGTGACGCATGACCTGATCACTCTGTCGGGGTTTTCTGCGATAACAACCGGCTGAGTGTACATTATCCTACGTATATATGTATATGTATATGTATATGTGTGTGTGTGTGTGTGTGTGTGTGTGTGTGTGTGTGTGTGTGTGTGTGTGTGTGTGTGTATGTATGTGTGTATATATATATATATATATATATATATATATATATATATATATATATATATATATATATATATATATATATATATATATATATATATATATATATATATATATATATATAATATACACAGTGTACATGTATTCGTACTGAACTGTTTCAGTACAGGGCTTTCGGTTCGGTGCACGTGTGTACCCAACGGTTCTGAATGCAATCTTTAACAGTCGGCTTGTTTTAAACGCGGAACACACTTCAATCTGAGTTCCCACATGAACATATTAAGTATTCAGTTCATTTTATTATGAAATTCAAGCGATAAATGCCGTTTTGACACTCTTTAATGTGATATGACTGATCACTGTATAGGCGCGTCACTTTAAGTAGTGAACACGATCATCTCTTCCTAAAGAATAAACATGAATTAATATCTCTTGAGGTATGTTGAGGATACATTACAACTTACTGAAATGTATCATATGTTGTGTAATCACTCAATCATTGTTTCAACCGCAGAAAGACAATAAAACCGCTTGTAACCAATGTCACGTAGCATCACATTTACCTCAGAAGTCATTCAGTGTCCACAGCTGTGAGTTCACTAGAGAAATTAACTCTTTCACTGAATATATGCTCTATATTAGCCTATATATTCATCACATTATACTGAACCCGTTAGTGATGTCTTGTTTATTTAATGTATGTTTAAATAAGTCTGTCATGAAAAGGACAGCCACTGTGTATAAATGATTATATTTCAACAACGAATTGGAGAAAAAAGATATATAATTAGAAGTTAATGCAAAAACTGCCTTATGTGAAGCTTATGAGTGTTGATTATTATATCTAAAAATAAATAGCAACTGAATTTAGGCTAATAGTTTGGGCTCTTTTGTGAACCTTTAATATTATAATGTGTAAGTTTACAATATCTTTAAGAAACTTTTAGTTATAGCTGAATTCATTTAAGGACAGACACTATTTTTTCAGTAAACCACTGTTGAATAAAACTAAAAAAGCAATTTTGTAAAACTGTTGTACCGAACCCGTACCAAACCGTGACTTCAAAACCGAAGTACGTACTGAACCATCAGTTTTGTGTACCGTTACACCCCTAACACACACACACACACACACACACACACACACACACACACACACACACACACACACACACACACACACACACACACACACACACACACACACACACACTGTATTTCTGCGCATGGACTTCAAAGAGAGAGGAGCAGTGCAAAATTTGCTGAAGGATACTCACTTTTTATGATGATTCAGATGCTGTTTTTCTCGATATGTAAATCATGCCAGGCTAATGGTAATATAATGTTTAGGTATAATATTGGATCCAGTTTAAGATTCTGTTGTTTGTTTTTAAAGCTCTTAATGGTCAAGCTCCTTATCGCAAATATCTTCTTACTCTACATTCATCTCTCAGATTTGTAAGATCTTCTGATAGGTTTCTCTTTTTTATGTCCCTCGATCCCGTTTTAAAAAATAAGGGTGATAGCGTTTTTTAGTCGCTGCTCATCGTTTATGGAATCAATTGCCACTGGACATCTTGCCTTGCACCTTCTATTGTCATTTTTAAAAAGAGGCTGAAAGGCTCCTTATTTATTACCTTTTTTTCTCTTGACTTGATTATTTATAATTCTACAGATATAGATATATATATATATATATATATATATATATATATATAGATAGTACTTTTTTATATCTTTTTTATATCCTTCTATTATAATTTCCTCCTTGTGTTTTTAACTGTGAATTTGCACTGTCCATGGAGCGGACCTGTTTACATTTCACTGCCGGTTGTATATTCTGTATATAACTGTGTATGTGACAAATAAAACTCTTGAATCTCTTGAAAGTGTAGCTTCTTCTCCCAGGTGTTTTAAATCTAATTTTAGTATTGTTTTATTGTCTCTTTTCTATTTGGTTTTATTCTGTTTTTCTATATAACTTTTTTGTTTACTCTGTTCAGCACTTTGGTCAGTTTTGCTGTGTTTGAATGTGCTATATAAATAAAATATACTTATAGTTAGTCAAACCAAACATTATTCAGACGCCAGATATAATCTTTTACGAGTGGGTGCAGGACACTATAGTTCATTTATGTGAGGATAGCAAAATAAAGTAAACTGTGACATATTATACCCAAAAATTCTTCATACAGTGGACTACCAGTAAAACTGATACAAATTTGGGACCAAAATTATTCAGACACTTTGACCTGACCGTGTTTTTTGACCGCTTCAAAATGAAGCATTGCTTGGTCATTGGTTGACTTAAATTGGTATTATCTAATTATGTACTTAACCTTACAACAGGCAACGTGAACCACGAGTTACATGCTCTTTAGTGTCTTGTTTGGTGCATAAGAAAGATGTTTTCATCAAATCCTTTATCATTTATCATAGCCTGGTCTGTCTTGAGTATGCTGGTCACATGAATTGTGAATGAATCAAGTTTTCTGTGATCAGCCTGAGTCAGCCTGACCTAAACCCAACATGGGTGCCATTGGTGCAGGACATTCAGATTTTGTGATAAGTAAATATATATTAATCTTACTTTTGAGAATCTTACTTTTGAGTGAGGGGTCGGTCGTGGGTGTTGGGAGGGCCAGTAGAAATCTCGTTCCAGGACCGGGGCTCTTAGGGAAGACCCTTATAGGCCCTCCAGGCCTCTGGGCCCATTGTACATAGTCCCCCTTCTTAACATTTTATGGTAGAACATGGGTGGTTGGACACCCATGTGCCCCTGGAGTGCTACCTTCCTGCATTGTTGCAAGACAAGAAAAATAAAGTAAAAAAGTTCTCTGCAAGTAGTTAAAAATGCAAAGATGTAGTCAACAAAAAGTAATAATATCAGTTTTACCTGTGAATATTAACATTTGCAAAAAAACATTTGCAAAAAAACAAAATGTTACTCTGGAGGGCCTATAGGGGTCTTCCCTAAGGGCACCAGTCCTGGAACGATATTTCTACTGGCCCTCCCAACACCCACGACCGACCCCTCACTCGTCGCCCCGGAATTCACAATAATGCAATGACCAGTACAGGGAGCCCAGTTTATCTTGAAACACCATTCAGTGTCAATACTGTGGATAATCCCTTTTTATACCCTAAACAGGCAACGTGAACTGGGAGTTACAACTCATAAAATCAAAACTACATCAAATATTTTAAAAAATTCCTTTGGATATGTTTTACTTAAGTCCAGATGAAATGAGAAGTGACATTAAATGATTTTTTTGCTGATCATTTTCCAGTCGTGCCTGTTTAAGGGTTAAATTTAACAGCTGACAGCTGATTTTAATCCACTGCATACCTTTCTTGGTTCTTGTCATATTTTATTACCATTTTCTAAACTGTAGTGAATAAACTGTGATAATGTGAGAAAATGTTGAAGGGGTCTGAATAAATTTTGGTTTGACTGCATACTTTCCAATACAGTGCAAAAGTTGCATATTTTAAACAGTTTTCCTTTGCTTATATAAACAAGACAGGTTTAAAGGTGTGCCGCTTTGTTTCAGTTTTTCCTCATTTAACAAGTAAAAGTCAATTGATTTTTATTTTTTTTTTTTTTTTTTTTAATAATTTAAATAAAGCTGACATAAAATAATTGCCATATTAGATGGGAAAAATATATAAAAAATTAGAAAAGTTGCCATGCCAAATAATGTGTTTAAGAAAAATATTAAAGTTGAAGTACTAAAATGATTAAAACTAAAACTGAAAAAATAAAGTTAAATAGACAACACTTATAGGCTTACACTTGTAGGCTTACATAAAAGTAAAATAAATAATTGCATATTTAAGTCCCACTTGAATGCTGCTCATCGAAAGGTGGTCCTTCTGTGTCCAAAATTTATCAAAAACATCTTGGGACAAGGTTTTCACTAGTGATGGGGAGTCGACACCAAAAGAGTCGATTCCTCGACTCTGAATAGTCTCAGAGTCGGGGTCGACTCTGTTGCTGACTTGCTGTCTCCGAAATTGCTCACTTGTTTACTGATTCTCTAATCCCTATATAGTTCATGGCAGTTGAGTGCACTGTAAAAGCAAGGAGAGAATGAAATGAAGCGAGGAAATCGGACACTGATGTAATACACCGCGTCAGAGAGCTGTCGCAGAAACTTTGTCACACACATTTATTATATATGTCACGGTGACTTATACATAGGCTTCCTCCATGCTAGCTTTAGTTTAATTGATGGTATATTAATGCAATAAATATAGATTTGGTTAACCATGTGTTCTTAATCATTAAACTAACCATAAATCTTAAAAAAACTCACATCAAGAAGAAAAGCATCAATAAGTGTACATTATTGTATATATTTTAGTGTTTAGCTTCTTTAACTCACACTCTAAAAAATGCTGGGTTAAAAACAACCCAAGTTGGGTTGAAAATGGACCAACCCAGCGAATGGGTTGTTTTAACCCAGCGATTGGGTTGTTTTAAGGAAACATTTAACCCAACCGCTGGGTTAAAACAACCCATTTTCTGGGTTAAAACAACCCAATCGCTGGGCTAGTCCATTTTCAACCAAACTTGGGTTGTTTTTAACCCAGCATTTTTTAGAGTGCACCTTTTAAGACAATGATCATGTGCGTTTAGCGCCATCACTCGACAGCAGCTGACTTTTTCCTCTGTAAAATGAGGTAATCGGTATGAAATAGGTAGAAACGTTGACGGCCATCGCTAAATTGGATTAATTTGGACAGTCACGCTAAAAGTGTGAGGTTTTAATAAGGGGATTTTAAGGCTTTGTGTCGGGGAAATTATTTAGGTGTGTAACAACTGCAATTGACCCTTCGCTAAGCCACGCCCGAAAACCCCAACATGCCAATCATGGCTTAGCAACCGTAACTAGGCGCGGAAGGTCTGTCAAGCTTTCGAGCGAGAGAAAAATGCCCAAGCGTTGTGCATACGGATTGTGCATACGGACCTGATACCCGGTATCCTAAAAGTTTGGACGGAGAGGGGTGACATTTTTTCCCTTCCCTAAACCTAAAACGTAGATTAGACCCACGACGTGTGAGCAGTAGCCTGACGTGCTAAAAATATAAGCGGGAGAATGATATCATTGCAAAGTGGTCCGGCTAATGTCTTGTGTTTATTCCACAAGACTTATGGATAAACTGTTTGATTTATAATTATTCGATTATTTTCTCATTTTACTTACCCTGCTGTGCATGAAACATAGCTGTTCCTCAATTTGTGTGTTTCCCATTTGAATGGTCAGCGTATGAGGCGGCTGCTGCTTGCGCTGGGATCTGTGGGCTTTAGCTTCAATTTTTATTAAATTATTTTGTAATCGGGTGCATATTTTGTTGTGGATATATCCCTCGAATGCATACTGCAGTCCCTTTTCTCTGGCTCTCTCAGATATTTCCCCTGTTCGCCAAAAAGTACTTCGTATTTCCTGGGGAATGTCTGAGACTGGCGCATACATACTGTAAATAGACGTGACAGGCGTTAAAGCTTGACAGGCGTAGGAACAATAACTAAGGAGGGCGGGGCTTAACGAAGGGTCAATTGTGTCTTATTTCTGACCCTGTTTTGATGTAAAGTAAATGGAGTCGAGGAGTCGATTCCATAGACTCCTACAGTGGGAGTGGGGAATCAGAGTCGACTCCAAAAAAGCTGGAATCGAACACCCCTAAAAACAGGAATCGAACACCCCTAAAAACAGGAATCAAACACCCCTAAAAACAGGAATCAAACACCCCTAAAAACAAGAATCAAAAACAACAGTGCAGAATCGATTCCGGAACCAGGAATCGCAAACAGAATCGATTCCAAAAATTTCGGAATCGAACAGCCCTAGTTTTCACACTGACAGCTGTCACTGTAAGACAGTTAGCGGCTCTGTTTGTTTGTTCGAGTTAGCAACAGTAACTAAGGGTGGCGGGGCTTAACAATAGGTCAGTTCTCAAGCACATGCAGCACCTAAAGAAAGTTCGGAAAACGTTCAATATTCGTTTTCAAAACTGCACTTTTAAGGGATTTTAAGTTAAAGACTGTGCCACATTTTGCTTTTAACATACAAAAATAAAATCAATTAAAATCCTCTTCTGCGCCGCATTAACCTGGTTGTAATCAAAAGTAACCAGTGTTGTTTTGCAAGACAATAAAAGTCAATCAAGTATTCATTTACAACAGGAAGCGCATGATTCCTCCCTGGGCCTCTGATTGTGACTTTCCGATTGTGTTGGTCCTCAGAACAACTCGGCATCTGTTTTGACAGGCTGTTGTGAAACTTTGAGGATGTGTGTGCCATGAGACCAGTGAAACGAGCAGAGTCAGTGTTCCTGAAATGAAGCGCGTTTTCCTCCGTTTTCATTTGCCATTCACTTCACCTCTGTTTTGTCAGGAAAATTGGGTTGTTGATTCACAACTGGGATGTTTCTTTTCATACCCAGTGTCTGACTCTCTCTTGCTGTTCCATGAGAGGATGTTAATTTGTATGAAAGATGCTCTCAAGAGATAGAGCTGTCGAAATGAAGCTGGATTTGGGGTGCTGTTTTCATTTTCACTCTTTCTGTAAATGTGTAATCAGGAAACTTAGATGCATTCCGAGAGTGTAGTGCTTCTGCTCTTCCTGTGTCCTCGTTTCCTTTTACTAACAACAGAATGTAACTAAAGCCTGCCGGTACACTGAAAAAGTCATCTAAAATGGGCTTTTTGTCGTACATTTGTAAATTAATTTACTTTATTATATTCAACAATATTATTTAACATGCTACATGTGTAACGGTTGGTGAACCAGGAACAGGCTGAAGACTCAAAATACAAACTTAAGCTTTAATAATGATGCTCAGGAACAAACAGAAAGGCAGGGAAACACACTCCAACATAACAGTGACTAGACAAAGACTGATGCTGCATCCCAATTTACATACTATCCATACTAAATAGTATTCGAAAACAGAATTGGTATGTCCCAAATCATAGTATGCTGAAAAGATTATTCCAAAGATACCCGGATGGTCTACTATTTCCGGTCAGAATACGAAGTACGGCTCGACGCACACTCTAACGGCTGATATTGTCCACAACCCATTGCGAGTTGGACAAGGATTTGGTTAGAACTACAAACGCGGATAAAAAGTGTTAAAAAACTACAAACATGACAGATGTGCGAGTCCAACGGTTAAGTAGAAAGGTTTAAATTAAGGGGCTTGAGTGATCAATTATCAGTATTTAACCCGACGAAAAGATATTTATTCAATGTTATCCACATTATATTTATATTTGTGAACTTTTGTAATGATACGTTTACTTTTAAATACATCATTATATTCAAACTGCAAACACATGAGGAGAGTCTGCAATAAAGGCCCACGAATGGCAGATCAGCGTGTGGCTACATTTCTCTCCGATACGGTAGGAAATTAAATTCAATGTGGAGGACTTTAACTGTGACGATGATTGACAGGGCAGTTAACGGTGACGGGATGCACGTAACTAAGTGACAGAGTCCGTTATAGATGACGAAGTAGTATGTCCCAAAGCTTGCATAGGGGAGAGCGGGGCACAACCTAACGCTTTTCGACTGTCTCAGTTTGTGTAAATCCACTTGGGGTTCAGAGTATTTATTTTTTCCCACATTCCTGTAAAATATGTGGTTTTGTTTCATTAATGCAGTGTATACTTTTTTCTTGATTTCCCCCGAAAGAATGGAAGTGAAATGTGACAACATGCCCCATAGGTGGGGTACATTGTAACATGACCAAATGACAGCTTAAAATGATATCTGATATAATCAAAAAAATATCCAAGACAAACTAAAATATTTTGTCAATAAAATACAATTATTAACTTTTTAAAATAAAATAATGGAATTTTTTTAATAATTAAAAATGAACAAATTTTTTTGCTTGACAACAAACACATCGCTAAATACAGCACAGTTCAAAATATAATAATAATGAATAATTTATGAACATTGACTCTTTTCATTTCATTTCATCTGGACTTAAGTAGAACATTGATTTTTCTCATGGTTTCTCAATATCATTAATAAAATTATAGAATAGAATAGCATATTTCTAATAGGAGCTCATTGTAACGCAGTGTTACTGCACAACTGGGATTTAACCTGGCTCGTGTCTTCTGCTGTTAGATCAGCATTAAAGACCCATCTCAACTGTTAAATAACAGATAGAAGATTACAATAATATCAGATTTGTCTTATTTTAAATAAACATAAAAACAGAGATGTGGTTAAATGAATGTTCCGTGATATCTTCCAAAGAATTTTTAATTTTGGCGCAAGTTTTTCTCTAAATAATGTTGATATGGCAACTAGTAAATATACAAAGTTTCATCATCCTGGCATGTGTGGAAAGTTTAAAACCATGCGTGTTACAACCAACCCCGCATTATTGTGCCCTGCGCTCCCCTACTCTTCCGCTATTAACTCAAAAGTATGTACTTTTTCTTCACAAAAAGAGTGCATACCTTTACGTTGTAATATAAGTAGGCGAATTGGGACGCAGCATGAGTGAATAAGAGGAACTTAAATAGCAGACAGAAATTAGATAATTAACTAAACCCAGTTGAACAGAACTTAACTAACGAGGGTAACCTAGGAAACAGACAAGTGGCGGGAAACTAAGCCAAAAGAACATGTGACAGAATCAAAACACTAGAGGCTTGTTCGACTTCATTCAGCGATGCGCAGGCCGATCGGCGGCTGACTTGAAGCAGTGCATGCCATGTGACTGTGACGTATGTCAACAAAGTGCCGCGAGAGCGATACGAGAGCAGCCGGCTGGTGCGTTTTGTGCAGCTTCTCCAGAGCGACTGCACGAGCGCTGAGGACGACACGGCTGATCCGCGATTGGCCGACATGACAGCGTTCACGTATGTTTCGTGTTTATTCTTAAACCTTCAGCTCCACTAATGCTCAAAAATCAGTTTTTATTTATAACGGTAAAACCTCTTTTCATGTAGTCGCAATGTTATATTGTCATGTTTTGTCATCAAAATAAAACTGATAAAAAACGTAGACCACTTCACTGAAAGTGTAGGCTTCTATGTTGAACTTTATTCTTGTACAAACAGACGCTGTATTTAGCAGCCTACATAAAGTACTGAATGAAAATGTCTTCTGAAACATCTGTGTATTTGACAAATATTGCATTTATTTCAATTCATCTGTGATAAAGTATGCAAACACGGCGCGAGCGTCACTATGGGACGTCACATCTCCATTTGCAGCTCCTCCCCGCCTGCACGCGGCTACTCTTGCCGATCGGTTACATCCAGCCGCAGCCGATGTCGAACACACCTAACAGAAAGATCAAACAAACAGACAGACATGTGACAACATGCTTGCTTTTATCCAACAAATCTAGACGCACCCTAGCGGCAGCAAATCTAATTTGCTGCGAGTGTAGTCTAGCAACTCTCGGTAGACCTGCACGCTGGAAAAACCAAACTCTAGTCAGGCCAATCACATCATGTATAGAGTCGGTGGGCGGGCTTAACATAATGACGGCAGAGTTGCGGCGGTTCCGCGTGCTACTTAAAAACAAAGAAGAGGCGAACAGCGGTCTTTCGAATCGGCTTTGGCCGCGACTCTTCTTTGAGAAAAGAACAAAGAACAGCACTGAAGTCATTCTTAAGAAAGGAAGATGTGTTCAGAGTTTTGCTGACCGGATACGGTGAAAGTTTAATCTATCAACTAGCTCGGCTTCACCTTCTTCTTTGCTCTGGTTGGTTGTAGCGCTATCCTATTGGATGCAGAGGGAATATGAAAGACAACCGTTTATCCCGCCTCTCGGATTGAGCCCTGCCAATGGCGAGTTCCCAGACCCAACATCTTGATGTGGGTCTGGCTTGTCAGGCTACCGCTTAGTGACAGTTGCATTAAAAAATCTGATTCATAGTGAATTGATGGTCTCTCATTTGTAGCATTGGAAATTCTGATTCATTCTAGTGTGTTTGTTGGTTCAGATGCAGCATTGGGAAGTCGGTTTGTGAAAGTGACTCGGTTTGTGCAGTTCTCACTTTCATTTATAGGGCCTATCCAAATACCCACACTTGCGTCTTGGCCACTTTAGAGCACATGCATGCGATAGGAAGTAAGATTGCAAGACTGTCCCCAGTATGAAAAATGCCAAAGCGCAGAAAAGGGATAGTTCACCCAAAAATTAAAATGCCTAGGACCCCAAATATGATGAATATTTTATGAGGGACACCCTTCCTAAAATAATACATTTTTATGTATGAAACAAACATTTAAACTGTTAGATAAATAGTAAGTGTGACATTATAAATACAACATATTGTTTCCAAACTTCCAAACTGGTTATACTTAATGTTGGATGTATAAACCTGAAGAAGAACATTTTCAATTAAAAATTATTTGTATAAGCAACTTTCACAATAAATGTAAGTAAGCAGCTTACGTACTGCGTTAAGAATACTGCCTTACAACCCCAGTGAGGGAGATAAAGGGGACTGTAGTGAGGAAAACTCACTAGAAAGATACAAAGAAAACATATAATTCTGGAAATTATGTATATGGTAAGAATGGAGAGAAACATTTAGAACTGAAACAGAATGTTTGGTAGACTATCCATTTTTGCTTTGTCTTTTAATTCTCTGAAATTTTCTGGGGACCCCTTAGAACCTTCTGGAGGACCCCTGGTGGTTCCTGGACCCCAGTTTGAAAACCCCTGGCATAATTTATTCAAAGTGCATCCATTATAAAAGTAATTCACACGGCTCCGGGGGGTTAATAAAGGCCTTCTTTAGTGAACAATGGGTTTATGTAAGAAAAATATCCATATTTAAAATTTTACAAAGTAAAACGTTATAAAGGCTTGAAATTTTGGGCTGCCATTGTAATGCTTGTATTCATCTGAAAGAAGAATGTCATATACATCTAGGATGGCTTGAGGGTGAGTAAATCATGGGGTAATTCTCATTTTTGGGTAACCCTTTAACGCACACTGAATCTACACTATCTCTAATACCACTTCAGAGCGGTCTTTGAGGCTTAGCATATCCCGTCATTCATCACATTCAGGAACTTAAATACCCTGATTTTGCGTCGTGTCTAGGAAAACTTCCTAGTGTGATGTGAAATGTAAAGTGTTTTACATTTTATTGGTGCAGAGATTATATGTAGTTTTTATCGCCACAGTAATTTAAGTGTTAAGTAAAAAAAAAAAACTTCACTCTTGTGGTTTTCATGTCCACTTGAACCCGAACTCCGCATAAACGTCACATAAGTAGACAAATATTCAAGTGCAAAAACCAAAAATGTGTTTTTTTGGACAGGCCCATAGCATTGGAAAGTCTTGATTCATTCTAGTGAAATCGTTTCTTTCAGGCAGTCCTTTTGTGTATGTTTCATTGAAAAATCCAATTAATTCCAGTGAATCGGTTCATGCGGAGAGTCCTCTTCTGTATGTAGCACTGAAAAATCCAATTCGTTCTAGTGAATCGGTTCATGCGGAGAGTCCTCTTCTGTATGTTTCATTGAAAAATCCAATTCGTTCTAGTGAATCGGTTCATGCGGACAGTCCTCTTCTGTATGTAGCACTGAAAAATCCAATTCGTTCTAGTGAATCGGTTCATGCGGACAGTCCTCTTCTGTATGTAGCATTGAAAAATCCAATTCGTTCTAGTGAATCGGTTCATGCGGACAGTCCTCTTCTGTATGTAGCATTGAAAAATCCAATTCGTTCTAGTGAATCGGTTCATGTGGACAGTCCTCTTCTGTATGTAGCATTGAAAAATCCTATTCGTTCTAGTGAATCGGTTCATGCGGACAGTTCTAGTGAATCGGTTCATGTGGACAGTCCTCTTCTGTATGTAGCATTGAAAAATCCAATTCGTTCTAGTGAATCGGCTCATTCGGCTCAGTCTTCTCTCTCATTTATAGCATTGGTAAGTCTGACTAATTCTAGGTTTAAGAGAATTAGTTCATTCAGCTAGACCTTTCCTGTATGTGGTGTTAAAATCTAATTCAGTTCATTAGGGCAGTCCTCTCTCTCAGATGTAGCATGAGAAAGCTGGATTCTTTCTAATGAATTGGTTCATTCAGAAAATCCTCTCTCATTGGAAAGTCCCATTCATTATTGAATCAGTTCAATCCCTGTACTATCTTTTGACTTGGTTATGTATTAAATATATATATATATATTGTACTGTTGTTTTTTAGGACGTTTAGCCTATACGTCTTCATTGTTGATATTGTCAGCCTAATGCCTGCAATTTCGGCAATCCTATAAGATCATTACATTACGTAGGTCATAGCAGCAAACATGCTGTGAGATGATTATGATACATTTCTGACACTGTCAGATTATCTGCGGGCTATCGCGACAACGGCTGTCTTTGAACCTCTCTCACTGTACGACGTAGGACCACCGTTCAGGAGCCACGAACACAGAAATCGTCATGATTGGCGGTCTGTCTACCAGAAATAACCGGGGATCGTTCATTCGTTCAAAACCCATCATTCTTTTGTTTCAGAAGAAAATACAGCTCTGACTGAATTTTGAAAAGGTACTGAAAAGGAAGATATCCTTATTTAACTTCAGTGTGTAGCTATTTTTTGTAGCTTATAATGAAGCTTTATTTTTCCAGAGCAATAGCTCAACTACTTCAAACTTGTAGCTTGACAAACTAAAGTTTCCAAGTAGCTTTTCAACACTGTTATCTGAACCCACCCTGGCCACTAGCTTGAAAAGTTTAGGAGTTACTGATGTAAAGCCAAAGAAACATTAGAAAGTGTGTTGTTGTTCTTTAACTCTGCATGCAATTTGATGCAAAGTGATCATCAGCACCTCAGGCAGAAAATGAAGTTTCTGTTTTTTTGTTTCTTTTTCTTGCGCTCTCTCTCTTGTTTGTCTCCCTCTCTCTCGTTCGTTCTTCTTTTCCTGTCAGCTGTAGTCTCTGTATGTGTCTACCTCCATCTGTTCCCTGTCTCTCCATATCACTTCCTTTCTTATACCTCCTGCCTTACTTTTCTCCTCTGTTGGGTTTCTCCTCTCTATCCTTCTTTTAATGTGCTGCGGTGCGGTAATCGCTGAGAGCTGTGTCATTGCACTCAGCAACTCTTTTATGATGTCTCTCACTTGTGCATCTCCTTGTTCCTCGATCGACTCGTGTTGGTAAATTCTAAGTGACTTGACGTGACTTCAAACCTGCTTTCTCTGGAGACTTGTTACATCACACTATTTATTTTGAACTCTATCTATGTCTAGCTATATATATATATATTTTTTTACCTCATGACCTCTCTTTCAACATCATGTAGGGCCCTATGAAATCGGTTTTATTTTTTTCAAAATTCTATACATTTTCCTGGACTGGATTTTAATAATTAAATTAAATCCTAGTAACCAAAAAAGCTTGTCAAATTACTTGAAATCATGAAACTTACAATTTAACTTACATTTATTAAAAGATTTACAAAAACACATTTAAGGGCCCTGAAAATTTTATATATATATAAATTATTATTATTTTTTTATTTTTTTCATGGATTCCATTTTAATGGTTGAGTTCAATTTTAATTATGAAAAAGCATATCTAATCAATTGAACTCATTTTAGCTTATTTAATTTCTTAACAATAATAGGGATGAAATAGAAGAAATAGAACAGCTGCTGTCACCTGAAGACCATGTTTCCACTAAAACCGGCCACAGAAAACTTCACAAAGCCAACATCAGTGAAAGAGTTGCAATTGCTAATGTATTTTATGATAATGTATTCTCAGGCACCACTGCTAAAATGTGAAAACGATGGTGTTATGATCATAAACGTGGACAGCTGGAGCACCAAGATGAACTTTGTCTGCCCTGGTCAGCTTAATCACCTGACTTGAATATTATTGAACTACTGTGGACAGTTTGGGAGAGAATGGTGAGAAGCAGATTCTCTCCTTTAACATCACTGAAATCAGTTGAAGACTATTTAATAGTTATATTAATCTATTCTAATAAGGTTGGAAGGCAAATTGGTGTAAAACGATTTCCCAGATGTATTTTGTCCAAACCCTGTACATTCTACTGTACAATATATATATATATATATATATATATATATATATATATATATATATATATATATATATATATATATATATATATATATATATATATATATATATATATATATATATATATATATATATATATGTCACAATTTGTTCAAGTTAAACCAAACTTTTCTTTTCATGGGTTGTCATGAAGACCTTTGATTTTCATTGTATAGATTATGGATGTCCAGGTCAAGTTTTTGTGCCCCGATCCGATCTGAATAATGAGTATCTGCCCATACCGAGTCCTGATCAGATACCTGTGTGTTCCTACAATACAGTAATTATATTTATATGCCTAGCCTGTATATTAGGGCTGTAACAGTACACAAAACTGACGGTTCGGTATGTACTTCGGTTTTGAAGTCACGGTTTGGTACAGCAGTTTTGCAAAATTGCTTTTTATTTAGTTTTATTCAACAGTGGTTTACTGAAAAAATATGTCCATCCTTAAATGAATTCAGATAATGCTGTAAACTATATAAGGAGCCCTTACTTACACATTACTATAATATTAAAGGTTAACAACAGAGCCCAAACTATTAGCCTAAATTCAGTTGCTATTTATTTTTAGATATAATAATCCAAACTCAAATAGCATATTGTATGTAACATGTAAACTTCACATAAGGCAATTTTTGCATTAACTTCTAAATCTAATTATAAAATAGTTTTTCTCCAATTTGTTGTTGAAATATAATCATTTATACAGTCTGTCATTTCCACAGATTTATTTAAACATACATTAAATACTCACTAATATATCACTAACAGGTTAAGTAGAGAATATATATTTACATTTACATTTCTGCATTTGGCATTCAAGGTACACATATTTACAAAATGTCAGTTCTTGCTTTCCTGGGATATGTATGTATGTATGTGTTGTTGTGATGTATCCTCAACATACCTCAAGAGATATTAATTCATGTTTATTCTTTAGGAAGAGATGATCGTGTTCACTACTTAAAGTGACGCGCCTATACAGTGATCAGTCATATCACATTAAAGAGCGTCAAAACGGCATTTATTGTTTGAATTTCATAATAAAATGAACTGAATACTTAATATGTTCGTGTGGGAACTCAGATTGAAAACAAACCGACTGTTAACTGTTAAAGATTTCATATAAAATAAAAGTAGCAGATAAAAGTAAATCTGTTCCACAGCAGTTGATTTTGACAGCAAATTTTGATTACATTTTTGTCATAGTCTTTTGACAAAAATTTCATTTAGTTTGTCATATTTTAGTCATCTGAATTTTTTTAGCTTTAGTCTAAATTTTAGTAGACTATATAATAAGATTTTAGTCGACTAAATGTACAGTAGATTTATTCGACTAAAATCTAATGGGTTAGTTAAATTGTAATGCATTTACTAAGAATTTCTCTAAAATGTCCAAACCCACCAGGGCTCCAGTCAATTAAGGGATAAAGGGATTTTTTTAAGTGCCACAAAAAACAACAAGAAAAGGATTTTCATTTTGTCATGTGTTGTCATGTCTGCCCTCATTTTACAGCATCAGCATTTTCATCCGTCTTGTGGATGTCCTGGGAACTAAGATTCACTTAAAACAGGAACTGAATTGCTTTTCCAACTTGAGAGCTACTTACAGTCACTAAGAATCATTCTTTACACAGAATCTGAACCATAATAATGTCAGCATCACTTGGCCAATGAGTAGGGTACAACGGGGCTAAAGGCTCCGCGGGGTAAAAGGCTCCTTTGATTTGATTTTCTTCTAAACCATTAGATGGCACAGAAACCTGCCTCAGCACTTTCCAAAACATCCGCTTTTCAAGATGCACGTGGAAATGTGTCTGATCTTTGATGCGATCACGGGCAGCAGCGCAAAGTTGATTCTTATTCTTATATTCTTAGACATTATTAAAAACATATTATTTTAGCTGAAGTATTTGTATTAATACTTTGTGCCTTTTGCCCCGGGCTGGTGAGCCTTTTATCCCATGTGTTGGGGTAAAAGGCTCCCCTCGACACCCCATACATTTTTAAGCTTTTTAAATAAAAGAAACCACTTTTATGATTTATATTCACACAAAATCTGTTGCTCCATAAATGTTAAATACAAACATATATATTTTTCTGTATATCATGCATTATAGGAGTAGTGAAAAGCACATTTTTCTTAAGGTGTGCCTTTAGCCCCGTTGTACCCTATAGTTTGGTGAAAGGCAGCTCTTCACATGCAATTAGATGGGTGGTGTTTCATTTCATTTTTAGCTCCTTTCGTGCCTTCTCATGTAGACAACAGGTTAAGTAAAAATATAAGGATTAGTGCATATAGTGCATGATATAGTGATATGCACCGCATATATTTAGCAAAATGCGTTTTTCTATAGCTTACGCGGATGTTCATTCATTGACGCATCTCTCTCCTGCTGTCAGTGTTGTTGATCGATAGAGATGAGGACTTTGAAGAAGCCTGATCTTTTTCGTTTTGAAGATCATCCTCGCTGTCTCCGTTCGTATTTTGGCTCTCAGAATCTGTGAGGTTTTTTTTTCCACTGTAATTTTGCTGCGTGTCGTCTCATGTTATGATGTCAACACAACAAAAAATGTGATGGGCTGCTCATCACAGAACACCGGTGAAAAGGCACCCAATTTCTTAACCATAATGTACGTTTATATGGTCGCCAGTGGTGATCTCAGCCAAAATATCCCTCGCAAAGTAATATTGTTGGTTGCAAGTTGCAAATGCGGCCGTTTTAGTTGCGGTCTGGAGCCCAACCCATTACATACTCCTGGAGAAAACATTTATTAACTTGTTAATATGAATGATAATGTTTAAAGTTTGAACATGCAATACAGACATAGATTTAACTGCTGTGACATAACATGTCTTTATCTTAAAATTAAATAAAACCACTTCTCTTAAAGACGAACATATGGTCTTCTTTTCAATGAATGATATAAACCTATACGTTCTTTATAACAACTTATCATATTAGACATATTTATTTGTATAAATAATACATTAAAGAGCAGTGAATGCTTTTCTCTTTTTCTTTTGTTTGATTAATATTAACTCTTTCCCCGCCAGCGTTTTTAAAAAAAGTTGCCAGCCACCAAGGTTTTTGACCATTTTCACAAAAATGTAATAGCTCATATAATATGTTGTTTTATGATTATCTGAGCATGCAATATATCAAAAGAAAGAGCTGACCCTCTTCTTTTAAACAAAACCATTTTATTCTAACTTCATGCATTCCTTATTTATCAAAATTTGAATATGGCTAAGTTTCATTTAAAAAAGCAACATTTTGAACAAATTTTTGTCAAAAACTGCAAGATCAGATCAGATTCAGAATGATTATCAAACACAGATGGACTGGATCGAGTTCTTTAACACCACTAATGCTTGCACAGTCCTGTAGCTCGTCCTGGGTCCACATTTTATTCAGTAACATTCGATAGTTTTGATTTATATGATGTTTAATGTTGATGATCACATTATTTTACATATGCATCTGCTTTCATACGATCGCTTGTTTTACTGCGTCTTCCTCACGTGTGTTTTGATCAAGAGATTATGTACTCATTCAAAAGCACCCCCTAGTGTCTAACAGTGAAAACACGGGAAAATTCCTTGTTTGGCAGGGAAGCATTTTCTTACAAATAACGGAAAATTCCGTGTTCGGTTAAGGTCACAGACAGCATTAGGTTTATTAGACTGTTGTCATAGACCGAATGCGCGGATCCAATGCACTGATGCACATCCGATATTCTCACAAGTGTTTACGTTCTCTTAGACATACTGACTTTTTACTTGAATGACCTCCAAAATGGAAATTTTGACATAATGTTGTGTGTATTTGTCCATTCAGATGCGGAAAAGGGCTTTAAGAGGTAGCTTTCTATGTGTACGGCTGCGTGCTTCGGGTGTGTGCACAGAAAACCGTACCAAATAGAGTTTGTCGCACTTATTCAGATCTATCCATATGTCTGCTTCTCTTTCTCCCAGATGTTTACATTTTTTAACATCTTTTGAGACATCAGACATGCACCAAACGCATGCCAAATCATGTCCCGCCAGGTAGATCAGCGCATTACCGTTCAAATGTGCGCACTTCTCTTGCGGGATGTCAGTTCTGACTGGATCTCTTCCCATATCGTCCCTCCCTAACATTTGTCTAGTTTTTATTCGTTAGCGAATGTCAGCAGATTTTTGTCATTCAAAACTATTTTTTATTTAGTTAACCCATTTTTGTCTGTGAAAAAATGTTGACGACAAATAATGACGAAAAAAAAGTATATGACAAAGAAGTTAACACGGTTTTACAGTAGGTCTGTTCTAGCGCTTCACACACACACACACACACACATTCAAGCTTCTGTGTAAAGAATCACTGGAAAGTAAATGACTTTTGAGTGATTCTTTTTAAAAGTGCACATCAATTATGCAAAACACGGAAGCTTGTACGTGCGCGTATGACACGCTAGAATAGGCCTCATTGGTTCTTACACATTAGAGCTTCTTTTCCTTTTAATGGTGGTTGGCAAACCCACATGAAGGTGCATACTGAAACCTGTATGTCAGCTGACATATAAACGCAGATACCGATCAGCTTGGGACATCCCTATCGTATGTATGATTCGTTATACTGTAAATGAATTTTTTTTATGACTGGATTCAGTGTTTCCATCCGCATTTTCTGCATTGTGGAAATCATAGGGCCTTAATCATGCCATGAATTATTGGAAAACTCTCAGTTTCAGAGCTGTTATTGGTTTCTCTCTCTCTTTTTCAGCATTGAGCCTGGCTGGCAGAGGGTCGTTCAGGTGGATCTGGAGGTGGACGGTGTCGGCAGCACGGTAGGCAGCAGGTCCATTTCCTGGGCGGTGGAATACCCGGGCATCAGGGCCGGCAATGAGGAAACCGAGACGCATATCCACCTGGCACAGAAAGATCTAGTTGGCATCGTGCCATTGGCTATGGTGAGAACGTCATTTCAGCAGTCTCTCAGGGAGGTGCTGGGTCTCTTCGGGGAGTGCTGGGACAGAAAGATAAAGGAAGCAGGCAGTCATGCCTTTTAAGTAAAATGAACCGTCTGGGTTGTCGTGACCATTTTTTGGTTTAGCATAATCTCATGTTTTAAAGAGCAATGGTCCAGTAAAAATCTTTAAGACACAAGTGACCAGAATCTAACATAAAATTGCAGTTGAACTCGCAAAAAAATAAAAAATACACTTTATTGTAAGGTGTCTTAGTTACACTGTAATTATACATGTACGTACACAGTAATATTAAGTAATTACCAAGCGGCAACCTCCCCCAGTTTCTGTTGAAGCCAATACAGAAGTGACTTAAACTGCAATTCATCGACTGGCCGCTAGAGACAGGCTCCAGAAGGGAGCACAATCTCATTGAGCCCATTGTTAAAATGCCCAACTTTACAGCAGAAAAAAAAACATATTTACAGCCTGGTACAAATTATGGTTTTGGTCTATATGGCTAATTTTGCCCTTAATGACAACTGTGAGGGGGGTGAATTTTTGTATAACTCATTCGTTTACATTATATACAGCCTTAAAGTTCTGCATAATTAAGGGAGTGGCCACTTTGAGTGACAGGTGGACTTATGTACTATAGGGTTAGGATTAGGGTTTGTTTTGTTTTTGGGTTAGTTGCATTATGATTATGCATACATTATAGTTATTACTATAGTAACTACATGCACAAAAAGTTGGGACACTGTACAAATTGTGAATAAAAAAGAAATGCAATAATTTACAAATCTCATAAACGTATATTTTATTCACAATAAAATATAGATAACATATCAAATGTTGAAAGTGAGACATTTTGAAATGTCATGCCAAATATTGACTCATTTTGGATTTCATGAGAGCTAAACATTCCAAAAAAGTTGGGACAGGTAGCAGTAAGAGGCCGGAAAAGTTAAATGTACATATAAGGAACAGCTGGAGGACCAATTTGCAACTTATTAGGTCAATCGGCAACATGATTGGGTATAAAAAGAGCCTCTCAGAGTGGCAGTGTCTCTCAGAAGTCAAGATGGGCAGAGGATCACCAATTCCCCCAATGCTGCGGCCAAAAATAGAGGAGCAATATCAGAAAGGAGTTTCTCAGAGAAAAACTGCAAAGAGTTTGAAGTTATCATCATCTACAGTGCATAATATCATCCAAAGATTCAGAGAATCTGGAACAATTTCTGTGCGTAAGGCTCAAGGCTGAAAACCATACTGATGCCCGTGATCTTCGGCCCTTAGACGGCACTGCATCACATACAGGAATGCTACTGTAATGGAAATCACAACATGGGCTCAGGAATACTTCCAGAAAACATTGTCGGTGAACACAATCCACCGTGCCATTCGCTGTTGCCGGCTAAAACTCTATAGGTCAAAAAAGAAGCCATATCTAAACATGATCCAGAAGCGCAGGCGTTTTCTCTGGGCCAAGGCTCATTTAAAATGGACTGTGGCAAAGTGGAAAACTGTTCTGTGGTCAGACCAATCAAAATTTGAAGTTCTTTTGGAAAACTTGGGACGCCATGTCATCCGGACTAAAGAGGACAAGGACAACCCAAGTTGTTCTCAGCGCTCAGTTCAGAAGCCTGCATCTCTGATGGTATGGGGTTGCATGAGTGCGTGTGGCATGGGCAGCTTACACATCTGGAAAGGCTCCATCAATGCTGAAAGGTATATCTGAGTTCTAGAACAACATATGCTCCCATCTAGACGTCGTCTCTTTCAGGAAAGACCTTGCATTTTCCAACATGACAATGCCAGACCACATACTGCATCCATTACAACATCATGGCTGCGTAGAAGAAGGATCCGGGTACTGAAATGGCCAGCCTGCAGTCCAGATCTTTGTCCCAACTTTTTTGAGATGTGTTGATGCCATGAAATTTAAAATCAACTTATTTTCCCCTTAAAATTATACATTTTCTCAGTTTAAACATTTGATTTGTCATCTATGTTGTATTCTGAATAAAATACACAGTTTTTGTTCACAATTTGTACAGTCTCCCAACTTTTTGGGAATTGGATTTGTAACATAAGTAACAATGATACTGTAACATAATGTGTTACCACATTTTTACAAGCTTAATTTGTGCTCTAGATGTTAATTTGAACTTCCTCAAGAGAAACATGAAGAGATTTTTGTATCTTAGTTATTTTTGTCAAATAAAGTGTAAACCTCTTGAAAATGATTGCCACTTTATATAAATTTAGTGAGTGATGTTTGATTAATCGGAAAAGGAAACTTGAGCAAATCACATTAAAGAAAAATAGCATGTTTTTAGATGGTCTACTCTTTAATGTTGGCTAATTAAAAGTTATGCATTGAGTTTTAAATCACCATAATTAAGGATTAATTTGCAGGAATTATCCAATCTAAGGCTCTTATTAAATCACTTCTGTTTTTAAGTTCACATTTAGTTGCTCACCAATACATAAAAAAACAAACATTTGAATTCACATTAGTCAACATTCAACATTAGTCTCTTACAGTAATTTATTAATTAGAATAATCAGTGTTGGTGGAGACTGTTTTAAGGACAGCTTGCAGAAAGGAAATGTGCTTATTGATGTGGTGGTTTCCTATTTTTCTGTAATTTATGAACTCCAATGTAGCCTCGACTGTGTGGAAGAATATTCAGGCTCAGCTGTCGCTCTACTAATGCTTTTGTGAAGTTCCAGAATAATGACATTTGATTATTGTATTGTAATTGTGTCCTTTTGCTTGATTCGAATTGCCTTTAAACAATGTTATTTGAGTCATTTTAAATGATTGCAGTTTTGTGTGTGTGCATATGTATATACCATTAGTCATTACTTCCTTTCTTGCTAATGCCTACGTAGTAATTATCAATCATACTGAAAAATCAACATGAAAATGCGATTTACACAAAAATCAACTGGCCTGTTTATGAGAACGACAATATAATAATTAGATATGTCACTTAAACTCTCAATTAAAGGTTAAGACTGCTGTAAAAATGTCTCTTACAAAATGTTCTAAAGACAGCAGATCGATTTCCTTCTCTCTTTAACACATACGTTTTACATTTCTGAAATCAATAATGTTTTGTCCATTTGTCTATGCCATAATGGAATCAATTTGCTGCAGTTACTTGAGTCTTTGTGAGTTTTATCAAGTATTTTCTCTATCTCCAGTAGTTTTCTGTAAGGTTGTGTAATAATTTAACATCTAGATAATAGAAAAATCTATATTTCATTTATAGGTAAAGAGAAACCTTGTATGTCCAAAACTGCTACTTTTCAGGAAATGAAAAGAAAAAAAACACTGTCAATAGATATTCACTATTAACTAGTTGCTTAATAAAATGCATATTACTAGCATACTGGCTGCCTATTAGTACTTATAAAGGATGTATTAATGCCTTATTCTGCATGATCATAATCAACATCACATACCTAAACATAACCAGTACAACAACTATCTTACTAAACTATCAATAAGCAGTAATTAAAAGGAGAAAACTCCTAGGTAATCGTAAATATGTGTACCATAATCTAAAGTGTGACCTTTTTTTTTTTCTTTTGGCAAAGTTGCTATTTTGTGGGTTTATATATGTGTAACGGAGGCCAGCCAGTAGTTGCTGTGTGAGTAAACCTCACTCCTCTGATCTCAAGAGACGCTCTAGCGACTGACGCTAGCAGTTGCAGACCCGAGTTCGAGTCCTGCTTAGAGCGGAGCGGTTCGAACAGGAGGGGTTACATATGGACAGTTGCATATTACTACATATGTGTTTTGTCAGTCATTAGAATAGCTTCAAAATGTGGAGACTGAGGCAAAATGAGGCAAAATGTGCATCACATTAGGTTTTCATTAGGCTTCATTAGGTTTTCATCAACTTACAACTTATAAAGTTTACTGTAGCTTTGTTTTTCTGTCATTTGGTCAAAAGATGTTATAACAGATGAAGTTCTTTAAGACAGTTGTTGGCTATGAATCAGTAACTGGGTTTCCATCCAAACATGAAGCAAATCATGTTCGCAAAAAAAGAAAGAAAATCAAATTAGGCGCATTTTAGGCGTCATCAAGCGGATAAAGTTGTTGTTGGTAGCCTCCCACAAATCTCCGTCAGTCTGTGGGGGCAGAGTTTCATAACACCGACCAAATTTATACGCAAAGAAAGAAGGCGTAACTTTTATTTTCGCTGTAGTATTGTTGCCGCCGGCAACCATGTGACCATGTGTTTTGTAGTACTTTGTAGTTGTTTGAAAAAAGTGGTTAAGCTTTATTTACAACACTGCTTCAGGACAGTACAACCCAAATATTCGACTGTGTGCTGCACATTTTTCGGAGGACTGTTTCCAGAACCTGGGAGAGTCATTTACAAGCCTTTGTGCACAAAGGCTGATTCTAAAAAGTGTGGCAATTCCATCTTTGCAAGTACAGTCTGGCACTTCTGACTCACAAGCACAGCCTGTAAGTACGAACCCAATTCCAAAAAAGTTGGGACACTGTACAAATTGTGAATAAAAACAGAATGCAATGATGTGGAAGTTTCAAATTTCAATATTTTACTCAGAATATAACATCCATGACATATCAATTGTTTAACTGAGAAAATGTATACTTTTAAGGGGAAAATAAGCTGATTTTAAATTTCATGGCATCAACACATCTCAAAAAAGTTGGGACAAGGCCATGTTTCCCACTGTGTGGCATCCCCTCTTCTTTTTATAACAGTCTGCAAACGTCTGGGGACTGAGGAGACAAGTTGCTCAAGTTTAGGAATAGGAATGTTGTCCCATTCTTGTCTAATACAGGCTTCTAGTTGCTCAACTGTCTTAGGTCATCTTTGTCGCAACTTCCACTTTATGATGCACCAAATGTTTTCTATGGGTGAAAGATCTGGACTGCAGGCTGGCCATTTCAGTACCCGGATCCTTCTTCTACGCAGCCATGATGTTGTAATTGGTGCAGTATGTGGTCTGGCATTGTCATGTTGGAAAATGCAAGGTCTTCCCTGAAAGAGACGACGTCTAGATGGGAGCATATGTTGTTCTAGAACTTGGATATACCTTTCAGCATTGATGGAGCCTTTCCAGATGTGTAAGCTGCCCATGCCACACGCACTCATGCAACCCCATCCCATCAGAGATGCAGGCTTCTGAACTGAGCGCTGAGAACAACTTGGGTTGTCCTTGTCCTCTTTAGTCCGGATGACATGGCGTCCCAGTTTTCCAAAAAGAACTTCAAATTTTGATTGGTCTGACCACAGAACAGTTTTCCACTTTTCCCCAGTCCATTTTAAATGAGCCTTGGTCCAGAAAAAACGCCTGCGCTTCTTTTTTGGAATGTGTACCTCTCATGAAATCCAAAATGAGCCAATATTTGGCATGACATTTCAAAAATTCTCACTGTCAACATTTGATATATCTATATCCTATACTCATATAAGTTTATGAGATTTGTAAATTATTGGAATCATTTGGAATCATTTGGTTTGTATGTTTTCATTTAAGAATTTGCTACTGACTATTCAGACGCGAGTTTTGAGCAGTATAGAGTAGCGCTGGTTTGTCGTTTCTGCGATCACAAATGCAGACTTACCAGTCTGATACGTTCTGGTCCAGTCGTGCTGGCAAAGTTGATCGATCAGCTTGGTCATCTGCATTTTCCCGATCAGATTCGGGTTCACATTGATAAAGTAGTACCGACATTATCACCTGTCAATATTGCTTTGGGAGCTGATGTTCCAAATATGGTTAGGTGACATTTCCGTCACACGCTTAAGGTATTTGGGCCAATCACAATGCATTGGATCGCTGGCCAATCAGAGCACACTGCACTTTTTAGAACGACAAGCTTTGTAAAAATCTATGCGTTTCGGAAAGGCGGGGGGAGGAGCAACAAAAATGTACGGTATATCTAGTAAAATAACTGTTTTAGGTAAAAAAAAAAAAAAAAAAAAGTCAACACATTGCATTAAACCAAATACACACAATAATGTTCTTTTTAGAACCGTCATATGACCCCTTTAATGTTCACTACGTCAATTTATTCGGCAAATGCGTTTCCATCTCCCCTTATTCGCATAAACTCTTTTTCGCACAAGTCAAAAATCACCTCTAGCGAGCGTAAACACTTTTAGTAAGGGGTTTTTATTTAATATTTATTTAATCGTTTCTGATGCGATACTTCAGAATTATAAAATGCATAAAAACAGGGTGATGGAAGACTAAGACACTCTTCTTCGCTCCTCAAATACATAAAACACAAATAATTATTACACAAATAAATTATTCAAACAACCAGTTTTTTATTGACCCTTGCATCGCAAAAAAGCAGAGACGTTCTGAAATGTGTGTGGCACTTCATTCACGATTGAGGCGGGATGGAGTTGAGGTGGCATTACAGACAGTTTGAGGATCCAATGGAGGTTACGAGGTTTAGTCACAAGCTCTTTTATATACTTTGCATTTGTTAAATATTTGCAAAACCCATAGACAGATGTAACTGGTGACCAATGATTCCTGTAAAAAAACATAAAAATGACAAAATATGAAGATGAAAGGTTTCTGCCCGACAGCGACAATATGATGCTTAAACATATTTGCATTTTTGATGAGGTATTAGTGAAATACAAACCCTGTGACGGTGTAGTAATTAATCACCCTCATGTGCCCTCTCATCTGAGACCCTGTTTGGCCTTCTGAGGGTTTGTTTCTGTCTTTAACAGCTGGGATTCAATGCTGTAGTGCTTGCTGTCACACTTCACTGTCCCCTCACTAATCATTTGGCAGAGGTTTTGGCTCTGCTAGCAAGGTTCCTATGCCACTTGCTGCTTGTTGGTTCACCCCATAATTGTCTGGCATGTCTTTGTGGTATTTGTGGTCTAACGGGAAAGTTTTGGCGAGGACGGGGCTCTTGCTCCAGAATCTTTAGGGCAGAGTGAGTGGTTTGGCTATCGCTTAGCTCCAGACGAGGTCTCAAGTGGAGGAGCGCAGGGAGTCACACGTGAGCAAGCAGAAGGATTTTTCTTTTTTGGATTCTGAAGAGTCATCCGCTCTCTGTTTGCTTGTTTTCCATGAGCTAAATAATTGGAGTTGAGCTGAGGACCTGACGGTAACATTTTATATCTAAATCGGATACTAGGGCCTAATACAAATCATTTTAAGATCTATTTACATAATATGCTGAATATTTAATTACATTATTTACGTATATGAGTACTTTTGCTCTCTGTGAAAGGAAAATTATGCAATAAGGAATTTATGCACTATTTACTAGGTATAAATTGTTCATTTGTGTCAATCTTGTCATAATGCATTATTTATTGTAATAAATAATGTGTTAAATAATTGGCATCCTTGATAAATGCTGGGGAAAAAATCAACTGAACTCCATCAATTCCATGAACTAAAAAGCTTGGTCATTTTATAAACTACAAGGCCTGTCAAATTAAAGAAGTTAATTGAATGAATTATTATTAACCAATAATAAAGCATATTAATTGCATATATACACTATTGTTAAAAAGTTTTGAAAGAAATTAGTACGTTTATCCAGGAAGGATCAATTAAAAGTGACAATAAAGACTTTAACATTGTTATAAAAATTTCAAAGATTATTGTGGCACACAAAACTGGTCCAGAAAGTGGGTTTGTATCATGGAATTTACGGTTCAAATGACATGGTGTTAATTTGCATTAATGTTGTGTTAATGCATTACTTTATTATGCAATTAACTGTGCTAATTTATCAAGTTAATTCATTGACAATCCTAAGGACTGGGTTAATGATATCAATTCATTGATTTTAATCCATCTTCATTTTGATGAACCAATATTGATTCTTAATTCTCAAGACCGATCTTTTAGTCTATGCTGTTTTCTATGCATGTTAGGACCTGCTGTCCAATAATTGCAATAAGCTTTGTGCTTTGTTACTTTTGATATGAAACAAAGTCTCAGCTTTCAGATATTGTCAGTTGTATCACAAAATTCCAACTGTAAATGGCATCTTTGATGTGGTGTCAATACCCAGCACTGGTCCTAATATACTCCACACACATATATATATATATATATATATATATATATATATATATATATATATATATATATATATATATACCTAATATATACAGTATAGTCATTATCAAATGCAAAGCAAACCTGAACTTTAGTGTTAAAAAGGTGTTGTAGCATGATGACTTCCAGCCATTACTTCTGCCTCCTAGGCAAACATCTAATTAAACTCCACTTCACGTCCTTTCATGGTTTTTCAATCTTTTGAAAAATGCGGTTTATTTTGTGAATCAGCACATTAAAGAGAGAAATCAGACAGCTGCATCACTGCTCAAACATTGTTGCTTTTCCACCTGAACACTATTCAAGATATCAATACTCAGTATTTCATTTGATAATCCAGATCTGTCTTCTCTTAAAGTGGCAGTTAAAAGTTTTATCATTTTGGCTGAACTATTCCTTTAAAGGGTTAGTTCACCCCAAAATGAAAATTAGATCATGATTTACTCCCCCTCAAGCCATCCTAGGTGTATATGACATCCTTCTTTCAGACAAATAAAATAAAAAATGGAAAAATGTCCATATTTAATACTTTATAGTCTAAAATAACTAGATTCTTGCGGTCAGCGATACACAAGTTGACTTACGGTGAAAGAGTAACCCTTGACACTTGACCCCTTGACGCATGCGTATTGATGAACGCAGAAGCGCAGAGGATAGAGCAAAACAAAACACCGGTCATGGCTTTCCTGTAGCTTCGTGGCGCTAGAAACGCCTAGGTCATGGGTTCGATTCCCAGGGTTCGAAAGCAAGAACTGACAAAATGTAAAAATGTGTACCTTGAATGCAATGTAAGTCGCTTTGGATAAAAGTGTCTGCCAAATGCATAAATGTAAATGAATTAGAAGTCTAAATCGAAAATGTTTAAAGAGAAATGGCGGAAGATTTCGATATGAGAAGAGGGGCTCAAGTTTGTTACCCAGCCCTATCCGCAAGAGGCGTGAAAGCTTGGGATGCTCCTGTACATTGCATCAAGGGTTACTCTTTTGCCCTAAGTTGACTTGCGCACCACTGACCACCGGAAACTAGTTATTTTAGTCTATAAAATTTTAAATATGGATATTTTTCTTACAGAAAAGTGCCACTTCGCTTCACAAGGCCTTTATTAACCCCCTGGAGCTGTGTGGAGCAGTTATATGATGGATAGATGCACTTTTATGGACTTCAAAAATTACCCAACAATTCACTGCCATTATAAAGCTTGGAAGAGCCAAGACATTTTTAATATAACTCTCCATACGATTTTATTCGTCTGAAAAAAGAATGTCATGTATACCTAGGATGATTTGAGGGTGAGTAAATCATGGGCTAATTTTCATTTTTGAGTGAACTATCCCTTTAAGGTGTCTGTGCAGGTAGAGAAATGCTGTAGCTAGTGGTCAAACACTCCTCACAGCTCCTGGCTGATCTTGGTCAGTCGATAGCATGGCTGATGATGAAGAGTTTGCAAGATAACTGGGAGATTGCATACTCCGAAAAAGTTTTCTGCAGAGATGGTAAGGAAGCAGGGGAAGCTGTGTGCCTGTATGATTGGGCTCAGTGAGGTGGTGGGTGGCAAAACCGAAGTCTTACAGACCATTTCAAGGAATTAAACACATGTCTGGTCCTGAAGCATTTCCGGTGGTGTCGTTTTAAAATCACAGAGCTGTCTAAACAAAATAACTAGTACATACCAGGGCTGCTCGATTATGAAAAATCATAATCACGATTATTTTGCTCAGTATTGAAAGCACAATTATTGAACACGATTTTAAGTGGGTGATATGATCAAAGTATTCATAGTTTTAAATGTCAGTGAAATTTCACAATTATCAATACTTCAGCAAAAACTAATACTTGGTTAATGTAAGTAAAAGTCCTCAAAACAGTTACAGAAGACAAGTAAACAGTCAGAAATAAAATAAGAACAAAGAAACAAATTACAAAACCGACAAACAAAATGAACAAAAATACAAATTAAATAGATAGTCCTTTAGGTTTTTCAGGAAGATGTACTAACAGTGGTATTTTTCATTTGTTTGGGGTGAATTTTTTTGTTTTATAACTCATTCGTTTACATTATATAATGCCTTAAAGTTCTGCATAATTAAGGGTGTGGCCACTTTGAGTGACAGGTGGATAGCCATTTGTCTGCTGTCTGTTAGTCGTCGCATCACCTCAGCTCCACCCACGTCCCGCCTCTTTGCCCATTGGTAGTTATCCGGGAGTGATGCGCTGGCAAGATGGCAACGGCCAGCTCGACCCTACTTCACGCTTCCGAAATGCATTTTTTTTTAAATGTATTTATTTATTTATATGATTCTGACTCATTTTGCCAGCACTGGTCACATATGCTGATGACTGTCTAGTTACATGTTGTGCTGTAATGCATCTAATGAAAACCAAATGCAATACAGATAAGTCCAATGTCAAATAGTCATAACTAGTCTATGACCTGCTCTGCCCTTACAAAGTTCCTGTTTGATAGTTCAAGCCATATAAACACACACAGACATAGCATATATCAATTACTCGTAGCGGATCTATACAAATGGAGCTGGGGAAGGTGGAGGCTTTAGACAAACTGAAAGCACGCTGCAAACTGCTATAGTGAATGGTAACCAGCCATTTAAATGTTGAGCAACAAGCTCATTGGCTGCAGATGCGACATGAACCAATCAGCTTGCACCAAGTAGTTAACGCTGTAAATATCATCAGCTTACGTTAAAAATCCATCAGCCTGTGCCCTCTAGATTTTCACAAAATTAGTTTTAATTTTCGTCTAGCAATCCAAATGCTCCAAATAGCAATTAAACATCTAAAATTATCTTTATTTGTATGTTTTCGGAGAGGAGTACCTTTCCTTTGTCCGCGAAAACACATTTGATCCGAAGCGCGCGCACAAAGAAGCCTCAGACTCGCTATACACACATACACAGAATTATAGTATTTCAAAATATCTAAATAAAATATAATAGTCTTGTCGAGTATTCACAACAGGCATGATCTGTTATGTCTTATGGGAACGCTTGGTTTACTGTTGGGGGAAAAACATCTGATGTGTGACATTTATTTTAGATCCGTGCAGTACAGTAGGCCTTAATATACACTCACCTAAAGGATTATTAGGAACACCATACTAATACTGTGTTTGACTCCCTTTCACCTTCAGAACTGCCTTAATTCTACGTGGCATTGATTCAACAAGGTGCTGAAAGCATTCTTTAGAAATGTTGGCCCATATTGATAGGATAGCATCTTGCAGTTGATGGAGATTTGTGGGATGCACATCCAGGGCACGAAGCTCCCGTTCCACCACATCCCAAAGATGCTCTATTGCGTTGAGATCTGGTGACTGTGGGGGCCATTTTACTACAGTGAACTCATTGTCATGTTCAAGAAACCATTTTGAAATGATTCAAGCTTTTTGACATGGTGCATTATCCTGCTGGAAGTAGCCATCAGAGAATGGGTACATGGTGGTCATAAAGGGATGGACATGTTCTGAAACAATGCTCAGGTAGGCCGTGGCATTTAAACGATGCCCAATTGGCACTAAGGGGCCTAAAGTGTGCCACAAAAACATCCCCCACACCATTACACCACCACCACCAGCCTGCACAGTGGTAAGAAGGCATGATTGATCCATGTTCTCATTCTGTTTACGCCAAATTCTGACTCTACCATCTGAATGTCTCAACAGAAATCGAAACTCATCAGACCAGGCAACATTTTTCCAGTCTTCAACTGTCTAATTTTGGTGAGCTCATGCAAATTGTAGCCTCTTTTTCCTATTTGTAGTGGAGATGAGTGGTACCCGGTGGGGTCTTCTGCTGTTGTAGCCCATCCGCCTCAAGGTTGTGCGTGTTGTGGCTTCACAAATGCTTTGCTGCATACCTCAGTTGTAACGAGTGGTTATTTCAGTCAAAGTTGCTCTTCTATCAGCTTGAATCAGTCGGCCCATTCTCCTCTGACCTCTAGCATCAACAAGGCATTTTCGCCCACAGGGCTGCCGCATACTGGATGTTTTTCCCTTTTCACACCATTCTTTGTAAACCCTAGAAATGGTTGTGTGTGAAAATCCCAGTAACTGAGCAGATTGTGAAATACTCAGACTGGCCCGTCTGGCACCAACAACCATGCCACGCTCAAAATTGCTTAAATCACCTTTCTTTCCCATTCTGACATTCAATTTGGAGTTCAGGAGATTGTCTTGACCAGGACCACACCCCTAAATGCATTGAAGCAACTGCCATGTGATTGGTTGATTAGATAATTGCATTCATGAGAAATTGAACAGGTGTTCCTAATAATCTTTTAGGTGAGTGTATAGGCTAATGTTAATCAAACAATTGTGGTACCATTGAAAATAAAGTTGATTATACTATACATCCTTTTAAAGGTTTTTTAATAGAGAATGGAAATAACAATAACAAATTTTTTTTATTTATTTGATCATTGCACGATTTTTGCACGAGTCACATATGTACATTCACTCTTTTTTGGAAATGATCTATATTGTGTGATGTACTACACAAATAAATTTGACTAAAATGTGATTCCCATTTCAGAATGAGATCCCAGACTGTGCAGTGTTTACCACTATAACTTTTGGTAGTGACAGACTCTGCATCTGAAGGAGAGCAAAACATATTCTGACTACATCCGAGGGAGATCCTAATTAAAAAGCACAAGTAGTGGTTCAGAGTGACAAACCTTGTACTGACAGCACTGTAGATGCAACAAAGCCCTTTACACATCTGTTTGATGAGAAGCACAGTTTATTGTCACAAGACAAACTACAAAATGAGCTGGATAAAATCATGAAAACCATCCCAGCTTCTACTTTAGTGAACTGATTTGTAAGCACCCCCAAGAGAGTACACTCGGTGAGTCCTCTTGTGAACAGTGGTTTGAGCATAGACAGGGCCTGAAGCCACTTTAACAAAGTGTTGAGAAGCAAGGCAAGTCAAGCTAGGTTGACATCTAAAATCATGGACTACACATCCAGCAGAAATGCACCAGCCTTAGCTTGGGGTAAGAACAATGAAAAACTAGCTTGAGAAGCCTACTTCAAACCAGATGACTTGTCATGACAGCTTGACAGTGGAAAAAGTTGGGTTGGTAGTAAATCCAAAGTTTCCTCATTAAGGAGCCAGCCCAGATGGAATAGTCCATTTAAAAGTTCTGTCCATTTGCTACACTTGAAATAAAATACCCCTTAAAGAATGCAAACACTGTATACAAAACTAATGCTATCAAGACCAAATATTTCTGCCTAGTGAAAAACTTTAAGCGTAAAAAGAAACATGCATACTAGCACAAGTTCAGGGGCAAAGGGCAGTGTAAAGGACTGCCACACTCAAAAAGTAGAGTTCTGGGCTCAGATCAGACCAAAACTCTCTTCTACAGACAGTACATTCTCTCAGAAATGTGCACACACAAACTGAGTTCCTGTTTGTGTAAAAGTAGGTCTAAAAACCAACTAGGACTTTGCAGGTGTTGTGGGACTTGGCGTAGACCATTGCTCTTGCACTGAGTGAGGCTGGTCGGTCGATACAAATCTCGCTGCAGTCTATGATACACCTCTCTGAATTGAATAAGGAAGATTCTTTTTAATATTTTCCCTAGAAGGCCAGTGAATTAGAGAGCTGAAACACTGCCATTGGGTTCAACCAATCATGAAATATTATAGAGATTGTTGCACAACTGCAATGAAACCTGAAGGCAAGATCTTTATGAGTGAGGCCAAGTCTCAGTTTCATTAAGACGAAGTAAAACTGGAGAGCTGTTGGAGAGGACTCTGTGTTCTCGGACTCCAGGCAGTGGTGAGATACGTCAGAATTGCAAAGAACACTTTGGATGAGTGAAGGCCAGTGTAAAAGTGAATGATTTGATTATCCTTTAAATCCATATCAGATTTCAGTTGTTTCCTTTTTACAGATGAGTGTTTGCATCTTCTTCACTTGGTCTTTGTAAGATGTGTTCAGTTTCTGTCTTTTTTAATGTGTGTTCCAATAGATTGTAGGACATCATTGTGCTTCCGTTGCATCTATGTTTATGTCCTCTACTTCCTCAGTAGGGTGAACTCTAAAGCTCTCTAAAACTCTCTTTTCAGAGATCTCTGATGCTCGTCTGATATCGGTCATTTTTTTTCTTGAGCTATGAAGTCTGTGAGGAAGCTTTGATGGGATGAAGTCTGGGACTTAGAGGGTCATCTGATGACTTGCCTAAAGACAAGAGTAGAAAAACATTATTGGGATAGGCAATAGCTTTCACACATCACTGGTTGAAGATGATGAAGAGCAAGATACTAAAACGTTAATTGTGTTACGAATTAACTTTTAAACAAGCTGTGTAAAAATAAGTGATGTAAAAATGCTGTTTATCTTTATCTTTTGTGAAATAATGCAGTTAGCTAATGTTACACAATCAAATTATTGTAAAGTGTAATGTACATCTAAAGTAAACTGCTACATACATAATTACAGCCCGCAGAACATTTAGAAATTAAACCGAAATAAAAACCTGGCCTTTTCACTACAAACCTAAAAAAGCACTTGCTATTTGCATGCTATCTATATATGAAAACGAAGCTGGAGCGTCATACTTAACTAGTGAACATATAGAAAAATACAAAAAATTCAGTGATAAAAATGTTTACTTACCAGAGATAAAACGTGTGCTACATATCCTTAAGTTGCTATCCAACCTTCTCGCTTCACTGCTGCAATCCAGGCATCACGTTGTGTTTTTCCGAAATCTACACGCTTTATTTTTCCGAAAGCAAGTTAGTTCCAGGACTGAGAGAGCATCCAACCAACGAACAACGTGGTCTTAATTTTACTTTAGAAATGTTCTAATGTCATGGTAAATAAATTATCACAATATCACTGTGTATAAAGTGCCTGCCGCAGATCTTTTGAATGTGTGCTCTAACTAACAGGAAACATCCCAGGACCCAAGACATCCATCCATCTATCCATCTACACTATATTGCAAAAAGTATTGGGACACCCCTCCAAATCATTGAATTTAGGTGTTCTAAACATCTTCCATGGTCAAATGTGTATAAAATAAAGCAAAGAATGATGAAAGAATGGGTCACTCTGAGGAGCTCAGTGAATTCAAGCGTGGTACCGTGATAGATTGCCACCTGTGCAATAAGTCGTGAAATAATTTGTGAAATTTCCTCACTACTAAATATTCCACAGTCAACTGTTAGTGGTATTATAACAAATGCGGAAGCAATTGGGAACAACAGCAACTCCGCCACAAAGAGGTAGGCCACGTAAAATCACAGAGTGGGGTCAGCACATACTGAGGCGCACAGTGCACCGAAGTCTATTGCTACAGACCTCCAAACTTTGTGTGACCTTATGATTAGCTCAAGAACAGTGTGTAGAGAGCTCCATGGAATGGGTTTCCATGGTTGAGCAGCTGCATCCAAGCCTTACATCACCAAATGTCGGATGCAGTGGTGTAAAACACGCCGCCACTGGACTCTAGAGCATTGGAAACGTGTTTTCTGGAGTGACAAATCATACTTCTCTGTCTGGCAATCCGATGGACAAGTCTTGGTTTGGTGGTTGCCAGGAGAACAGTACTTGCCTGACTGCATTGTGCCAAGTGTACATTTTGGTGGAGGGGTTGTTTTTCAGGGGTTGGGCTTGGCCCCTTTACAGTGAGAGGAACTCTTAATGCTTCAGCATACCAAGACAGTTTGGAAAATTTCATGCTTCCAACTTTGTGGGAACAGTTGGCCCCTTCCTGTTCCAACATGACTGCACAAGTGCGCAAAGCAAGGTCCATATGAGCGAGTTTGGTGTGGAGGAGCTTGACTGGCCTGCAAAGAGTCCTGACCTCAACCCGACAGAACACCTAACATTTAATCTATCTATCTAATCTATCCATGTTATTAGATTTTAGTGCTTGACTTGATTGTGATTGGCATTCATTGTAATCTATAATTTTCCTCTCATTTTTATTTTTTTATTATGTCATATTTATATTATGTTGAACCAGTAACCTGTCCCACCATCAAAATCACTGCCCTAGACCTTTCTCTGCGGTAGGCATTCTGAGGCCAGTGTCTCAGTGTTGAAGGACCTGTAATGTCTGAGTGATTGTGTAATGAGAATAAACCTGTTCTTCACTCCAGTGAATCATTTAATCATTAAAGTCCTGGATTCCCATCATAAGAAATTTGGCCCCTGGAAGCAGTAATTCATTTCAAACTGCTCTAGGCAAAAACTAAAGAGGTGAACATGGGAACCAAAAGACATTGTTCTGAGAGAGTCACCTCAGTTAAAATGCTAATCCACTCACGGGCCAGTGTGGGAGTTTCCCCCTGAGCCAAGTGCTCCGGCAGTCGGATGTCAGATGAGGCGCGGTGATGTACTGCTACCGACCTTTCCTCAGACGCACTTCCTGGAGGAGGTTACAAACCCCCCTATAGGAGCTGATCTTTGGAGCCCGATGACATGAATTAAGCGGAGCATGAAGAGCCCGGTGCAGTGAGGCAGCGCAATTCCGCCACGGCCCGAGTGAGTCCCACACAGAGGGTCACCCTAATCTCGATTAATCACCTCCAACAGATGGCCTCCACCGAGAGAGAGAGAGAGACAGCTCAAGGCTGTTGACAAGAGTGTCGCCCCAGCTTTGCTTTACATCAAGCTTTCATCAGTAATTAGTTTTAATTAGGCTAACAGGCCACATTGTCTTTGAGCTGTGATACAGAGCTAATAGGGTTATGAGGGGTAGAAATAATCCTTTTAAATGCAGTAATCTAAGAGTGACCTCTGCACAGGTCGCCAGTTTTGAACGTAAATAATCAGAAATGATTCATAGCTCCAGTGCTGTTAGTCCATATTTATGGATTATTAGCTTTCTTGATCCGTAGCTGTCTTCTCTCACTCTCTTTCTTTTAATTTGGTGCATATTTTTCAATTAATGGTGTCCTTGCTGTTAATCAGTTTGAACAAAAGGACGTTTAATAGCTTCGCTAAAGCTCAGTAGCTCAACTGCGCCGCAACAGACCTCTGGGACAGACTGAGAAAGAGAGAGAGAGAGCATCAAGGGACAGATGAAAAGAGCTGAAGTTTTATGAGAAAATTTTCCACTTTGAAAAACATACTGTGAGAGCGGTGGAAAGGCTCTCAGGTGTGCATCGGCTGCCTGACAGAGACTGAATTTGTCATCTATTTCAATACCGCACGGCAGAAATGACTCAGAGGAGAGGAATAGAACGAGGGATGAAAAAAGAGTGAAAAATCAGCCGAGCCTTTTGAGTGAAGGAAGGTGAAGATGAAAGAGATTTCCCTCCAATATGCGTGTGTCTCCTGTCCAGTGTGTGTGTGTGTGTGTGTGTGTCTGTGTGTGCGCGCGTGCTTGTGCGTGTAAAATTATGTGTTATGTGGGTCATGTGAAGATAGATCTGCCACTCGGTAATTGAGGCAGATCAGATTTGTCAGCACACCAGGAGGCTGTTCTTTGAGCTAACTCTCTCTCTCTCTCTCTCTCTCTCTCTCTCTCTCTCTCTCTCTCTCTCTCTCTCTCTCTCTCTCTCTCTCTGTGTGTGTGTGTGAAACAGAGAGATGAGTGTGTCATGCAGTGATTTTAGCATTGATTAGCCCAGTGCCTTCATCATTAGAAATGCATCAGAGGCAAAAAAAAAAGAAAGAAAAGAAACCGGAAGAGGACAACATTACACACTCCGCTGATGAAGAAACATGACATGGAAATTAATCCAACAAGATGTCTTTCTAATAACCCACACACATTTGTAACTGATTGAAGACTACACAGAAAGCACAGATTTGCATCAAAATACAATATTGTTCAAAGTTTGGTCAGATACTTTTGTTTTTATATATTTTTGAAAGATGTTACCAAGACTGCATTTATTTGATCAAAATACTATAAAACAGTAATATTGTGAAATATGACTAAAATTTAAAATAACTGTTTTATATGGAAGAATAATAAAAAAGATAATTGCAACATTTTATCTCACAATTCTGACTTTTTTCCCCTCAGAATTGCGAGTTATTAAGTCATAATTGCATGATATAAATTCATAATTCTGACTTTTTCTTACAATTCTGCCTTTTTCTTGCAACTGAGTTTATATCTCGCAATTCTGACTCCTTTTCTCAGAATTGTGAGATAAAAAGTCAGTTACCTAAAAGTTTTTGCTCATTGAATATATTTTATAATGTAATTTATTCCTGTTATAGCAAAGAAACATTTTCCATGAAAGAAAGTTTGATGAAAGATTCTTTGATGAAAAGAACACCAATTTAAAAGCACCATTTATTTGAAATATTTTCTTGTAACATTGTCACTTTTGATCAATTGAATGCATCTTGCTGAATTAAAGTATTAAAAATAAAATCATACTGTTCCTAAACTTTTGGATATCAATATATCAAAACGCCTCAAACTCACAACTCAAACTGTAAAGAAAAGTTCTGACTCAATTCAGAGAAAAAAGCATGATGGATGGAACCAGATTGCAATAAACCATAGATTGCAATAAACAATAGATTGCAGACATCTAAAATCAGATAATAGAGGAGACCACCACTGATTGATAAGATTCACTATTTGCCATTGTACACATTTGGCACATTTTGCGCTACAGAGATAAAGTTAAACTTAGAAAAATTACTAGTATGTCAACTGAAAAACTGACTGTTCACCGCTCACTCATTTTTTAAATCGGTGTTTAAAAGGCCCGTCACAGAGCGGCAAGTTCCTGCCCTCGATTTGATAATCCACTCTCTTGAAAGTCATTTTGCTCTTGGCTCAACGTCCAGTTCTGCCAGCTGCACATTAATAACCAGTAACGATAACATGTGTTTCCAGCTCAGTGGAATCACACGAACACCCCCTTCCACCCCTACTGCATATTCAGACACTAGAACGCAGAAAAATAGAATGTGCTTGCTGCCTTTTTAGAACAGATGTGCTATGCAGCTTATAAATGCAGAGCTTGAAGTGGATGTTCTCTGTAAAGCATGGCATGTGGTTTGGCATGTAAATGCAGCAGCGATGTGATTCGGTTTGGGGTAGTGTGGAGGATTTGGTCCACTGTTGTGGTGTAAATAAACTGAAACTATAGGGCACAACATGGAGCATGAAGATGTTCTTCGGTTTAGTGTACACTTACCAGCTTTCCTTTCCTTTCCTTTCCTTTCCTTTCCTTTCCTTTCCTTTCCTTTCCTTTCCTTTCCTTTCCTTTCCTTTCCACACATTTCCCTTTCCACTTTCCTTTCCACTTTTTTCGTATCATTTTTTTATTTCCTTATTTCCCCTTTCCTTTTCACTTGCTCCTCCTTTTCCTTTCCACTTCCTCTTCCATTTCTCTCCTTTCCATTCCACTTTCCTTCTTATTTTCATTTCCTTTCCACATCCTCTTCTTGATTTAATTTCCACTTCCTCCTCCAATTTGACTTCCCTTTTCTTTAATCTCTCTTTCCATTCCACTTTTTAACTTAATAAAATTCTTACTTTGTTTCTTACTTACTTAATTTTCTTAATTTTTTCCTTGTATTCCTTGCCACTTCCTTCATTTTATTTTCCTATCCTTTACTTTTTCTTCCTATCCCTTCTTTTCCTTTCAACTCCCTTATCTCCACACGTTTACCTTTCCTAATCTTCCATATTTTTTTTCTTCCTTTTGTGTTTTGTGACACTTTCCTTTTGTCTTTTTCTCCTTTAGTCTCCCTTCCTTTCCTTGTCTATACTTGTATTTCCTGCCTCTTCCCCTTTGCCTTTACTTTTAATTTTCTCTATTTCATTTCCTTTGCATTTTCTTTTCACTTCATTTTCTTTCCTATCATTTTCACTTCCTCTTCCATTTCTCTCCCTTTCCATTCCACTTTCTTTCCTTAATTTCCTTTTCTAACTTTGCCTTCCCTTCCTTTGCCTAGCATTTAGTTGCATTCCTTTCCTTTCCTTTCCTTTCCTTTCCTTTCCTTTCCTTTCCTTTTTCCTTTCCTTTCCTTTCCTTTCCTTTCCTTTCCTTTCCTTTCCTTTCCTTTCCTTTCCTTTCCTTTCCTTTCCTGCTCCCTTCTTCCCGAAGGCTTTGATTTAGACTATGCGAGTGTATCATATTACATTTCTTAGCATGCTGTGACACACATTCTCTCCACAATGACAGCTCTGAAATATGAATCCCCAGTGCCTAATCCATTAGTCTCTCTCTCCTCCTCTCTTTCTTCCCTCTCGATCACTTGCTCTCTAGTTGAATTAGCATGATAAAGTGCAGTAGTTAATTGGAGCAGCCATGGAGTTCATATGTGCCATAACGCAGGTAATGTTAATGAACAAGGCTCTCAACCGCTGATGAATAATGCCCTATTCACACACATTTCTTATACTCCGTTCATCTGAGTTTTGTGTGATGGGTAGGGTTAGTGTAAGGGGATAGAATATACATATTGTATAGTATATAAACATTACGTCTATGGAGAGTCCCCACAAAGATAGTGAACCAGACGTGTGTAAGTCAGACAAAAACACTTTTTTTTGTGTGTGTGTCAGGTGCTTGGTTCTCTTTTAGTTTCTATGATGAGTACTTCAGAAATCTTAAGCAAATTGAATGAAAAGACTAACGCAAAGATGCACATTGGTTCAAAACTCCTTCAAGCTTAATAGAGCTGCAGTTTAGCCATTTCTACCTTGTCTAAAATCATATCCTGTTTCCTGCAGACAAAAGCTCACCAATAATCCAAACAGGAAATGATTTTTCCCCTCCGTCAAAGAGCGAGTGACAGATAGAGAGAAGTCCTCAGTAAATCTGCTGCCATAGAATCTAAATCTGCCCTCTATTTAGTTCTCATTTGTTTGTTTGATTATTTATTTATGCATTTATTTGTGTTCACACCGTGCTTTCGCCAGCATCTCGAGTGACGGACTGAAGAAAAAGGAGCTGACAGCCGCGCCAGAGGCAACAAGAGACAATATTACGGCATGTATGTGTATGTGTGTTTGTGAGCGTGGACCAATTGTGGCAGAATATGTGAAAGGATGAAAAGAGAATGACAGCAATTATTCCAGCCCACACAGCTCACTGGTCCCCTCCTAATGCGATCCCGCTGCAAAGCTCCTGTTCCGCTGTTGCACCTCTCTGAATGCCAGACCAAGACACATGCAGAATATTAACATCGCTGATACTGAGTGAGATTTCAGATGCAATTTCAGATCTGTTTAGTGGCTGGAACATCAGAACACAGCTGGGAAGGCGTATTCATTTTAGCGACGGTTTTTCAGCAAACAAAAAAAAAAGTGAACTGGGTAGTATTTATAAAATCAATACAATCTTGTCTTTGTCTTGAACTTTTAAAGAAGTGTTACAAATGCAATTAACAGAATATGAATGAAATCAATAACTGAGTCGCTCATATCTGCATTTTTTGTTACAGCAAGCAAATAAACAAGATTAGTTTTTTTTTTTTTTTCCTGTACTTTATACAAGAGATTGAATAGAACTTTATAAAGAACTTCATAACTCCTGGCTCAATCATGAATGCTTGTTTGCTGTGCAAGGGTAAATAAAAAAACTGGTTCTTTACTAAAAAAACAACAACATGATGTTTGTACAATGTTTTGTGTACTTGAGGTGCGGAGAAGTGACTTTGTCATCTAGTCATAACTAATACAACCTGTGCATAACACTTCATCTTTTATAACGCAAGATTTGACAGGAAATGACAGGGAAAAGAGTTGGTACAATACATTTTGTAAGTAAATAACTTGAAAGTTGATGAAAGTGTAATGTGAACAAGGGCCTGGTCACGTCACACGTTTGCTCTGATCTGATAGCTATCCGATTGTGAAAATACCAGGTGTAAATGCCTTCCAAAATGCTTTCGAGACTCAAATCAGATCACTCAAACCACTTCAGGAGGTGGTCTGAGACACATTCCGGGCACAACTTGTTGTTGAAACCACATATGTAGATTTTACTCCTTAGAGAGTGTGTTATATGCTATGTGACATGTTATAGCCATATGACAGCGCTACTGCAGCATGCATTGCCACTGAATAGCAGAGTACTGTAGCTGAGTATCTCAGCAAGCCAAAAAATGAGCACAAAATTGTACCTTTTAAGGTACACGTGGCTGTCACTGGGGTGGTATCCTTCAGGATACATTTTTATACCTTTAAGTAGAGGAAACCAATTGTATAATTGTACCCTAAGGACCAATTGTGTACCTTTTAAAGATATAGTGGGAACCCCAAGGAACAAAATTGTATCTCCACTGTACCTTTTTTTTTCTGAGAGTGCATGAACACACAATCATTACTTTATTAAAAGTAGTGAGACTAAATGATCTTACCAGTGCTGATGCCACTCTCTCTCCTGTTTGATCTTGAAATTAGATGATGACAAATAAAATGCAGCTCATATGTCTTGCTTTCTTTGACATGAACTTCATGAACATTAATGTTTTGCGGAGACACATTTGTGTGGCCAGGTTTAAAAATAACCATATGAACAAATCAGATGGCTGTGCAATCAGTAGAAATGCATGAAGTGAGCAGGTGTAAAAAGGCCCTCAGATGCGGCCGCTCTAATGAATGACAAAACACAAATCTCAAAAAACACACATTTCAGAACACACACCACGCTGAATATTGCCTGTCATTCATTTTCACTGAAATGTAATGCTTTAACGGTTGGTGACATATCCTCGGAAAAACTCTTGAGATCCAAAAGCTAATGCCCGCGCATTGCCATTGCAACTCACCTATGACTTGACAACCGAGCACAGACAATTCACTCATGTTGGATGCATCAGCATCACATTTGCATAGACCATACTATTTGAATTCATTATTGGTTGACTGCCAAATTAAAATATTAAACCGAATAATAAAATAACATTATTAACCGGTTAATGGTCATTTTAAAAAAGCGTTTCTGTTTAGACTGATTAAACTTGATTTTGTTTATGTTGTTTATGTATATTTCCCGTTTTTGTTTTCATTCAAAGCCCTGGCAAAAAGTTATTAAAAGCTTTGATAGACCAATCCATTTTCATATATCTCATACTATACTTTAGGGCAGTGGTTCCCAACCTGTGGGCCGTGGCTTCAGTGATCCTCTGGGGGGGCCACGAGATAACTTAAAATTAATTTCAAAATATTAATATAATTCATTAATTGTATTATTAATACAACCTTCAGACCTTCAGCGTGCACCGGGGCGGTTTGCAGCCAAGTGTGAAGCGGCTGGGATGAGAATCAGCACCTCCAAGTCCGAGGCCATGGTTCTTAGTCGGAAAAGGGTGGCTTTCTCACTTCAGGTTGGTGGAGAGTTTCTGCCTCAGGTGGAGGAGTTCAGGTGTCTTGGGGTCTTATTCACGAGTGAGGGAAGGATGGAACGGGAGATTGACAGACGGATCGGTGCAGCTTCTGCAGTAATGCGGTCGATGTACCGGTCTCTTGTGGTGAAGAAGGAGCTGAGCTGTCAATCTACGTTCCTACTCTCACCTATGGTCATGAGCTGTGGGTCATGACTGAAAGGACAAGATCCCGGATACAGGGGCCGAAATGAGCTTTCTCAGCAGGGTGGCTGGGCGCTCCCTTAGAGATAGGGTGAGAAGCTCGGTCACTCGGGAGGAGCTCAGAGTACATCCACATTGAGAGGAGCCAGTTGAGGTGGCTCGGGCATCTATTTCGGATGCCTCCTGGACGACTTCCCAGGGAGGTGTTCTGGGCAAGTCCCACCGGGAGGAAGGGTTAGGGTTAGGGTTAGGAAGACCTAGGACATGCTGGAGGGATTATGTTCCACCGGAAGAGCTGGAGGAAGTGTCGAGGGAGAGGGAAGTCTGGGCGTCTCTGCTTAGACTGTTGCCCCAGCGACCCGGCCCTGGATAAGCGGAAGATGATGGATGGATGGATGGATAAAACGTTAAACAATACAAGAGAAATTATATCAATAAAAAAACAATTGAAACAAAAAAACATCTCTCTTGTACATATTCAGTGATTGTTTTGGATTCAGAGCAGCCCAAGCCGTTTCTAATCGCACTGTGTGGAATACAGACTGAACGGCGGCTCAAAATACACAACCGCTTCATGAACACAGGATACACAAACTATACATTTTATTTAGATAAAGAAAACCAGTGTCGCTAAAAAAGTCATACATTATACATACATTAGACACGCGCATGTCCATCATTATTGATGTGCAAACAAACCGTGTATGTGCGCTCTTGGCTCACTGAATTACAATACTTGCAGTATTGATTTGGAGAGGCCCACGCCTTCGAGGAAAAAAAAAGGTTGGGAACTACTGCTTTAGGATATTGAGACAAATCTGGGTACATCATCTCAAGCATGACCTGAGGTCAGGTGCAGCGTTTCAGCACAGTGCCACCTACTTGTCAGGCAATATGAAAACTGCCTATTTTTGCTTATAGGCCTAGCTCCTAAACGTTTTTTTCCAAAAACCTTTTGATTCAGTGCAGCATACCAAGGCATTTTTTATTTGTTGTAAAATGCTGTATTTTTACAAACGCATTAGCCCATAGTTACGGTTAGTGTCAAAGGCTATGGTCTGAAGGTATTTTTATAAAACTGATCTTGATAAATTCATTGAGTTATACTGAGAACAATGATGACAGTTACATGCCGTAATTGGTCAAAATTGCTGTCCTCCATTTTAAATTTCTTCGAAAGCCTACTTTTTCGAACTCCTCTTAGACCATTGGTCGGATTTTTACTCAGATATGCTCAGATCATCTTCTGACCATGCCGGCAAAAAGTTATTAAAAGCTTTTTGATGGACCAAACCATTCTCATTTTTGGCATTAGGGATGAAACAAATACTGGTTTCACGATAAACCACGATAAAATGTTCTGAAGGTTAATATTACTGTTTACAATTTAATTACCATTAAAACTATGTTTGATTATCGTGATTTTAAAAACTCGTGGTAAATCATGTCCAGTCAGCATCAGTCTGACGCGAGTGCGGCGCGCAACATTGTTTTTTGTACGAGAAGACATGGAGGAATGCAATGACATTGCTCGTGAGATTTTTCAGCCTTCTAAGAGGACCATATCTGAGGTGTGGTCATATTTTGGCTTTTACAAAAGTCTTGAGAGAAACTTAAGCACCCCTGTCCGCTGAACATGCAAAAGTCATCTTCGTGACCACCACCCACTGCTGTATAGCGAACGCAAGGCAATTTAACTTTGACCTCAATACCAAAACTAAGTTAATAATTGGACACAAACTATTGTTTTGTGTTGAAATATTTTATCATCTCACGTGAATCTTCTGCGAAGAAAAGTTCCCAGCAAGTGGCTTTGAGCCAAGACAGACAAACAAGTTCAAACAAGACTATTAAGGGTGACATTTAAGCGACAGTGTACATTCATAGTTGTACACTTATTACACTGATTTTTACCACAGAAATAATTACGAGGACATGAAATATTGATTAGAGTTTTAAAATCGTACCCGTTTATAAATCCATTTTGTACAGTGTACAAAACAATCATCCAGACAAGATGATCACTACAATATTAAAGTAGTATACAAAAGTCTTCTGATTTCATTTTCATTCCGATCAAAAACAGACGCAAGATGGCAAGTTCTATTTGAATGAAACGAGAGAGCGCGCCCTCTGTGACATGGCTGCAGGAACTAGGAAGTGCTTGTCCCTTTAATTGTGAAAAGTGAAAGTGACATGACGTGTAGCCCAGTATGCTGTCCCATACTCGGAATTTGTGCTCTGCATTTCACCCATCCAAGTGCGCACACACAGCAGAGAGTAGTTTTGCAGTTGCATTTGCAGTTTGAATATCACTACAAAAAAAAAAATGAAAAAGCTCCTCTTTGTAGAATAGCACATCTTCTGATAGAATATATGATTTTTGTTGCTGCCCTCTGGTATTGACTCTATTTTGAGTGTTTCCACTACTGTCTGAGTGTGTGTGTGGTTCAGGTTCTTGCTGGATGAGCTCGGTTGAGCTGCAACACTATAGATTTAAACCAGAGCTCTCAAAAGGGAAGATGAGCAGTGACATGGATCAGAGGGCAGAGGCAGAGAGGTTAGGTCCCATCGGAGGTAGCCCTGCCGTAGGTGACAGGACTGGCTTCGATCTGTCTGTTTAAACTCACAGATCCCGCTCAGAATCTGTCTTCCTCCTGGCACTTACTTTTTCAACAGTGTGTTAACTTGTGAAAGGGATCCGTTTCAGCCATCTCTTCTCACAACTTGTTATCCGTCCATTTAAACCATAATTTAATCAGGTAATCCATAATTCATTCAGGAAAGGATTAGATCACTGCTGATTTAATGTGAAGCACAAATAGCTGGTTCTAGACTACAATGGGCCATTTGTATCCAAAAAGCTTAAAAGGAAGAAAATTGAATCTTTTGTGCTGTGGGATGAAGAGTGGAATGAAAGAAAAAAAATGGAGGAGATGGTTTAAAGAGGAAAGTAGAAAGATATGTCTTTGTTGCATTCAATATAAAATAACACAGGGAAAACAAATCAGGGCAGCAGGAAAGTGATGCTGAGATGTTTGGAAAGGCCACGGCCTGAATGCACAAGTCAAAGATCATGCACAAGTGAGATCATGACCTGAGATTGATTCTGAGGAGATGGTCAAGATACAAGAAAGGAGAGCTGTTCTTGATCTCACCTCTGACTATTTCTTATACATTGTGGATATTTCCCCCAAAGTTTGCTAAATTCTACATGGTCTTCTCAGCTCAGATTAGTCTTCTCAGATTAGTTCACTTTTAAATAAACTTTTGCTGATAATTTACTCACCCCCATGTCATCCAAGATGTCCATGTCTTTCTTTCTTCAGTCGAAAAGAAATTAAGGTTTTTGAAAACATTCCAGGATTTTTCTCCATATAATAGACTTCAATGGGCACCAAACGGTTCAAGGTCCAAATGACAGTTTCAGTGCAGCTTCAAAGGGCTTTAAATGATACCAGACGATGAATTAGGGTCTTATCTAGCGAAACGGTCGGTCATTTAACACAAATGCTCGCCTTGCTCTGTTCTGTGATGCGCGTTCGTGACGCCATGTAATATGCAATTACGTTGAAAAGGTCACGCTTAACGTAGGCGGAAGTACCGAGTCAGTGTTTACAAGTTGAATGTGCACATACTAAGTCAAACGCTGTTTACAAAAATAAGGAGTTAAAAGGTAAAACAACGATGTCGGACGATTTTGAACTTCGAGAAGAAGATGAGATCGAGTTTTTTGCCCTGACCTACCTCGAAGCCTACCTTTTTGAACCGTGACCTTTTCAAAGTAATTGCGTATTACGTGACGTCACAAACGCGCATCACGGAACAGAGCAAGGCAAGCTTTTGTGTTTTTTTTAAATGACCGATCGTTGTTCCACTATTGTACTTTTGGATATTTAGCCGTCTTGCCCGTCTAGCAATCGCAGTGACGTAAATGAAAATGATTGACATGATTTGACCAGCCGCTGATTGGACAGATGTGACCCAAGTCACATCTATCCAATCACCTCCCTTTTTGTGTTTCTTATGGGCGAACGAGTGTATTTTTGTTTTTTGCGCTGAAGTAAAAAAAAAAAAAAAAAAAGTCTTGCCAATCCAGGGCCCCTGCACACGTGGGGCCCCTAGGCTGTAGCCTAGGCAAGCCTGTGCGTTAATCCGTGCCTGCCCTTATTCATCATCTGGTATTGTTTAAAGCCCTTTGAAGCTGCACTGAAACTGTCATTTGGACCTTGAACCGTTTGGAGCTCACTGAAGTCAATTATATGGAGAAAAATCCTGGAATGTTTTCATCAAAAACCTTAATTTCTTTTCGACTGAAGAAAAAAAGACATGGACATCTTGGATGACTTGGGGGTGAGTAAATTATCAGCAAAAGTTTATTTAAAAGTGAACTAATCCTTTAACCCCAAACCTTTTGCAGACTACAGTATATGAATCCTGAAGAAAAAATACAGCCTAAAGTTGTCAAGCTGGTCAACCAGTTTATTTTTAATCTGCTATTTTTTTAAAGGGTTAGTTCACCCAAAAATGAAAATTCTGTCATTAATTACTCACCCTCATGTTTTTCCAAACCAGTAAGACCTTCATTCGTCTTCAGAACACAAATGAAGATATTTTTGATGAAATCCGAGAGCTGTGACCCCCCAGAGACTATTTAATTAACACTTTCAAGGCCCAGAAAGGTAGGATTAAAATAAGTAAATTTTTTGAAGCGATGAGAATATTTTTTGTGTGCAAAAAACGAACAAACATAACGACTTTATTCAACTATTTCTTCATGTCTGTGTCAGTCTCCTACGCTGTTGAATACAGTACGGCGCTTCCGAGTTACGTCAGAGCTACGCCAGAACGCCGGCTTACCATTGGCCGATGCTGTTTTCATGTGATCACCACGACGCATTCACGTGATGCTGACGCAGGAGCTGACCAACGTAAACTGCGTAGAAGACTGACACAGACATGAAGAAATTATAGAATAAATTTGTTATTTTTGTTTGTTTTTTGCGCACAAAATGTTTTCTCGTCACTTCATAACATTAAGGTTGAACCACTGGAGTCACATGGACTATTTTAACGATGATTTTACCTTTCTGGACCTTGAAAGTGTTCATTAAATTTTTGTCTATGGATCAGAGAGCTCTCGGATTTCATCAAAAATATCTTCATTTGTGTTATGAAGATGAACGAAGGTCTTACAGGTTGGGAACGACATGAGGGCGAGGAATTAATGACAGAATTTTCATTTTTGGGTGAACTAACTCTTTAAGTTAAGCGCAAAAGGAGAATGTTTGAATCTTTGCACAGGTCTAAATAAGCATAATAAAAAGATCCCCACAACATCTTTTGAAGCCATAACTGATTTCTGTGAAGAACAGAATGAAACCGATTGTTAATCACTGATAATCCTCACAGAATAATTAGGTGTTGTTGACGTCACGACATGGTTATGACACACTCAAGAATCAGTGATGTTTGATGTCTAACCACCATACAGTGTAGGGGACATATTTGATTAGAGAGATGCAGCGGAACTGAAGATTGAGTTAATAAAAGTTGTAAGAATTACTTTTATGGTGCAAATTTGCTTTTTTGGGCAAACTATTCCTTTATGATGCATTTTGGAGCATAGTTAATTAACTCAAGCAGGTCCCAGACAGCTTAACCAAAGTGGTATGCTAATGAAAAGAAAGTCTTTTTCTACCTCAGGGTAATAAAGAAAGAAAGTGACCCTATTATATATCATGATTGCATCTTTGTTTCCTGTAATTGCAACTTTATATCTGACAATGTGTTTTTTTTTTTTTTTTTTTAAAGGTCATTGTAACTATATATCTCACAGTGTGACTTTATATATCAGATCTTTGTTTCCCATAATTGCAACTTCATATATATGATAGTGTGACTTTATACACCAATCAGGCATAACATTTATGACATTATGAACAGGTGATGTGAATAACACTGATTATCTCTTCATCACGGCACCTGTTAGTGGATGGGATATATTAGGCAGCAAGTGAACATTTTGTCCTCAAAGTTGATGTGTTAGAAGCAGGAAAAATGGGCAAGCGTAAGGATTTGAGTGAATTTGACAAGGGCCAAATTGTGATGGCTAGACGACTGGGTCAGAGCATCTCCAAAACTGCAGCTCTTGTGGGGTGTTCCTGGTCTGCAGTGGTCAGTATCTATCAAAAGTGCTCCAAGGAAGGAACAGTGGTTAACCGGCGACAGAGTCATGGGTGGCCAAGGCTCATTGATGCACATGGGGAGTGAAGGCTGGCCCGTGTTGTCTGATCAAACAGACGATCTACTGTAGCTCAGATTGCTCAAGAAGTTAATGCTGGTTCTGATAGAAAGGTGTCAGAATACACAGTGCATCACAGTTTGTTGCGTATGGGGCTGCATAGCCGCAGACCAGTCAGGGTGCCCATGCTCACCCCTGACCCCTCCGAAAGTGCCAACAGTGAAAAATCAGAACTGGACCACGGAGCAATGGAAGAAGGTGGCCTGGTCTGATGAATCACGTTTTGTGATGCTTTGGGCAATGTTCTGCTGGGAAACCTTGGGTCCTGCCATCCATGTGGATGTTACTTTGACACCTACCACCTACCTAAGCATTGTTGCAGACCATGTACGCACCATTCCTCGACAGGTCAGGGCTGTTTAGGCAGCAAAAGAGAGACCAGCACAATATTAGGAAGGTGGTCATAATGTTATGCCTGATCGGTATATATCGCATGTATAACTTTATATCTCAGTGTGACTTCATTAATTGTTTTAAACTTTACCTCATACTTACCCTTTTTGTTATTTACTCTGAAAAAAATGTATATTTATTTTACTGGAGTAAGTGATATAAGTGTCCCTGCATAACCTTCTTATTATTCATATCTATGAAATGTTCCATTAACCTAATTGTAGATGTTGCATTACATGAAAACAATGCTTTTATATGTGATTTATATAAACTATCCTATAGCAGGCTAATCAAACTCTAGAGCAGTTGGAAATGATGTATTAGCACTACCTGAGATTTCTAATCATTAGTAGCTATTGAAACACCCTCATTCGTCCCACTGAGAAAATAGAGGTCTGACATCTCTCTCTCTAATCGCTCTCTCTCTCTCTCTCTCTCTCTCTCTCTCTCTCTCTCTCTCACACACACACACACACACACACACACTCTCGCACGCACGCACGCATGCACGTTCACTGTCTGCCCCGTTGGCTCCCTGAGTCTGACCTTGACTGCTTGGCTCTTAGTAACTGCAAAAAGTCATCTCGTTTAAATTCACTTGGGTTGCCAGGACCCTCCCATCTGACCCATTGATCTGGGTGGATTGCAGGTGTGGTATTCATGAGAGCGGCTGGGGATTTGTCCTATAAAGTTAAAATATAGTCCTGCTACGACTGCCATGTTTTATTCAAAAGCTCGTCTCCCTCAACCCCACCGATCGGGTACCAAAACTATTCAAAGTCTTATTTTCTTCTTATTGTTTCTATTTCAGTCTCTCACTTTCTCCCTTTTTACTGTTACACAAAGCAGCAAGGCACAAAACGTACCACACTTCAAAGGGAGAATTCACCCGAAAATGTAATTCTGTCATTATTTACTCACCCTCATGTTGTTTCAAACCCGTTTGACTTTGTCTACTGTGGAACACAAAATCTGAAGGTATATCCTCCGCAATATATTCTATATAATGAATGTGAGTGAACAAAGCACCATAAAAGTATCCATAAGAAAATTCGCACAATTCATATGTAATGATTAATGCAGTCGCTTTGGTTAACAAAAAGCAGATGACTTTAAAGAAAGTCATACAGGTTTGGAATGACATGAGGGTAAATAAAACCCTCTTTTTTTTCTTTTTGGGGTGAACTGTGCCTTTAAATTTAATACAGATGACCTTGACTAGCATGACATACAGTGGTGAAAATTTATCAGCAAAAAAAACTACATTAAGCTACCCAATCTTTGAAACATAAAGCATTTTTCTGTACTCTTAAATGGCTTTTTTAATGGCTTCGGCTCAGTTTGGTGTACAGGACTGAAGATAAAACATACAGTTCACCAATCAGGTCACTCAAATCGGATGGCCTTGGTGCTCATCTGAGGACAATATCGATGTATAGACTGAGCTGAAATACACTGCAGCTACCAAATCCAATCAATCTTGTGCATCTACTTTTTTTCTTCAAACATGGAATATAAACTCAGATTATTAGCAAATTGTCTCAGTGCAGTCGAGTCGAATTAACGTGTGCTTTGCTAAGTTAATGTTGGCGGTAAGGATTGCAAGAATGTTTTATACAGGCAATAAGCCGATGCTCTGCTTGTAGGGTGCAACATGGACACGCCACATAAGCTGTCAGATAAACATACACAAGCTTCTGATGACTGTCCACATTCCCTTGACAAACATAAAGTATTCTCACACAAAATGCTCTTGCTGGTCATTACAAGCTTCTCTAAAATTATGCACAGGCAAGCCTGCGAGTTTTTGATAAGTTTAACATGCTGTACATGTACATGTGTGTGACAAAGCTCACATCATTTCTTCTACTTTGTGCACTTATATTTTCCATTAGAGTTTTTTTTTTTTTTTTTTTTTTTTGGTCATTTGAAGGTCTTGAAAATGATCAAGCCTTCATATTTTCTACTGTTCATTTGAAATAAATAGTTCAAATTTAAGGAGCCCCTAAAGAAGAAAAAAATAGATAGACCTTGTGCTCAGGAGAAACGTTTCACATGCACACGCACACACACACACAGACACAAAGGGTGTCAAAATGGTACCTTTAGGGGTACAACAGCTCACTGGAGCAGTACCCTTAAGAGGACATCTTTGAACCTTTTTCACCACAAAAAGGGTTATAGTAGTACCTTAAGGTTCATGTTTGTACTTTAAGGTACTAATATGCACCTTAAGGGAGTAAAAAAGATACAAAGATGTCCTTTTAAGGGTATTGCTCCAGTGACAAGCTGTTGTACCCCTAAAGGTACCATTTTGACACCCTTTTTCTCAGTGTGCAGGATTTTTGTTTTGGTTTTTTTTTTGCATTTTCAGGCATCACTATTTCCAGTTTAAGTATACTATAACCTATTTCATTTGTACATCACTGCCATTTTACTATGAAGAAAATGAGAGTATGGATGCACATGAATTAATAAATCTGTATTCGCCCAAAATTTGGCTTTCGTTAGGGCAGTATATCACAGCCGATGTCCGATTTAAAGCATTCTCTGTGACGGCCCGAGAAACCGCGCCATGAAATGGGCTGATGGCGCAATACAGCTGGGTGCATTGTCATATTTGCCAAGTTCAAATGTCCATAAAACCAAGTTGAAGGGTCCAGTATACCTCTAATATCACGGCCTTATGTCCCCTTTAATGCATTCTCTGTGGCAGCCGTGAAACCGCGGCATAAAATGGGTTAATGATGCAATACGACTGTGTGCATTGAGCTGATCAAATTTTGGAGCTGAAATTTTGGATTTCTTTTGAGCAGTTCTAGTATGAGGATGAATCCAGCTTTATTCGTTTGTCTTTTTTTTTAAGCGTAGGCCTCCCCTTTATATCTAAATTCCTTTACATCTATGGCTCTGCTCGCAATATTGCGCTGTTAGAATTGAATAAAGAAAATAAGCATTTCTTCACCACCTGTAAAGATGTTAAATCTGACAAAGTGGTTTAATAAAGGGTGTTTTAATATCGTGAAATCCAAAATTTTGCTGCGTTTTACTCTTCCAATGATTTTTATATGGGACAATATAAATATACTGCCATAACAAAATCCAGATAGTTATTTATTTATTTTTTTTGCTGTGTTTTCATGAACCATCTAACTTGGCATATGACAATGCACCTTTCACAACACGTTTTCTCGGCTGCCACAGAGTTAAATTAGTTAAAGTGGACATAAGGCCTGAAAATATGACACACTGCCCAAATGCAAGCCAAATTCTGAGCACTTTTTACGTTATCATTTTTTTATGGATCCTTGAACTTGGCAAATTAGACAATGCACACAGTCGTATTGCACCATCAGCCCAGATAATGCTTTAAAGCGGACAAAGGGCAGTCATGTTAGAAGTATACTACCCTAACGGAAGTCAAATTTAGAGCAAGTAGATCTTTATTAATTCACACACATCCAAAATCTCATTTTCTTTATATTAAAATGTCAGTGACGCACAAAGGAAATATGTTATAGAAAGTATACATAAAATGGAAATTGTAACGCGTGAGCATGTAAAAAAATCCTGTGTGCACATAAAACATTTATTCAGTTTCTCATTAGCAAGAGATAAGTCTGTATATTTTTTTATTTTAGCAAAGATCCCTTTAGGGGCTCCATGCAAATTAGTTTATAAATTCTAAAAATTCTAAATAAAAATGTGACTAGTTAAAACTTTGAAAAACTAAAAAGAGTGAAATAAAAAATTATGATTTATGTCTGTCCTTCAGTTGTGGCATAATGTCTACCCCACTAAACAGTTTATATAACTTTTGAACAGAATATTCTTACAGCATTATTTTCAGTCAAACTCCTGTGATGTATGTGAACACATGTTGGTAAACTAGTGAGAGTGTGAAATGTGTTTTAAAAGAGTTTAACAGGGTCAAACGTGCCCAAAGTTGAACAAACGCCAATAAATGAAATCTTAAAGTTGTCTATTGCCAAATTTACTATGTGCAACAGAAGAGTTACATTTGGTTGTCTTTACACAGACTATTTTATGCTGCTCAAAAGGTGGCATCAATGCATTTACACAGCAATCGTAACTTTGATATAGGGACTGAGGTGGGTCAGATCTGGCATAATTTTGCCTGGCTTTTATGCTGCATTGCATCTTTATATTGAATTTGAGGAGGCACAAAACATCCATAACAGCTGTAGAGCTGAACAACTGTAAGGCGCTTCTTTTATTAGTCACATGCATATTTCTGTCCTTTCCTCATTTGTCTACATTATATTAGCACCATTCCATTGCAGATTTTCAACACACTTTGTATTGTTACAATGTCGGTAGTATATTCAAATAAATTAACAATATTTGCTGGTTCTCTGTGTTACCTACCTGGACCAAGAAATTCACGTTTATTAGTCAGCTAAAGTCCCCCGGAAAACATGTCCTCCGGTGGACTTATGACCGCTCCAGGTCTTTTGTGTAAACTACAGTTTATCGTTCTGCATTTTTGTATCCCCGCCCACGTAGAGGGTTATTAACAGAATAGTTATTATAAGGGTTTATTACTTAAAATTATATCATACTTTGTCTACTCTGTAAACAGCATTATGGTCAAAACTGAACACTATTGCAACAGCTTTCTCAATGGTACACAACGGCTTCTTTTGGTGTTTACATCCATTTGGCCTGTAACACTGTGTTCATGGTCATCCAGTTTGAAATGTTGACTAAAGACACTGAGGTTTTTCAGATTTTCTGACGCGGCGCGCTCTCTCCGTATTTACAATTCTTTGCAGATTTTGGCAAATGAAGAAATCTGACTCCTGGAGTAATGATGATGTCTATTATTTCAATACATAAAAGATCTAATTGAGCTTGATATGCAAACTTAGGAGAACAAAACAAAACAAATAGGCAGATAGTTTCAGTCTTCTTCGTTCATTAGATGCCCAACAAAGCCACGCAATGTCTATTAAAGGAAAAATTGCTTAGAGAGTAATTGCTTGTACAGTAATCTGTGTAACTGCAAATGGTGAGGGGAGGACGTGTTGGGAGTGACATTAAACCCATTTGTGTGATTTCTGTTCCTGAGATGAAGAGGACGTGAAATTGAAGTCCAGTGTGATAGATGTCTTCATTAAAGAACAAACTCTGGCAGACATACTGTGTGACTTCATGTCGTAATACTTGCACACGATTACACTAACACATGTACGTACACACACGCATTCAGCAGTTCTTCTTTCTATCTTACACACACACATTGCTGTAGTAGTGATGGATCTTCTGAGACCACAGCGCACCTCTGAACCCCTATAATAAGAGGTAGTCCTATTTGTGTGTGTGTTTATGTGTCAGGAAGGGATTATTAGGCTTTTTGAGTGTTCATTTTGCTTCAAAACTTTTTACATTCCCCCTTTTGCTGCCAAAACAGCCCTGACCCGTTGAGGCATGGACTCCACTAGACCCCTGAAGGTGTGCTGTGGTATCAGGCACCAAGATGTTAGCAGCAGATCCTTTAAGTCCTGTAAGTTGCGAGGTGGGGTCTTCATGGATCGGACTTGTTTGTTCAGCACATCCCACAGATGCTCGATTGGATTGAGATCTGGGAAATTTGGAGGCCAAGTCAACACTTTAAACTCATTGTGCTCCTCAAACCGTTCCTGAACCATTTTTGCTTTGTGGCAGGACGCATTATCAAATCAAATCACCTTTATTTATATAGCGCTTTTAACAAGTCCAATTGTTTCAAAGCAGCTTCACATTGTTAAAAGTAAAATAATGCAACAGAATTTGTACAGCTGTTCTGGTGAAACGGTGATGTTATCCAGCTAATTTCAAGTATCATATAGTGTCAATGCGGGCAGATCGGTAATATAGAAGAAATTTAGGTGTCCCCAACTGAGCAAGCCAAAAGCCAGAGGCAACGGTGGCAAGGAACCAAAACTCCTTCAGGGTCAGAATGGAGAAAAAAACCTTGGGAGAAACCAGGCTCAGTCGGGGTGCCAGTTCTCCTCTGGCCGACGAACAAACAGTGTATGATTATAATTCTGGCAACATAGCAGGTCTTAATTCATATTAGGCAAATTGATATTTGTTAGATTATTCGAGAGATTGGAGTAAATCACGCCAAGACGGGTTTAATGAGGATGTCGTGGTCGATGCAGCATTTACGGGGAGTTTATTTGACATGTTCTCTGCAGACACTTCAGGGATGCGTTGGTCATGTCCAGGCGCTGGTCCACCATCTGATCTGGATACGGCCTGGATCTGGCTGACTGCAGTAAACCTCTGTATAAACAGAGAGACTAACATTAGCGTAGATGCCATTCTTCTTATGATGTAACGAGTACATCAGGTGTTATGGGAAGTGTTCCCGGTTCCGGCTGACCTAGTTAATGCAGCCTGACAATCATTTACTGATTTGAGTAATAGAAATTGATAATGTTTTATGTGTAAGCCATAGTAAAGAGATGCGTTTTTAGTCTAGATTTAAACTGACAGAGTGTGTCTGCTTTCCGAACAATGCTAGGAAGACTGTTCCAAAGTTTAGGCGCTAAATAGGAAAAGGATCGACCGCCTGCAGTTGATTTTGATATTCTAGGTATTATCAACTGGCCAGAGTTTTGAGACCGCAATAGACGTGATGGAGTATAATGCGTTAAGAGTTCGCTCAAGTACTGGGAGCTAAACCATTTAGTGCTTTGTAAGTAATAAGCAAGATTTTAAAATTTATTCGATGTTTAATAGGGAGCCAATGAAGTGTTGACAGAACCGGGCTAATATGGTCATACTTCCTTGTTCTAGTAAGAGCTCGAGCTGCTGCGTTTTGGACCAGCTGGAGTTTGTTTATTAAGTGAGCAGGGCAACCACCCAGTAAAGCATTACAGTAATCTAGCCTTGAGGTCATGAACGCATGAATTAACTGTTCAGCATTTTGCATCGAAAGGATGTGCCGTAATTTAGATATATTTTTAAGATGGCAGAATGCAGTTTTACAGATGTTAGAAACGTGGCTTTCAAATGAAAGATTGGTATCAAAGAGCACACCCAGGTTCCTAACTGACGACGAGGACTTGACAGAGCAGCCATCGAGTGTTAGACAGTATTCTAGGTTACTACTTGCAGAGTTTTTTTGTCCAATAATTAAAAATTCAGTTTTTTCTGAATTAAGTTGCAGGAAATTACTAGACATCCAATGTTTTATATCAGCTATGCATTCCGTTAATCTTGTCAATTGGTAAGTTTCATCAGGGCGTGAAGAAATATAGAGCTGAGTATCGTCAGCATAACAGTGAAAACTAATGCCATGTTTCCTAATGATATCTCCCAGTGGTAGCATGTACAGGGTGAAGAGCAACGGTCCTAGCACCGAGCCCTGCGGTACTCCATACTGAACTTGTGATCGGTGTGACATCTCTTCATTTACTGCTACAAACTGCATTATCCTGCTGAAAGAGGACACAGCCACCAGGGAATACCGTTTCCATAAAAGGGTGTACATGGTCTGCAACAATGCTTAGGTAGGTGGTAGGTGTCAAAGTAACATCCACATGGATGGCAGGACCCAAGGTTTCCCAGCAGAACATTGCCCAAAGCATCACACTTCTTCCCACTGTGCATCCTGGTACCATGTGTTCCCCAGGTAAGCGACGCACATGCACCCGGCCATCCACGTGATGTAAAAGAAAACATGATTCATCAGACCAGGTCACCTTCTTCCATTGCTCCGTGGTCCAGTTCTGATTCTCACGTGCCCACTGTTGGCGCTTTCGGCGGTGAACAGGGGTCAGCATGGGCACCCTGACTGGTCTGCGGCTATGCAGCCCCATACGCAACAAACTGTGATGCACTGTGTGTTCTGACACCTTTCTATCAGAACCAGCATTAACTTCTTGAGCAATTTGAGCTGCAGTAGCTCATCTATTTGATCGGACAACATGGGCCAGCCTTCACTCCCCACGTGCAACAATGAGCCTTGACCGCCCATGACCACACACACCCATTAGGGTTTGTACAAAAGTTTATTTTTCTTTTGTTTTCTGTTTTGGGGTGAACTGTTCCATGGACTTATTGCTTACATTAGCATCAATTTCTAATTTCAATTGCTAAACCGTGAGGTACAGGAAATTTGACTTAGTGAAAGCATTAATAGTGGAAGAAAAAGAATAAGATCAGATTAACTGTGAGAAACAGACAACTTCATTATGGCTCATGAATCAATTCATTTATCAGCTCCACCTCTTTAGTTCTACATCACATTGTGATATCAGAATTTTTTCCTCCTTATCCAATAAACCAGCAAGACCCAATTAAAGACAGATCCAGTCAGCGAGAGGAGAATGTCACCAGTGCCCGGCTTGTTCACTGGTTCTCCGGATTTCCCTCCCGCTGGGAGTAAAGAGGACCAGATAAGGGCACATGTCACTGGCTCTCTCAACCTGCTTGTTAGCACAGTATCTCAGCTTGAAGGCCATTTACCAATGTTTTTTTTCCCTTTCCTTTTTTTGGGTGCACTTAATGACTCTCAGGCCTTTTTTTTTTTGCTCTCAAATGAAGGCAGTTAACATAGAGGTTCTCAGCAGGTCACCTCCACCCGAATCATAGTTCAGACTACAAGGGGACATGCTACTTTTTAAAATGTATTTATTGCTTGGCTTATTTAAAATAAGAGTTTTAAAGAAGAGGAGTTGATAACAATCTTCACTTTAAAGCCAATGGTGGTGCATCTCGATTGGACTTCAATCGAACTTAAAGGGTTAGTTCACCCAAAAATGAAAATCAGCCCATGATTTACTCACCCTCAAGCCATCCTAAGTGTATATGAAATTCTTCTTTTAGACAAATGCAATCTGAGTTATTTAAAAAAATGTCCTAGCTAATCCAAGCATTATAATGGCAGTGAATGGCAGCACAAAATGTAAAGCCAACAAAAAGAGCATCCATCCATTATAAAAGTACTCCACACGGCTCCTGGGGGTTAATAAAGGCCTTCTGAAGCGAATCGATGGGTTTGTGTAAGGAAAATATCCGTATTTAAAACTTTATAAAGTAAAATATCTAGCCTCTGCCAGACCGCCTTGTGTATTCAACTTACGAAGAAAGTGTAACGCCTCTCGCAGTTCAAAACGCTTACACTACGTCCGACGTCGCACCGGTTACGCTTTTTCCGTAAGTTGAATATACTGGACATTGGATGGATGCACATTATAAAGCTTGTAAGAGCCAGGACATTTTTTTTAATATAACTCTGATTGTGTTCGTCTGAAAGAAGAATGTCATATACACCTAGGAAGGCTTGGGGGTGAGTAAATCATGGGCTAATTTTCATTTTTGGATGCGCTATCCCTTTAAGGCCTGTTCATACCAAGAATAACTGTAATTTTTGTCTGCACTAATGAATGACAGTGTTTTTTTCTTGATTACACACTTGTGTTGTAGTTGTTGTCTGCCACTTTAAATATTCAAGCTTGTTAAAGCCGGTGGGCTCTGATTGGGTGTCAGTGTTTTATTCATTCATCTACTGGAAAATTTCTATGTGAATAACAACGATATTGTTCCTCTTTGTCGTTATATTATAGCTGTTATATATTATAGCTGTGGTGTGGTCTTGTTCTCAAAGAATTAGAATGATTATTAAAACTTAGTAATCATTATAGTTATCATCCTTGGTGTGAACAGCAATTGTTTTATTGAAGTTAAAATCCATGGCTTAAAAAAACTGAAGGGGCGGCATGCGACTGAGCATGACACTTTTAGCTACTATTTCAAACCCTTGTAATAAAATAAGCCTTCCCGACCCTCAAACACATACAAACTCTCCAGCATTCATCTAAAATGAATAAACTGATGGAATTATATGGGAATGTTTGTCTACCTCCAGGCTAACATTGGAGGAATAGTAGGGGTGTTTTTCATTCCATGTTCCTGAGTACATACATGCATACAACACTGACAGTAAATTGAAGCCATTTGTGAAGAGGGTAGCTATAAAAAGAATTGCATGCAACAATGCTCCGAGAACATGGCACAGCATGAAAGGAGCACACCACAAAAATTGGCCCCAATAATTGAATTATTCCTTTGAACAAAGAAACACGAGAGTGAGACAGAGCTAATTCTGTGCTGCAGATCGAGAAAATCCCTCTGCTCTGTGGCGAATTAAGATCGTCACATTAGATCGCTCTTTAATACAGCACATTTCAGTAATTATGTTGTATTTCATACCCTCGTATTTCATTATAGCTGGATTTATATGTCATGTCAGAGCAAAGATAGCCATAAAGTGGCCGGGATGAAGGAACGATGGACAAATGGAGGGTAGCAAAGAGAGATGAAAAGGAAGATAGAGCATCTGTTTTTCATGCCGGTCAGATTACAGGGGCTGACACCATAAATCTTACTTATTCTAGGATGGAGAAAAGGAGGAGGACAGGGAGACACTGACGATGCTCTCCTGAATTTCAACACATTCAGTTGGCAGGGAAACCAGTCTAGCGGACTCAGTCACTGCTCAGAGGAAGTGAACACGGTGACATTCAGGCTGTGGGTCAATTTGAGAAATTCAGTTCTGACTCAAATCTCTTGTAAGTTATTTCTGGACATCATAGTCTTTCTGAACCACTTGTTCAGTTCCAAAAACATGCTTCCTTTTAAGGATAAATCTGTTTATGTATGAAAACCATGGATTAATAACTGAATAAATGACTCTTAATTAGGAATCATGATGATGTCTTTTAATTAGTGCTGTCAATCGATTAAAAAAACAAATTAATCGCAAATTTGTTTGTAATTAAACGTGATTAATCACACCTAACATTCAAGTTTTTAATAGATTTTATATTGTAATAATTTCACATTTAATCTCAAAATTAATGTAGAAACAACATAAAGACAGTAGCCTATATTTTAAATATTTGTTTAATGGCATCTTTTTATGAAAGAAGGCTAGTATTGCGAAACTAATACTTCTACTGATGTCTCTATGAAATAGATTTTTGTCCCTCAATTTTAGCCGTTAATTATAGCCACTATAATTTTTACCATGTATTAGACTTTAAAATATATAACTTAATCTTCACACACTGTAAAAAAATATTGTTGGTTTAACTTAAAAAGTAAGTAACCTGGTTGCCTTAAAATGTTGAGTTCATTGAAATAAAAAAATAGTTAATACAATGAAGGAAATTTAATAAATAGAAACTCAAAATATTATTGTATCTGAACCACATAATTCACAATGTTGTGATAAATCATGGAAATAGCACAATTTGGCATGTTTCACTGCGATATAACAAATAAAACACAATTACACAATATGCTTACAAATTCTTTTAATGCTATTTGAATAAAGGGTGATGTCAATTCTGAAAAATGTTCATTGTATTAACTCAAAAAAATGTATTTCAATGAACTCACCAGGTACAGAGACTGGTTCATATTTTTACTTGCCCTGTCAAAATGCACAAAACGTTATTGTTTTCGTTGTTTTTGACTCATGTGACCTCGTTCAAGATTCAAGATTCAAGATTCAAGAGTTTTATTTGTCACATACACAGTTATATACAGAATATACAACCGGCAGTGAAATGTAAACAGGTCCGCTCCATGGACAGTGCAAATTCACAGTTAAAAACACAAGGAAGAAATTATAATAGAAATAGGATATAAAAAAAGTACTATCTATATATATATATATATGTCTATATCTGTAGAATTATAATCAAATCAAGTCAAGAGAAAAAAAGGTAACAAATAAGGATAAAGTGGAATAAAATAATTGAAGTAGACTTTGCAGTGAGTAAACTGTAGACTTATAAATATGTGGTTAACAAATGTATAAAGAGTATAATGTGCAAACAGGTTTATAACAGGTTGTTACACAGTAACAACGAGAACAGAAAGTGCAGTGCAATGTCAGTGTATCGATGTTTATCCTGACGTGAAGTCACGTGATGTTAAGTGACTGAGTTCAGGAGTCTGATGGCCTGGGGAAGAAGCTCCTCCTGAGTCTCTCAGTTTTGGCCATCAGGCTTGGAAGCGCTACCAGATGGTAGCAGCGTGAAATGAGGGTTTGCAGGGTGATTAGAGTCCTTGATGATCTTGGTAGCTCTACCTTTGCAGCGTTTGGTGTAGGCGTCCTGCAGAGACGGGAGAGCTGACCCTGAGATACGCTCGGATAAGCGCACTACTCTCTTTGCAGGGCTTTGCGGTCATGGCTGGTGCTGTTCCCATACCACGCTGTGATGCACTGAGTTAAAACACTTTCTATCGCCTAAATAGAAAGTTTTCAGGATAGCTGGTGAAACCCTGAATTTCCTCAGCTGGCGCAGGTGGTACAGTCTTTGCCTGGCTTTTTTCACCTGTGTCTGAATGTGAGCAGTCCAGGTCAGGTCCTCTGAGATGTTTACTCCCAGGTACTTGAAGCTGCTCACTCTCTCTACTGGTGACCCGCTGATCATGAGGGGAGTATGTCCGTTGCTGTCTCTTCCTGAAGTCCACAATCATTTCTTTGGTCTTGCCAACATTCAGAGAGAGACAGTTGTCCTGGCACCATGATGTTAGATGCTCCACCTCGTCCAAGTATGCCGTCTCATTGTTGTTGGAAATGAGGCCCAGGACAACAGTATCATCAGCAAATTTGATGATAGAGGTGGAGCTGTGTGTGGACAAACAGTCATGCGTGTAGAGAGAGTAGAGCAGGGGCTCAGGACACAGCCCTGTGGAGCTCCCACACTCAGGGTGATGGAGGTGGAGGTGGACTGGCCTATTCTCACCACCTGAGGCCTGCCAGTGAGGAAGTCCTCAATCCAGTGGCAGAGAGAAGGATTCAGGCCGAGATCCAGGAGTTTGGAGGTTAGCTTGGTGGGAACTATGGTGTTAAAGGCTGAGCTATAGTCAATAAATAGCAGTCTTACGTAGTTCCCACTTTTGCTGTCTATGTGAGTGAGGAGGAGTGGAGGACATGAGAGATGGCATCTTCAGTCGATCTATTGGGACGATAGGCAAACTGAAGAGGGTCCAAAGTGTCAGGAATGAAGGCGCAAATGGTGTTTTTAATGAGTCTCTCAAAGACCTTCATGACTATAGACGTGAGAGCCACTGGACGATAGTCATTTAGGCAAGAGGGTTTACTGTTCTTAGGGACAGGGATGATGGTGGATTTTTTGAAGGAGGTGGGGACCACAGATGTAGCGAGGGACTCATTAAAGATAGATGTAAACAACCCGGCGAGCTGATCAGCACAGGACCGCAGAACACGACCTGAGATACCATCTGGCCCGGCAGCTTTCCTGACGTCCACACGCTTGAGTGCCCTCCGAACTTCATCCTCTGAGACAGAGATCACGTGATTGTTGCTGCTCTGAGTAATTACCTCTGACGCGCCACTTGGCGGAGTCGCGTTGCCGCGGTTACAGTCAAAGCGAGCATAAAAGTGCTTTAAGATTTTAGTGCTTTAAGATAAAAAGTGCTTTAAGATTTTCATGTAGGTCTAACAGGTAGGATAGATACAGAAATTAAATATAGATGAGCGTGGTCATATAATGTAATGCTAGCCAAAGGATGACGGGAGAAATGGATTCTGAGTTAATTGCGTTAAATTGAAAATTATTAAACTGAAAGAATTAATCGCATACGTTAACGCATTCATTTTGACAGCCCTACTTTTAACACATCTTTTGGTCACATCGTCGTCATCATCATCATATATTGTACATTTATTAAGTAATCCAGTATTTTATTTTATTTTATTTTATTTTATTTTATTTTATTTTATTTTATTTTATTTTTTTATTTTATTTTATTTTATTTTATTTTATTTTTTTTTTTATTTTATTCTATTCTATTCTATTCTATGAATTGGCCAAAAAACAACTAGATGGATGGATGATGCCAACAACTGATTAAACTCACATTTTACATTTTACAAAAGTGGACAAATTGTGAAATATGGTGTAGTTTTTTTTTATATAAAATGTAATAAAGTGAATTGAGCAAGCATCAAAATTGTTCAAAAATAATGCATTTATTCAGCATGGATCCATTAAATGTATCAAAAGTAACAGTATAAACATTTATAATGATATAACATTTTTCTATTCATACAGACCCCAAACTTTTGAATTTCTGAAGTATAGAGAGAGAGAGAGAGAGAGATAGATATTAAACAGTAAAAATGATTTAAAACGCTGATAATGAACAACCGTCAAGTGCTCATTCAATTGATTACCCCAAATAATGTGTTTAACTATCAAATTACAATTTAGCATTCTGTTTGCTACATTCAAATTCAGTCCAAATTCATTCATGTAAAAAGCTCTGAAAGGTGTATAGCCCTATCCTGGTATTCATTATATCCAGTGAAATATGGCAGTCCTGTGTGCTCTGTCTTGAAGGACAGTCCACAATCTCTACATTTACAAAAGGAACTGGTCTATATGGAGTGTGCTCATCATATATTGCTCTCAGAGGACATTCGTTATGAAGTAAAATTACAAATGGGACACCCTACGCTCTTCTGGATTTCACAGACATGTACGAGTCAAGACCACAAGCCCCCATAAAGTTTGCCATTTGGGGCAAGTTGGGAAAAGTTTTATTGAAAATTCAGTTTCTTAGCTGTCATATCTGACGTTTTTCAGTCCGTTGTGATTTATAAATGAACCCTACATAGGGAAAGATTTATTATATGTGGACAAATGTAACACCAGGTTAGCCACTAAGAAAGTCTACCTCAAAGAAATGCAAATGTATACAGGGACTGATGTTTTCTGTCTGCAGCACATAAAGACAAATTGCATCTCTCGTCTCTTATTAAGTTTTCCACCTACAGTACCATGAACATTCACTCCAATAGAGCACTAGACATCAGGTGCTTTGACTGGCAAATTTGGAAAGCGAATGATAATACTCAAGCACTTTGACTATTATAGAGGTACATCTCAGAAGCAAAGATTACCACGCTCATCATTTTTGTGATGGCTTTTACCTTAACTGTTGGGACTGAATGAATACCTTCGGTGGGTTGGAAGTTGAAAGACACATCTCTCTGGCAAAGATGTAATTTCCTTCTTTTTTTTCATCTCTTCACATTTGTGCGTAGCCCAATTTAAACTGTCTGAAAAGAACTCCTAATTTTGAATTCAAAGTCTGAGCCATTTTCAGAGATTTCATTAATCTCCATCATATTATTTGGTAGGTCTTAGATCTTTTGTACAGGCAAAGGGTTCGGTTCACGGCTTATTAGTTTGCTGGGTTTGTTTAGATACTGGGACCTTCGAAATGGATTTCTGCATATTTACATGTTTGGTACTACCCAGTGCCCCTCAAGTAATTGAGCGAGCAGATTTGTGGTAATGAGATACTATTGAGGAAATCTTTACAAGATATTGGCAGTAAGATGCAGCCTATTCAAAAGCATTTTAGTCAATTAATTGTAATGTCTGTGCAAAGCAACTTGCTCAATCTGGTTGAAATTGGCCTTGCTATTACTTGCAAGTTTTCAGAGCTGATGTTGGGAAATGTTAGTGGGCTTTCATCTTGTGGTCTTCATAGGATGTAAGATGTATGACCTTTCCACTACATTTCCACTGCATTTCAGTGACAGATCATATTTTCAGCTGTGTGTACACACAGAATATAGCTTAAGAATCAGGTTTGATGGCTTGATGGTCTGAATCCCAGTGCTGACAGGCACTCATGAATGAGCAAACAGCGGTACGACAATCGGGACCATGCTGGGTGCTTTGGCTCAAGATGTCTCCAGAGCTTTGTAATGCAGTGGCTCTCACCTTTCTCTGTGTGTCTTTCTCTGTGTGTTGCTGCTCGCTAGAGAAGATCCTCAATTCCCACAGTCATTCTGTTTTATATTACCGTTTAAAGTTTAATAGTGCTGCAGAATTTTAATCATGAATTAGTCTGAATGAAGACAGAATTGGGCTTTCGGAAGACAGAACTGGGTGAAAGATTGCCTGTGTTGTGCAGATTAAAACAAAGAAGAGAAAGAAAAGATCCTCTCACAGAATGAAGACATTTCAAGTACTTCCTGTTGTAGATGTAACAGGTCATAATTAAACCTATACATAAGTGGAGATACCTGAATCATCTAATGGCAAGATGCTTTAAGGAAACTTTCCTTTTCAAATGTTAAGATTAAAAACTATTTAAATAATCTAGGCATGTCTACTTAATGAACACAAAATAGTTAATTCATTTTAATTTACATGCATCAGTATTATAATGTATAGTTTATTATAATAGTATATACATAATAAAATGCATTATATATGCAGTACATTTATGAACTTTACCTGCATTTATTTTATTTTCAGAACTGACAGAACGTCCATTTCTTTCAGTTTTTTCCTCCATTTGGCATAAACACTGTTTTGGTCATCCAGTTTGAAATTATGACTACATACACAGAGGTTATTCAAACTTTCTGTGGCAGTGTTCTCGCTGTATTTGCGATTCTTTGCAACTAAACTTCACTGCCTACAATGCACTGGATCCTGGAACTGAAAGTAACTCACTCCTGCTAAACATTTACTCCTTGAATTCTCGCATCCAGGAACAATACAAGTCAACGCCATTTACTAAAAGTTTGCTAAGAAGTATTTCCTACTAAAGCAAGCCGGTATTTTACTGTGGTCAAGTGTATCCATAAAAGACTGGTGGGAGTGGCCTTGGATGCCAACATGTTCAGTGCATTATGGGTGTTTTCCTTATTACTTACTTATTCGGCAAAAGGGAAGGCAACAGCCTTTGTTCTCTTGTAAGGCAGCACCAATTTCAGTATACTTGTGTGAATATACGCAGCCCTATTTATTATATAGTTCCTGTCCTAGTGTATTCTCAGGTCATTGACATTAACCTTTTAGGCAGCTGGCCAGAAAAGCCTCTTTGTCTAGTCAAGGTCCCTAAAATGAACAAAAGCAGCCATAAGAGCCAGAACTCAGCATCTGACTGTGATGTCCTTGAGAGTTAGCTTGTTTCATAAATTCCTCCATTAGCTCCTGGGCTTGCCCTGCAGCATTCTTTCTATCTAGCCCATTAAAACCCATCAGGGGACAGGCCTGTAAACAGTCCTGCCCCACAACTTTGATAATGGCCGTGTCTGTGTCTGTATCCAATTGCAGTGGCCGTCTCAGCCCTCTCCCCTCTCTACTGACGTCCCACTGTGGCTTATTACCAGCATGCAGTGATCTCGTTCTTGCTAGCAGCTAATGTCCTGCTGCTCACATTTATCCTGCTGTGAAGCTCCTAACCCCAAACACGAAGACGAGCGATTCACACGCACATAGACATGTCCACATGCTCTGGCTCTCTCCCAAGGTCCACAGTCATTTAGCCCATTAAGTGCAATGATTTTAGCAGGAGGGCAAACGGAGGCTTGGGGGCATTCTGGGTAGAGAGCATAAAGGGAGAGAAAGGCTGCGGATGAAGCGTTTAGTGATGTACGAGTCAGGAATTTCCCTCAAAGTGTTCTTATTGTGGGCTAAAATGAAATGAACACACCAGAGGCTAGTTTAAAGTGGTTAACCTCCATAAAAGTGTGTGTGTTTGTGTGGGTACAGTATACAGTATTTACTGTACATCTTTTTATGACAAGGCAAGGTTAGTTTAGGTTGTAAAATGTCATGTCAGATGACTAACCAACAACGTGATGATATATACACTAATGTTCAAAAGGTTAGGGTCAGTAAGATTTGTTTGTATGTTTTTTTATTTATTTTTTTATCATATGTTTTTGAAAGAAAGATTTATTTGATAAAAATACAGTAAAGACAGCAATATTTTAAAATATTTTACAATTTATAATGATTGTGTTCTATTTGAATATATTTGAATATGTAATTTATTCCTGTGCTGTCAAATCAGAATTTTCAGCATCATTACTCCAGTCTCCAGTGTCACACGATCCTTCAGAAATCATTCTAATATTGCAGCTTTCGGGTGGAAACCTCGTTTTCTTTACTCAAGAAAAACTATATTCAGACTAATGTTTTATGTATTTGAGAAGTGGAGCGGAGTGTCTTAGTCTAGCATTGGTCACTGATTCATAGCCAATACTGTCTTGAATAGCCTGTGCAAAGCACTTCATCTTTTAAACATGAGATTTTGGCTAAATGACTGAAAGAAAAAAAAAGTGAGCGCCCACAGAACCACAGTACATTTTATAACCTGTAAGTTTGACGTAATTTGATGCACTTACTGTCTCAGATGCGGCCATTCTGATACCTGACAAAACACACGTCCCACATTTGCTGGTCAATGCTGGTTTGTTTACATTTCACTGCCGGTTGTATATTCTATATATAACTGTGTATGTGACAAATAAAACTCTTGAATCAAAAACCTCCATTCCAGTTTGATTTTGGTAAAATGTTAATAATATAATGACACATGATGCAAGTATCTGAACACATAGACTCACCTAAAGGATTATTAGGAACACCTGTTCAATTTTTCATTAATACAATTATCTAATCAACCAATCACATGGCAGTTGCTTCAATGCATTTAGGGGTGTGGTCCTGGTCAAGACAATCTCCTGAACTCCAAACTGAATGTCAGAATGGGAAAGAAAGGTGATTTAAGCAATTTTGAGCGTGGCATGGTTGTTGGTGTCAGACGGGCCGGTCTGAGTATTTCACAATCTGCTCAGTTACTGGGATTTTCACGCACAACCATTTCTAGGGTTTACAAAGAATGGTGTGAAAAGGGAAAAACATCCAGTATGCGACAGTCCTGTGGGTGAAAATGCCTTGTTGATGCTAGAGGTCAGAGGAGAATGGGCCAACTGATTCAAGCTGATAGAAGAGCAACTTTGACTGAAATAACCACTCGTTACAACCGAGGTATCCAGCAAAGCATTTGTGAAGCCACAACACGCACAACCTTGAGGCGGATGGGCTACAACAGCAGAAGACCCCACCGGGTACCACTCATCTCCACTACAAATAGGAAAAAGAGGCTACAATTTGCACAAGCTCAACAAAATTGGACAGTTGAAGACTGGAAAAATGTTACCTGGTCTGATGAGTCTCGATTTCTGTTGAGACATTCAGATGGTAGAGTCAGAATTTGGCGTAAACAGAATGAGAACATGGATCCATCATGCCTTGTTACCACTGTGCAGGCTGGGTGGTGGTGGTGTAATGGTGTGGGGGATGTTTTCTTGGCACACTTTAGGCCCCTTAGTGCCAATTGGGCATTGTTTAAATGTATAAAGCTACAATATAAACTTTGACAATGTGGTGTTAATTATTTAAGACAGTTTTTTTGTTTTGTTTTTCTTCTGAAAAGTAGCAATTTTAGAGATACAAGGTTTCTGCCCGACAGCGACAGCAGGGCCAGAGTGGGATAAAAATTTCAGGCCGGGAAATGTCAGGCCATCCCATACACCCACAACTAATTTTGGAACCATGGAGAACCTTATTTTTTGTATGGTCATCACATCAAAAAGGTTTAAATCCTTAGGCTGAGGCCATGCAAAGTAATTAAAAGTTCTCTCTTGAACTGCACCTTCACTTCCCTTTTCATTTTCATTATCTTCATTTCCCCTGATATCTCTTGTGTGTGTTTACTTTTTTGCTACTTTTCTGGTTACCTACACTCTAAAAAATGCTGGGTTAAAAACAACTCAAGTTGGGTTGAAAATGGACAAACCCAGCAATTGGGTTGTTTTAAGCAAACATTTAACCCAACCTCTGGGTTAAAACAACTCAACCGCTGGGCTAAAACAACCCAATTGCTGGGTTTGCCCATACAGTTGTTTTTAACCCAGCATTTTTTAGAGTGTGTCACTTCTTCAGCAGGGTCTACTGTTAGGAAAACGCTGTTGCAAACACACACACACACACACACACACACACACACACACACACACACACACACACACACACACACACACATTGTCATTTGTTTGCACAGAGAGTGCAAATTCAAAGTATCACATTAGGAAACAGTGGATGCAGTTTGTTTTTCCGGAGCAGCAATGGAGTTCTGTGAGTGTGTTTGTTTGTTCCCGGTCATGAGTCGAAACCGCAGGCGGTGAGTGAAACTGCATCAAATGTCTGTGTTTTGTTGGCAATTGGCGCGTAAATGCATATAATGAAAACAATACGAACGTATAGTGAATCGAAAATGATCCAGGGATAATACAATTATGTATTGTGTGTGCGTGTGCGCAATGACTTTTTAGCTCCGCCCATTGCACGCCTGCACAAGCTCGGGTGTTTTCGGAAAGAATCGGTACAGCGTATCTGTCTCATATAAATATGATAAACCTAAAGACTCTTCGGCGATATGAAGGATGCAATACGACTTTATAGGTACTCAGACATGAGATTGGCAGAAACTGTGTGTTATGTACCCTTAAAATCTAATAATGTCACAAGGTTTGTTTGAGGATTACGTTTGAGAGTAGAGTATAATGTTATTTTAGCATGAACACCATTGCATTTGAGAGAAGTCCTCACTGATATAATTTAAAATGTGTGTGTGTGTGTGCATGCGTGTGTGTGTGTGTGTGTGTGTGTGTGTATCTGAAGTTACTTAGCCATACACTGAGGACAGATTTGCTGAAAAAATGTCACCAAAACTTAGCTAAATATGACAAAACCTCCTTTTGGGATGCCCTCAAAGAGAAAAAGTGGCTCATAAATAAACTAAATAATTCTTTATTTTAAATGCAAAAGGTTTATTTTAGCAAAACAATTCTGCATACGTTTTCCATTTGCGTCCACATGTAAGCATTTATTTACTCTGAGCCCAATTCTGTCTCAAGTAAAATGCCTTCACAGATTTCACTGCTCTCTTTCACTGTCTTTAAATTATTCAGCACACAAAAACATCTCAAACATTTATGTGCCCATTCTTAGAGGGATGCATGAGAAGTGTGACCTCCCTGTTTGGCATAAAAGACTGAGTTGAGATAGTGGATCAAAGCATGAAGACACCACAGTCTCTTTACCCGGGATACACACTGACATGATCCAGGAATTAAACTGAAAGAGACAGTCTTCCAGTAATAGCATTACAGAAATGACAGGGAATCAAGCATGTAAAGAGCAGATCGGCTTAAAAAATGTATATATAATTTGGGAAAAAAACATTTTTTTTTTTTCTCATTCTTTTCTTCCCTTTTCGCATAAAAATATGAAAAGGAAGAACTATCGAAGACAAGATAGAGATACAGAAAGTGATGCTTGTGGTAATGGGAATAATAAGGCAGAGAGTTGGTGTGATGGCGGTAAACGAAGCATGTCATTACGCATTCATTGAGATTAGGTTATGTCATCTCTTGCTCTCTTATAAAAGAGTGAAATAAAGAGAAAGAAATGAGGATGGAAAGACAGCGCTTACAGTGAATGAATACCACCTGATTGCAGTAACCGTGCTGCCGCTGTTGGACATTGAGGGCAAGCACATTGGTTAATTGAAAGTGATCTGCTAATGAGGTAAATTGACTACATTACCAATGTCTGCCTGTCTCTCAGGGATGGCACAATGGGGGCTGAGTTTCTCACGCAGACTGTAATGGTCTCAATTATGTGGTTGTCTGAAACAGTGTGTCTTTGTGGCTGAAAGGTTAAGGACTCAGGCTGTTTCTCTTCTAATGAACCCCCTCCCTGAACTGTCAAACTCACTGCCCTGCTACCTCCTCCTTCTCCTCTTTGACTTATTTTATTCTTCTTTCTATTCTAAGCTTTTTTTTTTTGGGACTCAACCCTCTCTACAGATGAAAGTAGAGATGAATGAAGTAGGCAAAAAAATGAAAGTAAGGAGGAGGAATGAATGAATGATGGATAAATGATGGAACATGGATAGAAGTGAGTGAGTCAGTGGTGGAAAGACGGACGGGTGGATGGGTTAATGAAAGAACAAATGGGAGGAGTCACTGATGGATGGATGGATGGATGGGTGGATGAGTGGGTGGATGTGAAAAAAAGAGAATGTAAAGGAGTGAATGAAAGAACGAGTGAGTGAGTCAGTGAGTGAGTGAGTGAGTGAGTGAGTCGAGGGTGAGTGAGAGTGAGTCAGTGAGTGAGTCAGAGTGAGTGAGTGAGTGAGTGAGTGAGTGAGTGAGTGAGTGAGTGAGTGAGTGAGTCAGTGAGAGTGAGTGAGTCAGTGAGAGTGAGTGAGTCAGTGAGTCAGTGAGAGTAAGTGAGTCAGTGAGTGAGTGAGTGAGTCAGTGAGTGAGTGAGTGAGTCAGTGAGTGAGTGAGTCAGTGAGAGTGAGTGAGTGAGTGAGTGAGTGAGTCAGTGAGTGAGTGAGTCAGTGAGTGAGTGAGTCGAGGGTGAGTGAGAGTGAGTCAGTGAGAGTGAGTGAGTGAGTGAGTCAGAGAGTGAGTGAGTGAGTCAGTGAGAGTGAGTGAGAGTGAGTGAGTTAGTCAGTCAGTGAGAGTGAGTGAGTCAGTGAGAGTGAGTGAGTCAGTCAGTCAGTGAGAGTGAGTGAGTCAGTCAGTCAGTGAGAGTGAGTGAGTGTGAGAGTGAGTGAGTCAGTGAGAGTGAGTGAGTGAGTGTGTCAGTGAGAGTGAGTGAGTGAGTCAGTGAGAGTGAGTGAGTCAGTGAGTCAGTGAGAGTAAGTGAGTCAGTGAGTGAGTGAGTGAGTCAGTGAGTGAGTGAGTGAGTCAGTGAGTGAGTGAGTCAGTGAGAGTGAGTGAGTGAGTGAGTGAGTCAGTGAGTGAGTGAGTCAGTGAGTGAGTGAGTCGAGGGTGAGTGAGAGTGAGTCAGTGAGAGTGAGTGAGTGAGTGAGTCAGAGAGTGAGTGAGTGAGTCAGTGAGAGTGAGTGAGAGTGAGTGAGTTAGTCAGTCAGTGAGAGTGAGTGAGTCAGTGAGAGTGAGTGAGTCAGTCAGTCAGTGAGAGTGAGTGAGTCAGTCAGTCAGTGAGAGTGAGTGAGTGTGAGAGTGAGTGAGTCAGTGAGAGTGAGTGAGTGAGTGTGTCAGTGAGAGTGAGTGAGTGAGTCAGTGAGAGTGAGTGAGTCAGTGAGAGTGAGTGAGTGAGTGAGTGTGTCAGTGAGAGTGAGTGAGTCAGTGAGAGTGAGTGTGTCAGTGAGAGTGAGTGAGTCAGTCAGTCAGTGAGAGTGAGTGAGTGAGTCAGTCAGTCAGTGAGAGTGAGTGAGTGAGTCAGTCAGTCAGTGAGAGTGAGTGAGTGTGAGAGTGAGTGAGTCAGTGTGAGTGAGTGAGTCAGTGAGAGTGAGTGAGTCAGTGAGTGAGTGAGTCAGTGAGAGTGAGTGAGTGAGTGAGTGTGTCAGTGAGAGTGAGTGAGTGAGTCAGTGAGAGTGAGTGAGTGAGTCAGTGAGAGTGAGTGAGTGAGTCAGTGAGAGTGAGTGAGTGAGTGAGTGTGTCAGTGAGAGTGAGTGAGTCAGTGAGAGTGAGTGAGTGTGTCAGTGAGAGTGAGTGAGTGAGTCAGTGTGAGTGAGTGTGTCAGTGAGAGTGAGCTAGTGAATGAGTGAGTGAGTGAGTCAGTGAGAGTGAGTGAGTGTGTCAGTGAGAGTGAGTGAGTGAGTGAGTCAGTGAGAGTGAGTGAGTGAGTCAGTGAGAGTGAGCTAGTGAATGAGTGAGTGAGTGAGTCAGTGAGAGTGAGTGAGTGTGTCAGTGAGAGTGAGTGAGTGAGTGAGTCAGTGAGAGTGAGTGAGTGAGTCAGTGAGAGTGAGTGAGTGAGTGTGTCAGTGAGAGTGAGTGTGTCAGTGAGAGAGTGAGTGAGTGTGTCAGTGAGAGAGTGAGTGAGTCAGTGTGAGTGAGTGTGTCAGTGAGAGTGAGCTAGTGAATGAGTGAGTGAGTGAGTGAGAGTGAGTGAGTGTGTCAGTGAGAGTGAGTGAGTGTGTCAGTGAGAGTGAGCTAGTGAGTCAGTGAGTGAGTGAGAGAGAGATAATAAATGAATGAGAGAAGGAAGTAGTAAGGGATGGATGGATGGATGAATGGGTGGTGGAAAGAAGGAAAAGGGTGAATAAAAAATGAGGTAAAGAAGGATGGAGGAAGCAAATAAAGAAAGAAGGAAAGAAAGAAGAGAGACAGAATAAATGAAGGATGGGATGTGGGGAATGATTGAAACAATGAATGAAGGATGGATATAAAGGAGAAAAAAAGAATGAACTATGAAATCTATTAAATCTAAGAATCTATGAAAGACTGAAACAATGATAGATGAAATGAAAAAGGAGTGAATGAGAAAATTAATAACAGACAAATTAATAAGTCAAGGAAGGAATGACTGAACCAATGAATGGTTTGTATGATGGAAAGAGTGAGGGAAGGAAAAATAAACAACTAAAAGAAGGAATGAACAAACATGAAAAAATGATGTAGGTAAGGATTGAACCAAAGAATGGAAGATGGATAGTAAGAAGGAGGGACTGAATGAATGTAGGAAAGTCTGAAACAATGAATGGTGGATGGATGGAAAGAAGAAGGGAATGAATGAAAGAATAAATAAATGAAGGAATGAACTGTGGATGGATACAATAATTAACTGTATAAGATGAATGGAAAAAGAAGGAAAAAATGAATGAATGAATGAATGAATGATAGGTGGATTGATGGGGAAAGGAAACAAGGGAAAAAATTGAAAAAGGAAAGAAAGAATGAATGATGACAGGAAACTGAATGAATGAATGAATGAATGAATCATAGTATGGAAAAAATGAGGGAATAAAAATGATTGATGAACTGATAGAAAGAAATTAAGGACAGGTGGTTGAATGATGGAATGAAGAAACAGTTAAATGAAAAAAACTAAGAATTAATGAATAATGAAAAAATGAGGAAGAATAAACAATAGAAGGAAGGAACTGATAAGAGAATGAATTCATTACAGAAGAAGGGAGGACGGCTGAAAATCAAGGAAGGAGGGAATAGAAATTAATGAAGGATAGGATTGAATCGATGAATGAATGATGAGTAGGTGGATAGAAAAAGGAAGAAAGTGCAAGAACAAATGAATGAATGGAAAGAAGGAAGGAAGAAAAGAACAGATGCATTTACTAAATGAAATTATGAGGGAAGGATGAAAATAGAAGAAAATAAAGGAAGGGATGCCTGTACTAACAAACAAGTCAACGAAAGAATGAAGGAAGGAGAGAAGGATTGAACAAATTGAGGAATAAATGAAGGATTGAACCAGTGACGAAAGACAGGCAGAATGAATAGAGGCATAAACGAGGGAAGGGCCCATGAGTGATGGAAGGACGTTTGTCTCTGTGTCTGTGCTGACAGGAAACGGAGATCCTGAACACGGCGGTGCTGAACGGGAAGACGGTGGCGGTGCCAGTGAAGGTGGTGACGGTGGGCACAGACGGGACGGTTACGGACGTGTCCGACGCTGTGCAGTGCCAGTCCACCGATGAAGACGTGGTTAAGGTCAGTGTGTTCTTGCCTCCTCACTCAAATGAACCAAAGCATCCTGTGCCATGCTGACTTTTAATCAACATGATAGGATTCAAATGACGCTCACAATAAATTCCAATCATGCTTAATGAAGTTTTTCCATTGATTAATAGAGGTGATAATTATCTATCATGTAGGGACACAGACGCTAATTACAAATGCTTCAAGAATCAATCTGCACTTGAACGGACCTGTTAGAAAGTTCTTTTCATATCTTGACTGAATTAAAATATTCTGTTTTCCCTCTGACACTCATTCAACAAAGATCCATTTCTTAATCGCCACATTGCAAAAAATCCGTCAAGATATCATGTGATGTCCTTTGTGAAAAAGAAATACACTTTAGCATAAAAAGATTTAAAAAGAGTACTTATGGAAATAATAGATTTGAAAATAATATACTTACAGTAAGTGCAAACTGAATCTGTTTTCATATATTTAATTGTACGTTAATTGCTTTTAAATGACAATGCATTTTAGTTTAAATTGATATGAAATGCAATTAGCTGAACTTTGGAGTGTTTTTTTTTTTTTTTTTTGGACCCACATAACCCTTAAATACCAATCATTATTACAGGTCTTTAGAGACCTGGATCTTTATCTAACACGGATGGATCTCTACCTGTCGTGATAACATAAAACTCTGCTGATATTATAGTAAGCAGGGCTTAACATTAACACCCGCCAGCCCACCAAATGCAGGTAGATTTCAGCTGTGGCGGGTAAGGCAGCGACTCCCACTAGCCACTACGGCGGGTTGAATATAATTTCAGCCTACAGCCAAATGAAATGCCAAGACCGTCGTATCACAAAATTACAATTCAATTACAATTCTTTATTGATTAACTTGCAGTTAGTGTAGGCGAGATAGGCGGAATCTGTTTATTGCAATCTGTTTAAGTTTACTGCAACAATGGAGCCACAAACGTCACATACTTTTGAAAATCCAGCGTTTAGTTGATCTGGTAAGCGTTCGTTGTCACAGTTGTAAACACGACAGCGTTCTTCTTCCACGAGAGATTTTGGCATCACAGCATTTGTTTCCAGACGGACTGTTAAAGAACCCAACACGCACGTCTCACGGGCAGCCTGTAGAATTCTACCAATCAGATGATGACTTCGAAACTGAAGTGTTTTACAGATAAGTGTGCCATATGCATCAGACATTCAGTCAACAAGGGCTGAGACTACCAGGGGGAACTTTGGAGCTCCAAGCGGCCATTTTTGAAAAGGGCACTAATCAGAGAAAAAAAACTTGCAGAAACCAAATTTTTTTTTTTTTTTATCATATATTTATAGCTGTCGCAGACATCTTTATTATTTCTTTTAACTCTTTCCCAACCTCTTTCGCCAAACACTGAATCTGAATTGTCCATTATTTGCAAAAAAACGCTTCCCCGCCAAACACAGAATTTTCCGGGTTTCCATGTTTTCACTGTTATACGTTAGGGGGCGCTATTACACATCTTCTGAATGAGTGCAGAATCTCCAGATCAAAACACAAGCGAAGGAGACATAAAGAAAACAAGCGATCGTATGTAAGCAGATGCATTATGTAAAATAATGTGATCATCAACATTAAACAGCATATAAATCAAAACTGCCTAATGTTACTGAATGAAATGTCGACCCAGAATGAGCTATAGGACTGTGCAAGCATTAGGAGTGTTTAAGGACTCAATCTACTCCATCTGTGTTTGATCCAGTGTTGTAGTACTCGAGACTCAGACTCGGTCTTGAGACCATATTTTAATGGTCTTGGGACTTGTGTGCATTTGCACTTGGTATTGACTCATATGGACTTATGGACTTACATGTGGAATTGGACTTATTCCCGAGTCCACTTGAATCCCATTCCAAATATTTCATGTTTATTACTGTGTTAATAATTCTTTAAATTGATGTTTGATTGACTCGTCCAGTGATTGGTGATTTTCTTGTGCACAACTGCGCATGACTTGAGACTAACGTTAGTGCAAAGACTCCCACCAGGTTCTCTCCCACACCTGTGACCCACCCGCTCTTGATTCTATTTTACGCTGTGTCCACCTGCCATTGACCTGTAGTGATCCCGCTTTCCAGAAAGTCACATTGCTACATTATGTCTCATAATGATCATTTTAATATATTTACTGTTTACAAAGTAGGACAAAAATGTCATAGAGAAAACCAAATCTCTCAGACCCTCTCTCCCTCCAGCACATTCACATTGTATTAAAAAGGCAGCAATTTTTTGCAGTCACTCTGTGCACGCCCTCCGTAACTAAAAAGTTAATCAAATTAAGTTCTAATGTTGTTTGTGGATTTTCTCTGGTCTCGGTCTTGACTCGGACTCAACCCTCTCTGAACTCGGTCTTGACTCGGACTCAACCCTCTCTGGTCTCGGTCTCGACTCGGACTCAACCCTCTCTGAGCTCGGTCTCGACTCGGACTCAGCCCTCTCTGGTCTCGGTCTTGACTCGGACTCAACCCTCTCTGAACTCGGTCTTGACTTGGACTCAACCCTCTCTGAACTCAGTCTCGACTCGGACTCAGCCCTCTCTGGTCTCGGTCTTGACTCGGACTCAACCCTCTCTGAACTTGGTCTCGACTCGGACTCAACCCTCTCTGAACTCAGTCTCGACTCGGACTCAACCCTCTCTGAGCTCGGTCTTGACTCGGACTTAACCCTCTCTGGTCTCGGTTAGACTCGGACTCAACCCTCTCTGGTCTCGGTCTTGACTCGGACTCAACTCTCTCTGAACTCAGTCTCAACCCTCTCTGAACTCGGTCTTGACTCCGACTCAACCCTCTCTGGTCTCGGTCTCGACTCGGACTCAACCCTCTCTAAACTCGGTCTTGACTCGGACTCAACCCTCTCTGGTCTCGGTCTTGACTCGGACTCAACCCTCTCTGAACTCGGTCTTGGTCTCGACTACAACACTGGTCTGATCATCACTCTGAATCTGATTTTGAATCTGAAAACGTGATTTTCTCAGCGTTTTGCTCAAAATGTTGCTTTATTAATGAAATGTACCCATATTCAAGTATTGATTAAAAAAAGGAATGCATGAAGAGTGCATGCTAGAATAAAACTTTTTTTTTTAAAGCAGAGGGTCTGCTCTTTCTTTTGAGATATTGCAAGCTCAGATATTCATACAACAAAATATTCTATGGGCAATTACATTTTTGTGAAAATGATCAAAAACCCTGGTGGTGGCTGGGAATTTTTTTTTTTAAACACTGGCGGGGAAAGAGTTAATGATAAAAAGATGTTATGCAAAAAAACATTTCCATTCCAGTATACTTCAGCATGTCTTTATACAGCATGTCTTTTATTTTATTACTATTTTTACTTATATTAATTCTGAAAATTGAATAAAGCTCCATTTGTCGGCTTCCAAATGATATCACAACTATGCTCATACTCCAAAGGGTTTAGGAAAGACAACCATTTCAGTTCAAGCATGTCATTTTTCTGTTTTGGGCTCAAAACGGGGGTGCGCATCAAGAGGTTAAATATATTTATAATGATGTTGTTGCAATTTAATAAATTTAAAATATAATAAATTAACTTATATATTAAATATATTAACTCATTTTATGTGCAATGCACATGCAGTTTTTTAAGATTTGAAGAAGTGTGCATTCAGTAAAATGAAGCACATACTTTTTCACAAGGGAGGTTCACTGACCATTATGTTCTTTTCTATAATATGTTCTTTTCTGTAATTCTTGTCTTTTTGGGTTACTTTTCAATGCCTCCAGCTGGATCTTGGTCACATGAGCGCAAATTCAATCATAGCGTATATAATTATGATGTTTGATTACGCATGAGATGGAATCTGCTGAAGCTTGTTTCTAAACAAGATTGGATTGTACGATTTTATTTTTTTCTGGAGATGATAATTTGTGTTTGACGGGCCTATTAAGTTGAGGTTGTTTAGACATGAAATCCTCTCATTTTAAATGACCCGAAAGACATATACGCAATCAGCTTCCACTGTGAGAGTGATTTAATGCCAGCGACATTCGTAAGAATGTTTTTAATTGCTAATTTCAATGTGTTTCTTCAGTTAAAAACACAGCTGTGCTTCAGCTAAAGCTCTCTCTTAAAATCATTAAAGGCTTTGGTCGTATGCAAATGATCAAAACGCTGTATACATGTTTACATAGACCGCAGTAATCCAACTTTCGGCCTAACATTTCATTCATATTCATGAGTAAAAGTTTTAGTTTATCCCAATTCATACTGTAGATGAAGATGTGCAAACTACTTCAGATACGCTGTGAAAATGGAATGTGTGCAGTTATTACCTTAAGGAGCTATTTATTTCTTAAAATGACTTCTGTTGGCTTAATATAATGTAGTCAGGCTGATTCACTCATGAAATAACCAAGTAGTAAAACCAGGTAATTTAGATGTCACTATATGAAGCACATATTCAGGTTTTGGTCAGAGCGTCCCTCCAGTTTAACACTTTGAACTGTTAACTTTTCCAGTGGCAGACAGGGGAGTGTTTGTGAAACCGCTCATTATTTAGTGACGCTTTAGGTAAAGAAATTACATACTGCAGCTTCAGAGTATCTCCTATAAGTTACCTGACTAGATCAATGCAATGCAGTAAACTATTTATTACCTGCACTGTAAAAATGCTATTATTTTACTACAAAATACTGTCAAATGTATGTTTTTTTGTATTAGGTACACCTTGCTAGTATTGTGTCGGACCTCCTTTTGCCTTCAGAACTGCCTTAATTCATGGCATTGATCCAACAAGATGATGGAAACATTTACATTTAGTCATTTAGCAGACGCTTTTATCCAAAGCGACTTACAAATGAGAGCAATAGAAGCAACTAAAAACAGTCAAAGGCAACAATATGCAAGTGCTGTAACAAGTCTGTTAATCTAGCACAGAACACATAGGACAGAACAAATTTCTTTCTTTTTTTTTTTTTTTAATAGACAAACAGAAAACAAATAGAGTGATAAGTGCTATTCTTTATTGGTCAGGTGCTGCTGGAAAAGATGCATTTTAAGATATTTTTTGAAAATGGCTACCGACTCGGCTGCTCGAATTTAGACAGGCAGGTCATTCCACCAGGTGGGAACGGTCCAGGAAAAGGTCCTTGTGAGGGATTTCATGCCTCTTTGTGATGGCGCCACAAGGCACCGTTCACTTGCAGAACACAAGCTTCTGGAGGGTGTGTAAGTCTGAACAAGCGAGTTTAGGTATGTTGGTGCAGAGCCAGTGGTTGCCTTGTAGGCGAGCACCAGTGCCTTGAATTTGATTCGAGCGGCTATTGGCAGCCAGTGCAGACTGATGAAGAGAGGCATGACGTGCGCTCTCTTCGGCTCATTAAAGACCACTCTCGCTGCATTGTGGATCAGTTGCAAGGATTTGATAGTGCATGCTGGAAGGCCCGCTGGAAGAGCATTACAGTAGTCCAGTCTGGAGAGAACAAGAACTTGTACCAGGAGTTGTGTGGCCTGCTCTGATAGGAAGGGTCTAATCTTCCTAATGTTGTATAAAGCAAATTGTCAGGACCGGGTTGTTGCAGTGATGTGGTCAGTGAATTTTAGCTGATCATCAATCACAACTCCAAGGTTCCTGGCTGTCCTGGACAGAGTTATGGATGATGAACGCTGAATGGAGAGAGTATGGTGAAGTGCTGGGTTGGCTGAGACCACAAGGAGTTCTGTCTTTGCCAGATTGAGTTGAAGGTGTTGTTCCTTCATCCAGGCAGTCCCCCCTTCATCCCAGTGATGACATGTAGATGGAGAAGAGAAGATGTCCAAGCACTGAGCCCTGGGGAACTCCAGTAGCTAGATGATGTGACTTAGACACTTCACCTCTCCATGACACCCTGAAGGACCTACCTGAGAGATAAGACTCGATCCACTGGAGAACAGTTCCCGAGATGCCAATCTTCATGAGAGTTGACAGGAGGATCTGGTGGTTAACTGTGTCAAACATACATACATCCATACATAAATACATACATGCACCAGTATGCCATCTCATAGTACTGTATTCTTTCTTTCGCTCTTTTTTTCTTTTTTCTTTATTTTAAACTGTACATTTAACCCTTTAACGCATACCTCTGGTCTTTAGTGACCCGGGATGTCATTCATTACCCTCCTCTTCATTCATTTTTTAAAAGTTAGACATCAAGCTTCTTAGTATTCCTCAATCAATTCATTATAAACAATATAACAAGAAAAAAAAATCCCTTATATAAAAGAATGCCTGTTTTCCCATTATTTATTTATTTTTTTAAATTGTATAGGGTCGCTAACGACCCGAGGTGTGTAACAGTATATTTTTTTCTGCACAACAATAATTGAATCTTTGATGACTGAATAAGTGCAGTTGACCTTATTCCACAAGGGCAATGTCTGTCACACAATGATGAAGTGACATTTCACACATAGTTACTGCAGGCAGAAAACAACAAAATAGGGAGTATCATCAGCAAAACTGAACGCAATATTAGTGTCACTGTCACTTGATGGAGCATCTGGTGAAGGAGCTGTCAGCGATCAAAATATTGATTTTGAAGATATTGAAAATGATAGTTTTGTGAATATGTTTGAGATGGCGAATATGAGCCAGATGCTGGATGTACTGGGAAATGAGCTCCAAGGACAGTGATGATGGTATAAAACATCTGCTCAAACTGAACCCTACCAAGCTCAAAAAGGTAACACAATATGCTTAATTTTATTCTTCTGTAATTGTTACTCCAATATCAGGAGAGTTTTATATCATCACGACAGGTGGAGATCCATCCGTGTTAGATATAGATCCGGGTCGCTAAAGACCCGAATATGTAATAATGATTGGCAAAACAATCATGCATTTAAGGGTTAACAGTATGGTTTCTTTAACTTGTCATTATTGTGGAGATTTGGTGGAGACTATGTGAAAATATCTCTATGAAACATGAGCAGAGTGACAAATCATTTTACTGACAGTGATTAATGTTACGTATACAAGTGTGACATTGTAGCTAAATAATGGATCTCTGGGCGTACACACTGATGCATAATGGATTTGCTTTGATCATAATCACTGAAGTGGATTAGAAGGATAACTGTTTTGATATGGATTCTCCATTTCCTTGGAGAGTGATGTTATGTGTGCGTGTTAAAGAACTTGATGATAAAAGAAGGAAGGCTGATATAAGTGTGACAGATTTGAAAATATTTTGTTCTCACAGAGACTGAAGTAAAAGCAATTTTCTTCCTATATCATGACCACCATTTGGGATATTGGGTTATTATGTACCATTTTGGATCATTTTCTGAAACAGAAACCCATCAGCTTGCCTGTAGTCACAACAATAAACAATTAAAGAAAATGAATGTAACACACAATGGACTAAATTACACAATCTCTTTAGTTAAAACGGCAGTGCCAAAATGCTGAATGGCCATATTGTGCTGCATTATATCATGTTCTTACATGCTAAATAGAAAACATTAGCATTTTATCTTTATTAGTGATTTAGCAGGGCTACAACTGGTGAAAAGTACACTAGTTATGCATTCACGTGGTGTTGCTAATAGTTTTTTTTTTTTACGTTTTTTTCTGAGCTATTTTGAAATGCTGACAAATACTAAGAAAAGATATATACACTCGCCTAAAGGATTATTAGGAACACCTGTTCAATTTCTCATTAATGCAATTATCTAATCAACCAATCACATGGCAGTTGCTTCAATGCATTTAGGGGTGTGGTCCTGGTCAAGACAATCTCCTGAACTCCAAACTAAATGTCAGAATGGGAAAGAAAGGTGATTTAAGCAATTTTGGTTGTTGGTGCCAGACGGGCACGTCTGAATATTTCACAATCTGCTCAGTTACTGGGATTTTCACTCACAACCATTTCTAGGGTTTACAAAGAATGATGTGAAAAGGGAAAAACATCCAGTATGCGGCAGTCCTGTGGGCGAAAATGTCTTGTTGATACTAGAGGTCAGAGGAGAATGGGCTGACTGATTCAAGCTGATAGAAGAGCAACTTTGACTGAAATAGCCACTCATTACAACCGAGGTATGCAGCAAAGCATTTGTGAAGCCACAACACTCACAACCTTGAGGCGGATGGGCTACAACAGCAGAAGACCCCACCGGGTACCACTCATCTCCACTACAAATAGAAAAAAGAGGCTACAATTTGCACGAGCTCACCAAAATTGGACAGTTGAAGACTGGAAAAATGTTGCCTGGTCTGATGAGTCTCGATTTCTGTTGAGACATTCAGATGGTAGAGTCAGAATTTGGCGTAAACAGAATGAGAACATGGATCCATCATGCCTTGTTACCACTGTGCAGTCTGGTGGTGGTGGTGTAATGGTGTGGGGGATGTTTTCTTGGCACACTTTAGGCCCCTTAGTGCCAATTGGGCATCGTTTAAATGCCACGGCCTACCTGAGCATTGTTTCTGACCATGTCCATCCCATTATGACCACCATGTACCCATTCTCTGATGGCTACTTCCAGCAGGATAATGCACCATGTCACAAAGCTCGAATCATTTCAAATTGGTTTCTTGAACATGACAATGAGTTCACTGTACTAAAATGGCCTCCACAGTCACCAGATCTCAACCCAATAGAGCATCTTTGGGATGTGGTGGAACGGGAGCTTCATGCCCTGGATGTGCATCCCACAAATCTCCATCAACTGCAAGATGCTATCCTATCAATATGGGCCAAGATTTCTAAAGAATGCTTTCAGCACCTTGTTGAATCAATGCCACGTAGAATTAAGGCAGTTCTGAAGGCAAAAGGGGGTCAAACACAGTATTAGTATGGTGTTCCTAATAATCCTTTAGGTGAGTGTGTGTGTGTATATATATATATATATATATATATATATATATATATATATATATATATATATATATATATATAAAATATGCATACACACACACGTGAAGCAGTTGTTTGCTGACATGAGGTCACACTTATTGCATGTATCTAGACATACTGGTGGCTTTGCTTGATCAGTTTTACTTATGTAATGAACTTCAGAAGCTGTCTGTGCCTGTGGTTACTAACTCAATATGTATGAACTGCAGACTGTAAATACATCAATCCTGCTTTTGTCACAAATTATGAGAACGTTGGCAAGTAAGGTCATCCTGACAACAACTTCAAATCAAAGTGCCTGACGATCTTTGAATCATGTCACAAACAGCTGGATCAATTTCCAAACTTCGGAGAACTTCAAGAGCATATACGAGTGTTTGATAGTTGACCTTGATTAAAGTTTGTAATTCTCACTCAACATATTTCAGTTTCAAAATTCCTGAAAGCTATACGCACTTGAAAAAGAGTGCTTCCTACACTTCCAAAACAAAGTATCCAGAGCAGGGGCTTATTTTTCCCCCCTCAGTGTTCAGAGATTCATGTCATCTGTGATTTGTGTAGCATATCTTTGATCAGATAGTTTATGAAAAAAAAAAAAAACGTGTTTTACACTTAATACTTCCTAAAGACACTTCTTAAAGCCAGTAATACAATTTTTTCAGCCCAGGCTCTTTGGAAAAAACGTGCCTGTGACAACAAAGCAAAGCGCAAGATACGTGCATGTTTTGCAACAGTTTCAAAGTGAAATGTCCAGTGAGTGGCGCTAAAAGGGTTTGGTTTTTTTCTGGAACAGAAAAAATTTGGTTGTACATTTTTAGGATATGCAGTACTCAGTAACAGTTTTTGGCACAGGCGAACAATAAAAAAATGTATTAAAAAAATAATCCTTTGCGCTGTGTACATGCTGAATGCGCTGAATGCGTGCTAGAAGAATAATAGGCGCTAGAACTTTCATTAAGCACGTCAGATGTTTGGGTTCGAATCCGCCCCCTAATAGTTTTACTCATTAAGACTGATTCCTTTCTGTCCTTCAATCCGTGCAGACGTGTTTTTCTCTCTGCTCCCTGCTGGCTCTCGCGCTGTTTTGTTTTGTCTAGTGTTTCGTCTCTTCTCTTCTCTGACTGCTGCTTTGCTGGACTCCTGAAAATACTGAAATGGAATTGATTAACTGGTCAATCAGCGCGATCGACAAGATTTTCTCACTAAGGAAGGGTGCCCGGGAGAACCCACCTGCCCGGACGGGACCTTTGCTGCAGGGTACGTGAGGGACGCATGGAACAACTGGCAAGTCCTGTGCCTGGAGGCTCTGTCCGTGGAGGATGCGGAAGATTTATACATGATTGGATTATTGATGGCGGGGTTCCTATTCTTTGGCTTTGGGATTGCCCTGACCTATCGGAAGATTGGTAAGACAGCTGCAAGCAAATTCACCCAGCCGCTGTCTGTGGAAATTAAAGAATGCTTCGGGGCTGTGTGTGACCGTCTGAAGGAATTAGATCAGAAAGTGATAGGAATTGAGGAACTGAACCGTAACAACGCAGTCCGGACTGCGGATACGCAGAGTAGAGTGGGGCTCTATCGGGGTCAGATCGGTGAACTTTTACGGACTGTAACCGGTCTGGCCATGAGGCTGGACGTAATGTCTAGGAAACTGCACAGACCGCGCCGCGAATGCTGAGGACCAGATCTGATTGATTGATTATGATCCGGACAAATTACCGAAGATCATCAAATGTATTAAAAAAATAATAAATTGTATTTGCCTGACCTAATCAACTAGCCCAACGAACCTCACTTGGTCCCTATCTCTCGGTTGGGAGGTCAGCCGGGCAGCTGTCTGCTATCTTCCTGTGCACTGCCTTATCTCCCTTCAAGGACAAACCATAGAACTGAACTCGAAAACATCTGAAGTTATGGCTAACATTCTCACACAACACAATCTCAGACTCACTCGCACCATACATACCCGACCTTATTCCCTACCCGCCCCATCCGTCTGCCTGTCTGTTATCTATCTCCTCTCCCACTCCATACAAAAAATCCCACCACGTGACCACGTGTACTGTGTCATGTTTATGTTTATGTTTTGTTGTGTTTGCTATGTAATGCTTGCTAAATTGCATTCTTGTATTTCTGGAGAGCGTAGGGCGGCGCCTGAATAATCGGCTGCGGCCCGGAGGCTTGCTCCAAACTTCATTTCGTTATACTGTACTTGTACATGTGTAATGACAAATAAACTTCAACTTCAACTTCATTAAAACCAAATGTATTCATCAGTGATTGTATATCAAGGGCAGGTACACGTTTGTTTGCATTTTATTTAGTTCTTTCACTGGAACGAATAAAGAGTCTCCACGGATATATCTATACTGCGATCTGTTTCAAAAAAGTCACTTTTTCAGTGGCATAGACCTACGACTCGCTTAGACTTCTGCTTGCATGGAGTATCCGATTCATATCAGATTTATTTATTTCCAAGTTTGAGTGAGGCCTGAAACCGATCTGAGAATATCAGAATCCATGTGCTTTTTTCCTGCTTACACGTTCGCCGGTCATATCCGATCTGTGCCACACGGGAGGAAAAAATCTGAATTGGGTCTCTTGAACCATGCAGTGTAAATATAGCGTGGAGGCTAATAACAGATGTGTAATGTGTGATGAAGGATTTGTGCTATTTAGACTATTTATTCTATATTTGATTTGTATATTATTCTTAATATTTTATATTATTGTTGCTCTCTGCTCGTTACATTTTTTTATATATTTGATTGTATATATTTTTGGCACATCTATGTATAGTGTATATTTAAATTCTGATAACTTATACTGTCATATTTTGTGCAGAATTGTGGCGCTTGAAGGGGGTCTCGCCCAGGGCGTAATTCAATGTAGAACCGCCACTGGCAGTACTGTACTGTACTGTACTGTATATACACTACCAGTCAAACGTTTGGGATCGGTAAGACTTTATAATGTTGGAATTCCCTAATGAAGGAAATCTCTTATGCTCACCAAGGCTGCATTTATTTGATCAAAAATACTTAAATATTATAGCAATTTAAAATAGCTGTTTTTTTTTTATCTTAATATATATTTCAAACTGTAAAATATCAATGTGATGGCAACGCTGAATTTTCAGCATCATTACCCCAATCTTCAGCGTCGCATGATCCTTCAGAAATCATTCTAATATGATGATTTTGTGCTTAAGAAACTTTTCTTATTATCATCAATGTTGAAAACAGTTGTGCCGCTTAGTTTTTTTTTTGTGGAAACCATTATAAAAAAAAATTTAAATGTTTTTTTGATTGGTCCAGAACATCATTTTTGAAATATAAATCTTTTGTAACATTACAAATGTTATTTAAAATATCATAAAACCACTAGACCAGTTACACAGTGCACCTTTAAGCACTTTAATCCATCCTTGTTGAATGTTAATTTCTTTCAAAAAATGTTACTGACCCCAAACTTTTGAAAATGAATTGTCACAACATTTGTCATTGTGTTTTAAATTTGTAAAATGGAAGTTCTCTTTATTTGTGTTGGGACTATGTAAATAGTAAGTAGTCATCATGAATTGAACCTGAGCAGGGTTTGTAGTTCCATTTCTAGTCCCCAGCATGCTTTGCATAAAGAGTAAATGTTGAAAGGACATTATTTTATGTGTTTTTGAGCAAGTTAAGAAAGGGGAAAGACTTTAATGTTTAATGTTGCATTATGTTGGATTTTAGAAGAGTTTCTATTATGTTGGAGTTTAGGAGTTAATGTTGTGGTGAAGAGTGGAGCTTGTACCCAATGACGGGTAGACAAAGAGTATGCTGTGTGTTGCTTTTTCAATGAGCAGTTACACTGCAGTTGTTGCTAGTAGCTAGTTTCCGCTTTGTTGTGCTGTATACTGCATAACTGCATAGTTAAATATAATTGCATTCAGCATCCTAGTGTGTGCTACTGCTAGCTACTAGTAACTGCCGGAGGCTCATTTGAGTTAATTGACACATCTAATATTATTGAAGTTTACTGAGTTGAATTGGTTTGAGTTTACAAGACAATTTCATGTTAACACAGTATGCAAATGAGTCATTTATATAATATAATTAAATGGTCAAATCATTTTTTATTTGAATTTTTTTGTGTAACAGTTATGCTGTCTTACAATATATTGTAGTAATAGTCTTTTTTTTTTTTTTAAAGCAGCCATATTATCCTCTTTAGTAGGCCTACTATTTTGTCTCCCAGAAGTCCACTTATAATGTTAAATAAATATACATTACATATTAAATATCCTCATCTCCATCTTCGCTCTCACCCTCACGCTCTCTCCTTGCCAGATTGTCACTATGACCTCATCTTCCTCATCACAGTATGACATCATCATCACCCTCATCAACTGGCAGTTGTGTTTTATACCTTTTTTAACTGCTATAGAAAATGTGCAGATCATAATATGAGCAGATATAATATGTGAATAAGTGCATTACAAAATCATGCAAAATGCTAATATATTTAAATCATTCTAACTCTTTTCTTTACAAATATAATATGTATCCAACCTAGTATGCCTGGTATGACCTTATGCGATTCCATATGGTACTATGTTGCCTTGAGGCAACAGTTTGTTGTTACTACTTCTAAAATATTTGATGATTATGTAAAGTTATTTAAAGTAAATTAGTGAAAATGCACTTTTCATTGGAGAAAATATGTAGACAGGACACAAAATGGACCCCTGTGGGTCATGTGACCACTTTTTTGCATTTTCATTGATTAGCATTTGAGTTCTTCTTCCCTGAGATAGGTTTGACCAATAAATGGGTGTGTCATTTTATTAAAAATAAACTAAAATAGACTATGTTGCCCAGACGCAGCAACATACCATAGGGGGTTAAGAATTAAACTGTAACAGTACTGTAAGACTTCTGTTTATAAATGATCTCTATTATGATTGGCTAACCATGTCAAAACTACCAGCCCTAACATTGTCATCAATCATGATGTGGGCTCATTTACTGCATACTAAATACATTTATCAACCAACTTTAATTTTTAATATTAAAGTTGGTTGATGGTATATATATTTGATTGGTATAATAAATATATATATATATATATATATATATATATATATATATATATATATATATATATATATATATATATATTGAGTTTTGACCCCTTTTCGCCTTCAGAACTGCCTTAATTCTACGTGGCATTGATTCAACAAGGTGCTGAAAGCATTCTTTAGAAATGTTGGCCCATATTGATAGGATAGCATCTTGCAGTTGATGGAGATTTGTGGGATGCACATCCAGGGCACGAAGCTCCCGTTCCACCACATCCCAAAGATGCTCTATTGGGTTGAGATCTGGTGACTGTGGGGGCCATTTTAGTACAGTGAACTCATTGTCATGTTCAAGAAACCAATTTGAAATGATTCGAGCTTTGTGACATGGTGCATTATCCTGCTGGAAGTAGCCATCAGAGAATGGGTACATGGTGGTCATAAAGGGATGGTCATGGTCAGAAACAATGCTCAGGTAGCATTTAAACGATGCCCAATTGGCACGAAGGGGCCTAAAGTGTGCCAAGAAAACATCCCCCACATCATTACACCACCACCACCAGCCTGCACAGTGGTAACAAGGCATGATGGATCCATGTTCTCATTCTGTTTATGCCAAATTCTGACTCTACCATCTGAATGTCTCAACAGAAATCAAGGCTCATCAGACCAGGCAACATTTTTCCAGTCTTCAACTGTCCAATTTTGGTGAGCTCGTGCAAATTGTAGCCTCTTTTTCCTATTTGTAGTGGAGATGAGTGGTACCCGGTGGGGTCTTCTGCTGTTGTAGCCCATCCGCCTCAAGGTTGTGCGTGTCGTGGCTTCACAAATGCTTTGCTGCATACCTCGGTTGTAACGAGTGGTTATTTCAGTCAAAGTTGCTCTTCTATCAGCTTGAATCAGTCGGCCCATTCTCCTCTGACCTCTAGCATCAACAAGGCATTTTTAAGCCCCACAGGACTGCCGCATACTGGATGTTTTTCCTTTTCACACCATTCTTTGTAAACCCTAGAAATGGTTGTGCGTTAAAATCCCAGTAACTGAGCAGATTGTGAAATACTCAGACCGGCCCGTCTGGCACCAACAACCATGCCACGCTCAAAATTGCTTAAATCACCTTTCTTTCCCATTCTGACATTCAGTTTGGAGTTCAGGAGATTTTGACCAGGACCACACCCCTAAATGCATTGAAGCAACTGCCATGTGATTGGTTGATTAGATAATTGCATTAATGAGAAATTGAACAGGTGTTCCTAATAATCCTTTAGGTGAGTGTGTGTGTGTATGTATATATATATATATATATATATACATATACATATATATATATATATATATATATATACATATACATATATATATATATATATATATATATATATATATATATATATATATATATATATATATATATATATATATATATATATATATATATATATATATATATATATATATATATATATATATTAGGGTGTAACAATACACCTATGCCACGATTAGGTTCATATCATGGCTTTGGAGCCACACCTTTGTAAATTATCTTATGAACTGGTTTGTAAATAATGAAATAATTTAGAAATGATAAATTGATCATTAATAAAGTATGAAAATACAATTATTAAACACATTTTTATATATATATATATATATATATATATATATATATATATATATATATATATATATATATATATATATATATATATATATATATATATATATATATATGGACATTGTTATATCACAGAGAGCAAGCCTCTATACAAAAATGTATGACCCACACACAAGTAATGTCCCACTTTAGCCTACTTAATAAACACATTTTGTATGAATATGACTAATACTGATGAATAAATAGGCCTATAAGGTAATGCTTTTAAGGTAATAACAGTTTTTGTTAATACAATAAAGTAGCCACCACCACTAATTTAAAAATATACAAAATAGCATAAAGTGAAAATAAAGTGCTCCTGATGAACAGAATGAACCTGAATCATACCTGCTTGCAAATCCTTCCCAGCTAACATGTCGTACCATTTATGCAATTTTATTGGTACTTCACTTTTATTTCATGACTTACGGCTTGACAACGTAACGTTGCATGATCGTAGTTTCTCTTTATCTGTGAAGTGATATTCACGCGCGCACCGCCACATTTGCGCGTGTAGTTGAAGAGTGTGTGCTACGAGCACAGTATAACGGCTGACAGAACAAGACATAAAAGTTCGGCTTTCTAAGGTGAGAGAGACGTTTTATTTCGTAACAAGCTATGAAAATGACACTGACATATAGCCTTACAACATATCATCTGACCGCAGATACCGAATCGGGACAACGCATTTTTCTCAGGCACTCCACGACCAACTCAGAACGGTCCCTTGACAAAACCAGCTGAAAAACACTGCTGTTGAGAAAACCCTCTCACTGGGGACCGATGTTGCTGGGGCTTCAAAGTAGCATTTAGCCAACATGGCTAAATGGGGAAACTGGCTTTCTTTGTCCTTCAACCATGCAACTTGAGCAATCACCAAGTCACTTGACATGCACTTGGAAGACAAAAGTTAGTGTATATTTAAATATTTAAATTATATATGTATATATGTGTATATATATATATATATATATATATATATATAATATGGTGATTTGTTATACTGCTTTCTGCAGAGAAAGTATGGACTTGCTACTGCTAATAGATTCACAGACACGCTGCTGTGAGCATGTAAGATATGCTGCCGCTGTATAAATAGACATGTATAAATCCCGTAGCAGATCTAGGCAGGTGGAGCTGGGGGAGGTGGAGGGTTTCAGAGGATCTCTGATAGCGCACTACAGGACTAGCCTACAGCACTGAACCAGGCAATTTAAATATTTAAATACAAGTAAACAATCTCATTGGCTGCAGGATCAGCAGGATTAGGCCAAGTCAACACCTCAAACTCGTTGTTGTGCTCCTCAAACCATCCCAGAACCATTTTTGGTTTGTAGCAGGGCACATTATCCTGCTGAAAGACACCATAGAATACTGTTTCCATGAAAGGGTGTACATGGTCTGCAACAATGCTTAGGTAGGTAGTACGTGTCAAAGTAACATCCACATGAATGGCAGGACCCAAGGTTTCCCAGCAGAACATTGCCCAAAGCATCACACTGCCTCCACCGGCTTGCCTTCTTCCCATTGTGCATCCTGGTGCCATGTGTTCCCCAGGTAAGCAACGCACATGCACCCGGCCATCCACGTGATGTAAAAGAAAACGTGATTCATCAGACCAGACCACCTTCTTGCATTGCTCGGTGGTCTAGTTCTGATGCTTACGTGCCCACTGTTGGCGCTTTCGGCGGTGGACAGGAATTAGCATGGGCCCCCTGACTGGTCTGCGGCTATGCAGCCCCATACGCAACAACCTGTGATGCACTGTGTGTTCTGACACCTTTCTATCAGAACCAGAGCTAATTTCTTGAGCAATTTGAGCCACAGTAGCTCATCTCTTTGATCGGAACAACATGGGACAGCCTTCGCTCCCCACATGCATCAATGACCCTGTCGCCGGTTCACCACTGTTTCTTCCTTGGAGCACTTTTGATAGATACTGACCACTGCAGACCAGGAACACCCCACAAGAGCTGCAGTTTTGGAGATGCTCTGACCCAGAGGTCTAGCCATCACAATTTGTCCCTTGTCAAACTCACTCAAATCTTTACGCTTACGCCCATTTTCCTGCTTCTAAAACATCAACTTTGAGGACAAAATGTTCACTTGATGCCAAATATATCCCACCCACTAACAGGTGCCGTGATGAAGAGATAATCAGTGTTATTCGCTTCTCCTGTCATAATGTTATGCCTGATCTCTACTTCAGTATAAAAGCAGAAAAAGCCTCTTAAGTCAAGAGTGCACTTGTGAGCATCACAACTTAATATAGAAACCTGACTCTTCAGATTTTGAGCAATAATGTGCATAATGTATAGATGTTAGTGGCTTGCACATACTGTAATGCACTCTGGGAATAAGCTAGTGAAAACTTGTGAAGGTTGTGTGTATTATCAGCAGGGTTACATTGGACACACAAAATAATAGTGTCCGATCAAAGTGACATCTTTGAATACATTCAAAACTGGAAGACTGCAGTAAAAACTTAAATGTATTGACCAAACCTTTGTGAAAATAGTACTGGTATGTGTGTATTTTAGTGTTTGTGTGTGTATTAGGAATCCATGAATCTTGGGCCATATACCATGATGCTGTATAGAGTGTGAGAGAGAACGCATAGGGGAGTGTTATCTGGGAAGGAGTCGTTTGATGTAAAGCACTATTGGAAGCCAGTCAGGTAAAACTGATGACCGCATAAAAAGGTGAGTTTAGATCGCCGGTTCTCCCGAAAGGAGTGACATGTGGAGCTACATTAGTAGTCCAAACGTGTCTAGTAGAGCAGATTAAGTGTTTAATATAAATAGGAGGAAGTAAAAGTTGAATGTACTTTTCTTGGATGTATTTCACCTTTGATTATAAATAACTTCCTCCTTCATGAGGACCCACATAGTTGTAGTTTAAGACCTGGTTAATTGTGCTGTCAGATCTGCTCAGTCAAACTCATGTACGAGCCGCCTGTTCATGGTCCGGCCCTTTCGTTCCTCAGATGGCTGCTTGATTGGATGTGTCTGACAGGTAGTTAATTTTCCAGACTGAATAGTCATGGTTGTAACATTGTGGTGGGAGATTCCCCAGTCTGTGGCAGTGATTAATGATGACGCCCTACGTGTTGTGTGCCTCTCTATGTCCGTAACAGTAGATTTGAGTTAGTGATGTTGGAATTGCTGAAATGTACCATATTAATCAAAGCATTTACTGTGATTTTGCTGGAATTTACTTGCAGTTTATTTTTTAATAGAATGTAAGTTGCAAAAAAGGTAATAAAATATATGTAAGCAATAAGGTATGAGAGTCTGCGCCTGCAACCCCTTCAGCCGTTACTTATTCACGATACAGAACTAGCCTCAAGTACCTTATTGCTTTTATAAAACGGTTACCACACAATACAAATATTAAAGCCAAAAAATATGTATCAATGCAACATTTTAATGAAGTTAAATCACTAAAAGCCTTCCTTCCGCTGGAAAAATAGTCCCTAACCATGAACAGCAACAGAAGTTACATTATTACGGCATTAGATGGCGGAAAAGACTGTCTTTATGAGTGAGTCAATCAGTAGCAACAACTTTTATATTGAAAGGACTGAAACTTGTTGTGAACACGGAAACCAGACTAAACTGACAAATGCTTTGACTATTGCTGTCAGGGCACAGGGAACTGTTACCTGTTGCTGTTATTTAACTGTTAAAAAGACAAGATATGGCAGCTGACATTCAAACTGATTTTTTATTATGAACATAGGACTGACCTGAAGGAAAATCTAAATGTAGGTAATACACTCGCTCACTCGATCTCTCACACACAGTAAGCCTCGATGAACAATATCAATGAGAACAAACATATGTTTATGTTGCTAACGTTTGCTAATGTTATTGTGTAATGATACACAGAACTGTTGGATGAAGCGGTCACAGCCGTGTTTTATTGTGAATAAAACACAGCTATTGACCAATCAAAATCAAGGACTGGAACTAACTGTTTTATAAAGTTTCTTATGCTCACCAGACTGGATTTATTGGATTAAAAAAAAATGCAATAAAAAAAACCATTGGTAGCACTTTAGCATACTCTTCTGTCATTAATCAATAACTACTAGGGGTGTGACGAGACACTTATCTCACGAGACGAGACACGAGATTGGGTTCACAAGAACGAGACAAGATTTTTACATAGTATTTTTAAGAAATCCTCAGTGATGAAATGCATGACTAGCAATATTGTTTGCAAGTTCATTGCAAGGTCAACTGACTGGCTCAACTGACTGGCTTCTTTCCTGTATGATTGTCTCTGAAGACCTTAGAACTGCATATGAGCTTCTTTTGACCTCCTAACTGAACTCCTTCCACAAAGTGATTGTAGATATTAAGTGCAAACAACCATAAAATACTCAATATCCAAAGTGCAACTTTTTTCTTCAAGCATGATACAGAGCTAAGAGATGGTTACAACTAGATCGCTTTCATATTGGGAGAAATTCACATGCCTCAGGGAGTTGCCACGGTCCAGTCCACTAACATGTTACATACACTCGTAACACACGCTCAACACGAGCACTTCACTAACATGTAACACACATTGCACAACAAATCCTCCGCCACGGTCCAGTCCACTAACATGTAACAGACTTGTAACACACGCTCAGTGCGAGCGCTTCACTAACACGTAACACACACTCATAACACACGTGTCTTCTCGTCATGTGATCAGCGCTGCGTACGTGGCACGAGATCTCGTCACACCCCTAATAACTACACAGGAGCAAATGAGTAACACAATATGAACATTCTAGTAACTAACAAACTCAGAATATTAACGAATTGGTAAGTATTAGCGCTTAGTTGATTGAGGTAGTTCACTATTAGCTAATCAATAACTATTATTTTTTTCCATAACTCCCAGGGAACTATTAAGAACTACTATATACAGTTTCAGAATTAATGTGAATAATGTATAATTACCTTTAATGACTTTAAGTTCATGGTAACCCACTAGTAATGACTCAAGTGTTACTACATCCTTCTGAAGAAATTATTAATTGGATCATTATTCTGAAGTGAAACGCATGAAAACTCCCTAGTAATGACTGAAGTCATTGTAAACTTTTGAGGTTTTTGTAAGGTTTTGGATAGAAATTTGATGGATTTGGTAACACTTCAGTCATTACTAGTAGGTTACAATGATATTCACTTTAGAATAAATAAATTCACTTTAGATCCAAATAAAGAAGAATTGAAGAAGACAGGAAGAAAAGTGCTTTCGCTAATAGACTAGATATATCACTTATGCATATGATTTTCACTTGATTGCACTGCACATATCATACGATTATTACGGAGGCAGCTGACTTTGATGGAGGAATTTGCAGCTTTACTTGCAAACTACAATTCATGTTCATCAATAAGGTGAGAACCAGGACTGTTATAAACCTAAATATACTTGATTTAATTGAAAAGTGTATCCATGTAGTAATAGTTTGGTGCTTCCTGTCATAATGATGACAGTAGCGCACAGCTGTTCCGTGCTCCGGCACGGTTAGCACTCACACTGCATGCGGACCACGCTCTGGCCCACCTCTTCCAAGCGCCGGCCAAACGAACCGCACCAGGGCACAGAACAGAGCGCTCACACTTGTCAAACGAACTCTGCTTTGGGGGTCAAACGAGCTCAACCGCGGTTCAGAGGGCCTGGTGTGAGTACACCCTAATTTTCACTTTGAGAATTTTCATTTTCGGGTGAACTATCCCTTTAAGAAAGCTATGCAATTCAGAATGCCAGTAATGTCACAACACATCTGTTTATAGACTTTATACAAAAGATTGCTTAAAACCAAACAGCTTTACAGTTTTAAACCAAAAAAAAAAAAAAAAAAAAAAAAAAAAAAAACTGTCAGTGTTGCTTAATTAGAATTACAACTTCAATTTATAAAGCGGCTCTCCAGTGTGTTTGTGTTACTCATGGACGTCTGACCTCGATGGACTGAACACAAGAAATGAACTGGAAAACATTTCCATGTCAAAAAGGCAACAACTTTTCCGGAAAGCTTGCTTTGGCAAGCTGTTTCAAACTCCCGAAACGAAAATCAAACAAACTTATGGCCTGATTTTGTTCAAAATGACTCCACGCCAGTTTGTTCTTGGCTTTCACTTGAAGTATATTGGGCCTTTAACAGCTAAGAATATATTTCTTCTTCATTTACTGATGAATGAGACCTGACTACAGATTGTTTGTACAGGCTGAAACGGGGTCTAACATAACTGGACACTTAAACATGGATACATCCCCTTGATTGCTATTCAAATAATTAAAATAAAAATGAAAGCCCTTTTGAGTTGTTTTTGTTACCTAGTGTGATGGAACAGGTTAACTTTATCAGCTCAAGAAGACAGTCTAAGCATCTTTGCACTCAGACTTTGTTGAAGTAACAGAGATAAAGCTATGGAGACAGAGGAAGAGGAAACTCTTGACAGTAGACAACTCTATCAATCAGACAAGCATGAAACAAACTCTCACAGCTCTAACAACCCTTACGTGTAGAAAGCAACACACCATGATGTTCTGATACTGGATTAGATGTCTCACTCAGCTCTATGAGTGTGTGTAATGTTCAGCCAGAGCCAGGAATATGACTCTTGAATTTTTCAGTGCGTATAATGACATTGTTCCGTAGTCTCTTCTAGGACATTCTGTGACATTATTCAGTAGTCTCTTCTTGTTTCTTTGTAACAAATGGCGTGAAGAGTGAAGAGGCGCATAACTTTCAGAAAATGTTGAATTATAATGGGATCAAAGTTAATGTCATACATTTTATTTGAGGTTTTCAACCCGTTACAAAAAAAACAGGACACGTCTAAATACAGTTGAAATAATTTTTTTAGCATTACACTTTCTTTAATTTTAAAATAAATTAAAATCGCTCTATAACTTGGGTAACAGAGTTGAGCGGTTGATGAATGCGGTCAACACTTTGGGTAAAAAAATCTGAAAATGGATTTAGATAATTTACTAAGGCTTCAAATTATGTTTATTCCTGTTTTTTTGTTTTTTTTTCCCTAATATGGGAATGTATTGGTAATTTTCCCTCTAATGCTTTATTTAAAAAGTCAGTGTACTGTAAACATACAAAGTGGCCACTAGCTTTTTAACAGTTTGACGAGATCTGGATCTTCTAATTGCTCTACAGGGAGCATAAAATGATTGTGCAGTTCTGACAGACTGAGACTTAACATTCCTTATGAGAATAAAATAGGGACATAAATGTTTTTACAAATAAAAAAGAGCCTAGGAGCTCTATTAATATGAAAGGGTTAAGCACAAAATTCGGGTTTGCACTATGTGCCAGTCCGTGTGCGTGTATGAGTGTGTGATCTTGCATGCTTTTATCTTTCTGCTGCTGGCCACACTTTGATGGTGTGTGTGTTGCTTCTGTAGTTTCCATCCCTGTCAGATCCCGGTTAAAGGAATCAAAGTCCAACCGAGCCAGTCATAGTGATTTGAGACCCACAACAGAAGGGAACACTGAGCCAAGTAATTTCGCCAGCATTTATGAAACGGATGGTTTTGGAATGTGGCCTCATAACTCTTCAGCAAGAGGATGAGACGGCCCTTCTGCCTTCTCTGTGAGTGTGTGTCTTATGATAGGCTGTTGTATTTACTCATCCTCATTAACCAAAATGGTGCCCATTTCTCCAGCAGCCATCTGGAAAGGAAATGTGACTTTTGGTGCATGGTTCAGCTGTATGCTGCCAATTTATGCACACTTAGATTAACACACAAACGATGGTTTGACAGTCATGATGGGGAATTTTGGGGTCAGTAACTTTTTTTTTTTTTTTCGGTAAAGGTAATCTATACGGTGCCGGGGCTTAATAAAGTCCTTCTGAAGCGAAGTAATGTGTTTTTGTAAGAAAAAATATCAATATTTATAACTTTATACACTATAATCACTAGCTAGTCTAGTTCTGGCAACCCTGACCCAACCACTGATCTATATAGAGAACTGGATTGCTCACAACGTCATAAAAGCCACCACGCCGCCTAATTGGCATTCCCTAGTAAGCTCACACCTTCTGTTGAATCAATAGGAAATTATATGACTTTACTGAGAAAACATTGGAGACACCGCTTTTCTATCTGAAGTCTCCCTGTACATTCTTACAACCAGGGTTTGACATTACATTTTTTGCTCACCAGCCACTGTGCAAGTTACTAGCCACTCAGCATTTTCACCGGCCACAATTTTGCTGTTTGGAAATTACATTTTATATGATTAAAGTTGACTTTGGCATGCTTAAATTACTTGATTTTGAGTCATTTTAGTTGATTTAAAACCCTACAATGAATATCAGCTGGTATGTGCAGGTGGGCAAGGGGTGGGCAATATGAGCATAGGCTAATATGAGAAATGTAATATGATACAAGTTATTTTTGTTAGGCTATATAAAAGAACAAATAAGCAAATTACAAAAACAATAGTCAATTTAAAAAACATTTTTTTCAGATACAGTTGGTTTATTTAATATGTATACATTTATTTAACATCTGTAGTTTGATTGCCATTAATAACGGACTGGTATTTAATTGGGCTGCTGAATACATGGATGTAATATTCACACATATCCAGTTATTACCCACCTGTTTACGCACAATTAAGCCATAACTGACTGTGTTCATGCAAGATACTCCACATGATGGACATTTTGAGAGAGAGAGAGAGAGAGAGAGAGAGAGAGAGAGAGAGAGTGCTTCTGTTGTGTGTCATTCAGTGTGATTCCGCCTTTCCCGCCTTCACTAACTCCAAGTTAATCGATAAAGAATCATAATTGAATTGAAATTTTGTGATACGACGGTCTTGGCATTTCATTTGGCTGTAGGCTGAAATTATATTCATCCCGCGGGTTGGCGGGTGTTAATGTCAAGCCCTGCTTACAACACAAACGTCCTAAGCATGAAAATGGTTATTTGTTTAAAGTCAGGAATTTTCCCTGCTTATGAAAAAGTTACATTCATATTCATTACAGTAGTGAACATCAGCTCGGCGGGCGGACGAGACACTTCAGCGTAATATGCATTACAAATGTCAAAGTGCGCATTCTGAAATCGGAATAAAGATTTATGCCTTGTAAATTGAAATCATCAACTGTTGTGTATGTATTTATGTTGTGTTGTAATTTTTTTATTCACACAGTAGGCTAACTGCAAATGTTTCAACAATGATTTTGTTAACAGCATGCATTTCGAAGCAGTTAATGATTGAAACGATTATTAAATTATTAATTAATTCAACAACATGGCATACATAACACTTTACTCGTATGGAAACTGTAAACGCCATACATTTGTGCTGTCTTTAAGAGTCTGAAATAAATTACTCAATCAGGGAATAAAATACATGCATCATGACTTATTCAGGCAGATAACGCTGACTGTTTTATTTCAGAGATGATGCATGGCAAACTTTGAATTTTAATACAATATAGTGCAATATAGTAACAGTGGCTTGTATCAATATTTATTGTATAAGCTATTCAAATCAATTTCTGCAGCTAATCACGGATATATGTTATTGTTTAATATTTCCTCCATAATTGCATACATAAATATATTTTGTGTTAGTTCAGTTACGTTACCTTTGTTGGCAGTGGGCAGTAGACACACCCACATTAACGATTTCGGTCCCACTTTATATTAGGTGGCCTTAACTACAATGTACATATTGTGTTCTTAATGTATTGCAAAACACTTTTGCTGATATTGAGGTGGGATATGGTTAAAGTTTAAGGGTTAGGTGTAAGGGAAGTGTCAACAATGTCTAATATATATATATATATATATATATATATATATATATATATATATATATATATATATATATACACTCACCTAAAGGATTATTAGGAACACCATACTAATACTGTGTTTGACCCCCTTTCGCCTTCAGAACTGCCTTAATTCTATGTGGCATTGATTCAACAATTTGTGGGATGCACATCCAGAGCACGAAGCTCCCGTTCCACCACATCCCAAAGATGCTCTATTGGGTTGAGATCTGGTGACTGTGGGGGCCATTTTAGTACAGTGAACTTATTGTCATGTTCAAGAAACCAATTTGAAATGATTCGAGCTTTGTGACATGGTGCATTATTCTGCTGGAAGTAGCCATCAGAGAATGGGTACATGGTGGTCATAAAGGGATGGACATGGTCAGAAACAATGCTCAGGTTGGCCGTGGCATTTAAACGATGCCCAATTGGCACTAAGGGGCCTAAAGTGTGCCAAGAAAACATCCCCCACACCATTACACCACCACCACCAGCCTGCACAGTGGTAACAAGGCATGATGGATCCATGTTCTCATTCTGTTTACGCCAAATTCTGACTCTACCATCTGAATGTCTCAACAGAAATTGAGACTCATCACACCAGGCAACATTTTTCCATTCTTCAACTGTCCAATTTTGGTGAGCTTGTGCAAATTGTAGCCTCTTTTTCCTATTTGTAGTGGAGATGAGTGGTACCCGGTGGGGTCTTCTTCTGTTGTAGCCCATCCACCTCAAGGTTGTGTGTGTTGTGGCTTCACAAATACTTTGCTGCATACCTCGGTTGTAAAGAGTGGTTATTTAAGTCAAAGTTGCTCTTCTATCAGCTTGAATTAGTCGGCCCATTCTCCTCTGACCTCTAGCATCAACAAGGAATTTTCGCCCACAGGACTGCCGCATACTGGATGTTTTTCCCTTTTCACACCATTCTTTGTAAACCCTAGGAATGGTTGTGCGTGAAAATCCCAGTAACTGAGCAGATTGTGAAATACTCAGACCGGCCCGTCTGGCACCAACAACCATGCCACGCTCAAAATTGCTTAAATCACCTTTCTTTCCCATTCTGACATTCAGTTTGGAGTTCAGAAGATTGCCTTGACCAGGACCACACAAATGACAAGGAAGCACAAAAAAAATTAACATACAGTACACAAGAGTATATACAAGCAAGAGTTGGTTGTTAGTCACCAGCAGCACAGCACCTCAAACAAACAAACAATGACGCTCAAAACTGTCCTGTTACTATTGCTAACATTACAACCAGTGTTGGGGAAAGTTACTTTGAGTTAGTTACTTTTTAAGAAAAAGTAATGTGTTAAGTTACTTTTTCTCACTTGGGCTGGGCTTGTTTGTTTGTTTATTTTTTATTTAATAGAAAAAGTTCTATTTTTGGGCAAAAGTAAAGACCCTTTCACACCAAAATTGAAGAAATAAGCCTCAGGCTGAAGGAAATGCAAATTTACGCCTTTACAGTAGAGGGCGCAGCTCAAGCAAACCTTTCAGCTGTGCTGCCCTTCTGGATCGCAGAAGAATTCCTGGCAGGAGAAGGAAAAAAAACACTTACTTCACCAATAAAGACACATTTTTGCTTATGGTTTAACTGAATTATTGAAGGTCAACAGCAAGTACATTGGTCAATAAAGTGAGATTAAATGCATACATATATTTGTTTTATTTAACATACTTAATAATTGGAAGTTTGTGTAATATTCTGATTTTGCATTGGCTGATTTTATTCATTTTGAGGAATACTGAATCTTTTTTGTGCAAGTGAGATTAGTAAATGCATGTTCACATTTAGTCTAGAACTACAAAAAAAAAAAAACATCATGTTCACACAGCGCTCACAACACCTCTGCACTTAGGATTTTTCTCAAAATTGGGACAAAAGAGCTGTCAGTTTCTTGGAAAAGTAATCTGATTATATAACTGAAGTTACTTGTAATACGTCCCCAACACTGAATACGATAGCATATTTTGGTTCTGTGAAGCATAGCAAAAGCAACCCTGTGCGTCCATTTTCAGGCCTTCCCGCTTAGTTCTCTCCAATGCTGGAAAGCTTTTCTAATATTAATGGGGGCCCAAAGCTCTTGCCTGGTCATAACCCTTCTTTTTCCAGTGATATCCCTCTGACATTTTCTCTTTTGTAAAGTCTCTCTTTGTACAGTCTTTCTTCAAATCTCCCTCTTGCTTACTCTCTCTCCTCCCCCATCATGAGTGGACACGCCCCCTACTGCTGATTGTGGTGCTCGGTCTGATCCCCTTTTTAACAGAAATCATTTCTCTTTTTCTCAGAATTTCTCAGAAATCACTTACTGCACCTTCACGACATTTAATATTATCACGTTATTATCCTCACAGGGACCTTTGATTATTCTCCACAACACAGACCAGCAATCACACAGACACTTAAGTGAGGACGTACCATAGATTTTTGTTTACTTGAGGACATTTCCATATGTGACATCAGCAGAAGGTGTTGTCGGATCTAGTTTATTCTAACGCTGTAACAAAGCAAACCCACACTCACATGGAGTTATACCTTCAATCTTTTGCCTTAGATAACAGGGTGCTGTTTTCATCTTGGGCATCTGTAGTGTTAATGTGAGAGAGCCAGTGCTGCTTTTATCTTTTCATTCAAAGGTAGAAACCGATAGAACAACTGAAAGAGATGAGAACGACTGTGGGAGAGAGATTGTGGGAGCTGAGATAAACCCACAGAAATCTTAAGGCATGGGATATTTAACCATAACCTAAATTGGCATGACTGAATATTGTGGTCAACTGTTTGTTTTAAACTATAACTCAAGATGTTACTTATACCAGAACGCTAACATTTTACAGAGAGTCAAGGTCGGCTCTACCAAATAAAATATTTTCTTAATATTGTCAGATTTCACTGTCAATCCATTTCAAATATACCTTGTCTTTTGCTCAGATGCATTGCATTGATTTTGAATGTGAAGTTCACTAAGGTGTCTTGAAAAGATCAATTCCATGTTCTTTTCTCTTCTCTCCATCACTGACTCTCCATCTTCTCTCAGGTGTCAGACAGGTGTGATTACGTCTACGTGAATGGCAAAGAGATGAGGGGACGGGTCCGGATGCTGGTGAACTTCACGTACGGTTACCTGAGGGCTCAGCTGGAGGTGAAGGTCTGGATTCCCAAACTGCCCCTGCACATTGAAGTTTCAGATACTGAACTCAGTCAGATCAAAGGCTGGAGGATTCCCGTAAACAGTAACGCACAGAGGTACAAATCTTTGTGATGGATTGAGAGAGTATTGAGTGATCGGCAATCACCTGGTTTCTGCATATGCAGTGAAAACTCAGCAGATTTCTACAGAAATTAAAACACTTGTCAATCTCAAAGTTCTACACATCTCAGCCTTTAGTGTGTTTGTGATCTGTAGTTGCCAGGGTTTTCATCTGGGGTCAGTGAGGTACAGACCTGTAAGTATAGGGGTCTGTAGCAAATTAGCTCAAAAGGGAAATACGAGTAATTAATCATAACTTATGATTAATTATGAATATTTGGATCCGTTAATCTGACACTTAAGTGAGGACATATCATAGATTTTTGTTTACTTGAGGACATTTCCATATGTGACATCGGCAGAAGGTGTTATCAGATCTAGTTTATTCTAACACTCTAACAAAGCAAACCCACACTCACATGCAGTTATACCTTCAATCTTTCACCTTAGATAACAGGGTGCTGTTTTCATCTTGGGCATCTGTAGTGTCCTGTTAAATGTGAGAGAGCCAGTGCTGCTTTTATCTCGTCTGATTAACTTGATGTAGCTAAATTAATATTACAATTAATTTATCAGTTCGTCCAACGAACACCATATTGATTATTAATTCTAAGAAAGGGATATTTTTCATGGCCACAGAAAAAATTATTCTTTCCTAGCAGGTACAGCGCTCAGAGCGTGTGACAAGACCATAAATCATGAAATTGATGTTGTAGCAAGCAGAGGATCAGAACCAAATACGTATTGTGCACAAGTTTTATTAACTAAATCACAAACACAACGCATACACACAATCACACATACATGGGTAAAATGGAAAGTGACAGAATGAAACCGGAAAACCGAAATGAAGCTATGGAAAAGAGTCATTAACCATGAAAAGAAGCATCAGCTTGTTATTTTCAAAGCACATCGTTAAGAGGATTTTACTGCTTATCCCTGTTTAGTGAAAATATGCGATACGTTGCAGTTGAAGCAGTTTTGTAAAGTTCCAGATTTGATTGTTCTGTGAGTCGATGGTGTTGAAGTTGCAATTGATTTCTTCTGCGTTGACTGAAGAAGATATGAATCTGCACAGTTAGTTTGACTCCGTCATGGTCGAGAAAGTTGCACATGGCTTGAGGTGTTGGGCCTACCGGCCCACGACCGTGTGTTCGGACTGGGTTTCCGGACCCACACCCGCACAGCAACCAGGAGAAGCAGGCAGGAAGAGAGAATGGGATCTGTGTGGGGGCCTTTTAACCTCTGAAGATGGCCTCTCCTCCTAGGGGTCAGTGAGACAATCGTGCTTTCGGAGGGAAAGTTTTACGATCCTTTGTCTCAAGTAGATCATTTGCATACGGATTGATTGCTGATGAAGAAACTATTAAAGATTCTTGTAATACTAATATGTTGCACAGGTATTGACATATAATATATACACAGTCATTCAGATCTTTAAAGTACTACTCTGTAGACACCAAACAAGGTATAGTTGAGGTTCTATCATAAAACATGCATAAAACAAAATGCCGTATGAGAGTACCACTACACAAGACAGTAATAATCATACACACAATGTACTGGGATGCATGTTCATTTATAGATCAGTTTGTCTAAAAATTAATTTATAGTTAGTTTTAAGGGCTATGGGTCTTTCATATGGCCTTTGCTTTCCACATTTTTCAAGCTATAAACAGTCTTATCTGATGGTAGCCCTGGTAACTGAGGTCCTTCTTGCTCTAAGTGGCATTTTGGAGAATGGTTCCATAGCCCCAGAGTGAGTTTTAAAGATTATTTGTTAAATATAATGTGTGTGTGTGTGTGTGTGTGTGTGTGTGTAGCCACTTTTCCGCTGTCGGCTGAACGATTCTAAGAATGTTAAGGAACGGTTCCAGTTATGTTTCCACTTGAGCCTGGTTCAAATATACACCATTCTCGGCCCAGTATTCTCAGCACGGTTGGCTAACCGTGTTGAACCATGCTGGTAGAATGCATTTAGTGATGTCGCCACTTAGGATTGGTCACTTGTATGTTGCCTGGCTAACAGTTTCTCTGTAGCTGCCTAAAATTAATAATACAATTAAAATAAATATCTGATCATACACCATAATGCGGTCTCTATTCACATCTCATATCATCAGTAAACCCTATGTTGTGGGGACCAAATGTCCTAGCAGTTTTTCCGACAGGATTTTGTGAAACTGCAGTGGGTGGACCTCTGTCACTCTAGGGGGGTCCGGTGCCATGGTCCCTCATAAGAAAATTTTGTACATTTGATAGTCCCCAAGGCCTGTAGGGCAAAATGTGTGTCACCTTTAGTACAGTGGGGGAAGTTGTAATTATCTGATTGGTCAGTTTGGATGTCTAATATTTGGGTTTAGTCACATGGTCAAGAAAGGGATAAAAGAAGATTTTAACTGTTGCTCTGTCTCTGCTATTCTCTGGCTCTCTCTTCCTGGGTCCTGCTCTTTGGCTCCTCTTCTTTCTCTCTGCTCTTGATTCTCTGGCTCTCTCTTCCTGGGGCCTGCTCTTGGGCTCCTCTTCTTTCTCTCTGCTCTTGATTCTCTGGCTCTCTCTTCCTGGGGCCTGCTCTTTGGCTCCTCTTCTTTCTCTCTGCTCTTGATTCTCTGGCTCTCTCTTCCTGGGGCCTGCTCTTTGGCTCCTCTTCTTTCTCTCTGCTCTTGATTCTCTGGCTCTCTCTTCCTGGGGCCTGCTCTTGGGCTCCTCTTCTTTCTCTCTGCTCTTGATTCTCTGGCTCTCTCTTCCTGGGGCCTGCTCTTGGGCTCCTCTTCTTTCTCTCTGCTCTTGATTCTCTGGCTCTCTTCCTGGGGCCTGCTCTTTGGCTCCTCTTCTTTCTCTCTGCTCTTGATTATCTGGCTCTCTCTTCCTGGAGCCTGCTCTTTGGCTCCTCTTCTTTCTCTCTGCTCTTGATTATCTGTCTCTCTCTTCCTGGGGCCTGCTCTTTGGCTCCTCTTCTTTCTCTCTGCTCTTGATTCTCTGGCTCTCTCTTCCTGGGGCCTGCTCTTGGGCTCCTCTTCTTTCTCTCTGCTCTTGATTCTCTGGCTCTCTCTTCCTGGGGCCTGCTCTTGGGCTCCTCTTCTTTCTCTCTGCTCTTGATTCTCTGGCTCTCTCTTACTGGGGCCTGCTCTTGGGCTCCCCCTTCTTTCTCTCTGCTCTTGATTCTCTGGCTCGCTCTTCCTGGGGCCTGCTCTTGGGCTCCCCTTCTTTCTCTCTGCTCTTGATTCTCTGGCTCTCTCTTCCTGGGGCCTGCTCTTTGGCTCCTCTTCTTTCTCTCTGCTCTTGATTCTCTGGCTCTCTCTTCCTGGGGCCTGCTCTTTGGCTCCTCTTCTTTCTCTCTGCTCTTGATTCTCTGGCTCTCTCTTCCTGGGGCCTGCTCTTGGGCTCCTCTTCTTTCTCTCTGCTCTTGATTCTCTGGCTCTCTCTTACTGGGGCCTGCTCTTGGGCTCCCCTTCTTTCTCTCTGCTCTTGATTCTCTGGCTCGCTCTTCCTGGGGCCTGCTCTTGGGCTCCCCTTCTTTCTCTCTGCTCTTGATTCTCTGGCTCTCTCTTCCTGGGGCCTGCTCTTTGGCTCCTCTTCTTTCTCTCTGCTCTTGATTCTCTGGCTCTCTCTTCCTGGGGCCTGCTCTTTGGCTCCTCTTCTTTCTCTCTGCTCTTGATTCTCTGGCTCTCTCTTCCTGGGGCCTGCTCTTTGGCTCCTCTTCTTTCTCTCAGCTCTTGACTCTGTGGCTCTCTTCTTGTGGCCTGCTTTTTGTCTCTCTCCCTATCTCTCTCTATTCCTATCTCTCAGGGAACATATGGTGGGTACGATTAATGGTATGAGTTTTTATCATCTCATCCATCTGTTTTGTAACTATTTTAAGTGTAACCATAGCAAGATTTTGTTTTTGACAAGATTGATGATGTGCTAACTAGTTTTGATTTGGTATTGACTTTGAAGTTCTACCTACTGCAATACAATATTGTCACACTATAGCAACGCTCTCCCACATATTTTGCTATTGTAACTGCGCTTATTTCCGTTGATGGTATAAGTAGCAGTGGGTGGTAATAGACCAGAAATGTACAGTTTTCTACCATCTTGCTAATAACGTTTCTTTAGTCATTCGGCAACCCTGCAGCCTGAACCACTGTAGGCGGAGCACCCTTACATCACATTTTCGATTTTAGTTTGTTTGACAGCAATGGGTCAAAACTCGACATTAAACACCTTTTATGTTATTATGAGAAGTTTAAATATATTTTTGGGCCGCCACAGTCTAGTAAATGAATGGGAAGCACTGAAATCTATTTGTGTCGTGGCCCCACAAATAAATCAATGTATGGGAAACACTGCCTAGTGATACCAAAATTTGTAGAATTTTTTTGTTGTTGTTGGTCCCTATGATGAAAACAGCAAGTGATGTTTTTTGAAAACGTAAAAATGCAGAAAGTTTTCTGTGATGGTAGGTTTAAAGTTAGGGGATGGAATTTACAGTTTGTACAGTGTAAAAATTGTTATGTGTATGAAATATCCCCAGAAAACAAGAAAACGGCTGTAACCCGGAACGAGAAGCCGCGCCATTGTTTGACGCTATGACGCAACATTGAGTTTCACTGGAAAGGGAACTAAGGCTGAAAATCCTGCAGGTAGAAACGTAAAAGAAAAGTTAAGAAAATGATCCAACAATTATTTTAAATATGTGTTTGGCAGAGAAAAGGAAGCATATATCCCTAGCGAGCACATGAAACTTTCAAAATGATCAAATAATTGAAGACAAATTACAGCAATTTTCAGCCCAAAGTATTTCCAGAATAAAAACTTATTTAAAAAAAAAAAAAAAAAAAAAAAAAACTTTAAAGGGGAAAATGCACAAAAATCCTCATATTAATTTGTACTGAGAGGAGTGCAGTGCGAAGAATGTGAGAATCCCCACACAGTCACAGAGAAACAAATCTTACAGTAGTGCCGTGAACCCATGATAGTACAAAGGACGTGATACAAAAGAATGTGAATATGAAATCTAGAATGGACACTGTTGAGCTCCACTGAGAAACAGTAACACTACAATTTCCATTTATTTCATAAACAATCATATAATCATTATTAGAGCAGTAGTTCGTATTAAGCATTTATATTAATTTCATTCAGATGTAAGTTCACGTTCATATCTGAGTATGAAGATACTGTATATGAATCAGACCTTCATGATTCCAATTATTAATATGCATTATGTAATTTGTTATAAAGTCTTATTAGGGTTGTTATAGTTATTAATTAAATATATAGTATTGACTTTGTGGGTGCTTGGGTTGGCTAATTCTGGGTGTGGTTTCTGAAAATCTGTAATAGTAGAAAATCCTTGAGTTATGAAACAATCACATTAAGGGGGTTGATCATGTTAAACCTATTGCAAATGCTCCTGGCTGCAATTTCCCAGCATGCACCTATAATATTTAGTTGTCATTCGAAACTGAAGTACGAGGATACATTTCACCTCTCTCCTTATAACCCACAGGGAAGCTTGGGCTTGTGAATTCAAAATAGAATAAAGTCAATATATAAGATTTCCTGGAGGTATGGAGGCAGTTTCCTCTACGTCTCCATTTCTCCATGTCCCATGTGGAATGACTCACATTGCGTGTGAGAAGTTGAGAATACAGAATATAAAATATGAAGCTCTACATAGGTGAAATTTTAAGTTCCCGACGGGTTGCTCTGGGTCTACATGTATCAGGTGGATTGTGAATCCAAGGGAAGCTCTTGAGACGGTTACAAAATTCATTGAGAGTTTGAGCAAAGCCAGACGGGAGATCCCGTACATTGTGTGGCGGCATTCCTTCCCAAACTTCTCTACTAAATTTTTCGACAACATTAGTGAAGTACCTGACATGTACACTGTAGACTTTACTTTTTAAAAAAAGTACATAGGCAAGATATGCAGTTCAGCAGACTGACAGTGCTCTGGGATGAAGAGTGTGCTGACAGTGATGTGTTCATATCCATTTAGTTCTGCAAAATATCTCATTTAAAAAAGTGAGTCTGTATTTTGACCTGACTTATTTACTGTGTGAGACCATCAGAGCAGGTAGTGGAGGGGAAGGGGGATTTGACCTTATGTGGCGGGCCCCCTTATCCCTACTTGTGGGTGGGGCCCTGGCTCATGGTTTGCACCCTGGATTATCAGTACACCGCTGGTACACAACTATACTGGTTTGTTAGATGAAGAGCATGTTTTCATAACAGCCTGTTTTGTGGTTTATGTATGGATGCACATCGTAAAGCTATTAATGCTAATGAGTTGCCCTATGCGTGTCCACAGAATGAATAATTGTAGTATTCGAGACTGGTCTTGAGTACCATTTTTTCAAGGTCTTTGTCTTGTCTCGGTCTCTACCACATTTGTACTCGGTCTTGTCTCGGTCTCAGACTTGGAGGACTCAGGATTTTATCTCAAGACCAGTCAAGACCTCAACTGCTGGGATATTACTAAATTGCCGGTGCATTGTCTGATTTCTTTATTAACATCTATAATGTGATCGGATGTAAAACTTGCTGCTTAAGATGCAATCAATAATTTATTTCTGTGCCGGTTCAGAAATGAATGAGGGAAAAATGTCACCAAAATGCATGCAAATGCTCACAAAATTCAAGATACTGTTGCAAAAAAAGTACTTGTATGAGATCTTTTTTTATATAACGTGATATAATTAAGCAATATCACGAGAGCTGTTTTCACAAATTTGAGCATGACGACAAACATGACATTGCATTTATACAAACATTCAGTATTTAAAAAAAACAAACATATTTCTCATTTTTTTATGCATTTGTAATTTACCAATTTAGATGCATCTTCTGTACCTCGGCAGTGCAAAGATGAATTTTGTTGTAATGATTTCATCTGATTTGTAACAGCTCTATATAGTGTCTTATTCTAATTATATTTATTGATTACAAATACATTTTCAGGCGGTAATGTGGCTCTTTATGAATTTAAGGAGTGCTGGTCTTGGTCTTGGTCTTGACTCAACACACACTGGTCTTGATCTTGTTTTGGTCTCGGATTAGGTGGTCTTGACTACAACAGTACTGAATGCCAATTGCATATGCTTATTTCTTTTTTTTTGTTTTTTTACATCAACCTCAGGGGCGTACTGGCGTGGAGTCAAATGTGGAGCGGCGTGAGTTTTCAAGGTGGGCCACTGGGCAATATGGGCCAGCCCGTTACTACATAAATATATATGAAGAATGAATTATAGAAAATTTACGTAGCCTATATCCTTCCGTCAGCCCAGACTTGTGGCAATAAATCTATTTAGCGTGCTCAGTCGCAGTGCAGCGTCTAAAAGCACTCATCAGTGTCAATGTTTGAGATATCCAATCAAGTCAAAGGAAGCAAGATTTACGGCCCACAGAAACCGAGCTGTACGACACTTTAATGCTTGAAGAATGCGAGCCGAGGTAAGATAAGCAGCTGAAAATGACAAGACAATACAGCAATATTTTCTGAAAAAGATAAATAACGGACATTAATTTCTAGGGGTGCAAACTGATCAAACCTTTTCGAATTCCTCAGATTTGAATGTCATTTACGTCATTCATCACACAATACACAAAGAAACGTTAATGTAGCCGTTTTCAGCATAGCAGATAATGATGAACGTTTGTGTTTCTGTTTCCAGGCTTTCTTCAGTAATTTCACAATCATTTGAAAATTATTCGTAAAACTCAAAATATCATTTTCAAACTTACCCTAAAACTGGCAACTTTCATATTCAAGTAGCCTATGTCGTGTTAGGAAAGTGTCATATACTAAAATAAAATATATAATTTGCTGAATTTTGAAGGCTGAATTTATTGATCAAAAATACAGTAATAACCAAAATATTAAATATGAATACAATTTCAAATAGCTGTTTTCTATGTGAATATATTGTAAAATGTCATTTATTCCTGATCAAAGCTGAATTTTCAGCAATCATTACTCTATTCCTCAGTCACGTGACCTTTCAGAAATCATTCTAATATGCTGTATTTTTCATAAACATAAGAATTTTTACTCTCTTTTCCACAATTGGAGCTCTATTCCAGAAATGACAGGAAATGAAATCTCCTGAAATGACAAATAATATAACCACTAGAAAGGGACCATAAAACACATTCTGCACTACTTTCTAAGTCTTCTAGACCATACAAGAGCACTGCTGTTATATGGACTGATTTTATGGTAGGTATTGAACTTTAGTGATATTAAACTTCCCTGTATGGAAAAGAGATTGAAAAAAATTTTTTTACTATTTGCCATGTGCACCAGAAAAGACAAATCATAACGTAAATAAGTATGCCAGTCATTCATTAATGTTAATAAGCATTTCAATAAAAATATATATATATTGCTATTAATAAATAGCATTTCTATTTCTGTATAAATAGCATTTCTATTTTTATGTTAGTAAGTGGTGTTAAAAATTGCTTTGTGCATAATGAGCTGGTGGGTTTATGTGTGTTGCGGACCGGGCGTGATGGGCCGCTTTGTGCTAGAGATGCGCGGATGGGCTATTATTTCATCCGCAACCGCATCACAAAACTCACCATCCGCACCAACATTTTTCGACCAATTTTCAAAGCCGCACCGCCCGCCATCCGCTGATTGTTTTAAAGTCTATGGGTGATGCAAGGCGCTGTTGACGCAAGCTGCGAGACTAGAAAGCTCTTACCTGTTCTAGAAAGCATACTGATCCAATGCAGCAAAGATATTTAAAGGCTAAAATCCCTACTAGTATAGCCTATTGGCTATGAATATTGTATCCCCAGAATATCAGCAGTGAACTCCATCTCCGTTTCGCGCACAGGGAAAAAAATAAATAAATAGCCTAAATAAAATGCACATCGGCAAACATGATCTTACCTGAATAGACTAGTTTACAATGCCATCATTGTGATAAAAAAACGCAATTTGCTGCTATTTAGCCCACTACTAATTAATACCTATTGCACTTAATTTTTTTTGCAAAAAGAAAGAAAGCTTGAATAAAATAAGTCATTCACGTGATAGGCTTATTAACTCTACGCACTGTCATGTCAGGGTGTCGACTAGGACGAGCCTGAAAAATTAAACCGTTCATTTTGACTGCATGGGAAGAGAGCGCGTCTTTTTCAGGCAGACAGTGCAATTCATTTTATACTGCACTGCTTAACATGCAATTCATGTTCACATTTTTAATTGTCCATAACAACCCCAAAACTTGCCTGCTTGCCAAAGTTTTCCGACTATTTTTCTTAGCTTCTTTTTTTGCTGTGGATGTTATTGAGCTTGCAGAAGTTTAGCTCTTGCGTTCTTCTGAACATCTCGCGCTGCCATCGCCCGATGTCATTTCTGATGTCTCTTTTAAATGCCTATTCCCCGTGTGGTAGGCCTTCATACTGACAGCTGGGCTCATAGCTTGCAGGTTTGCTTAGTGGCCTACCAGACACTGCAGTGAGATGCGACATGATGGGAGATGAATCATCGGTCAACTTGCACTGTATTCTACTTTCTTATTGCACACTGGAGAGGAAAGAATGCTGCTAGGCTACCATAGGCTACTTAATTTAAGGTAGCAATTTTTAACAATGTATATATTTTTTTCATTTGATTGGTTCAACTGCCACCCGCCCGAATTTAATTAAAATCGCGGCTGTAACCGCCATCTCTACTTTGTGCCAGAAAGTCACGGGCCACTTTTTTGCCCCAGTCCACCCCTGATTAGGGGCATCAAAATTAATCGTTTCTACGATGAGGACGATTCGGTATCGGTTCAGTAATAGATCATAACCGATTATAATGTGCTGATTATTTTCTGACATCATTTGTCACATACGTGCTTTGTCGTGATAGCTTACAATGGCAGAGGGAGGCGAGATGCGAGTACGAGTAATTAAAAATGCTCCAACTACTTTAAAAGCAGACACCTACGACTTTACTTTCAGTAGTTTGTGCGTTAGCTTGATGAAGAGATATGCAGCTGCTCGTCTGAGGCAATGCGTGTTTCACTAGCGCTGTCATATCTGGCTATAACATATCTTATAGCCGATAACACACTCTCATACGTTTATTTTTTTAGCATTGTTGGGAGGAGTAAACAACCAGATGCATTTAGACTTTAGTTTTGACTGTAATGCGGCCCAGACCACCTCCTGAAGTGGCTTTTAGTATTTTGTGTATTTGTTCTAAATGCTCCTGCTGTCTTCTGTGCCCAGACTTGAGTTTTGTTTGATACATTCAAGAAGCGTTTTCTTTGAGCAGGTAAAATTAAAGGTTCAGTTCATATAACTGACTGACAGACATGAGGATGCAGTGCATCGTCAATGCATTGTGATGCATCGTGATATCGAATTGAACCGAATCGATGGCATGATAATCGTAAACGAACCGTGAGACCAGTGTAGGTTCACACCCTTACCCCGATCCACCTCTTGTTTTTACATCAACCTGCTCTTCACATGCACTTCTATTTATGTGTGTGTTTCTACCTGAAATACCATCCGGCCCAGCAGCTCTGACGCTTTCCTGACGCCCGAAGTCTGCCTGAACTTCATCCTCTGGAGACAGATGGTCAAAGCGTGAGAAACGCCGCCTTCGCAGAGGTGATTTAACTACAGAAGTAGAAGTAGAAAAGGTGCTTGTGCATGAGACTCTACATGAATAGCGCTCACATTAAAAGTCAAGCACCAGATTCCGTAGATTCTTTTTTTCTTTTAAAGTAATCAGAATATAAAACGTGAGAAAATATCTTAAATACTTCCAGTGAGAACTCATCTTCTACCTGATTTATATCTATGGATCTGAATAATATAGAAACTTATGGGTGGACTCTTTTAAGATTAATTAGCAAGCGACTGCCTAGCAACACCGTAGCAACTACCAACAACACCCAAGCAATGCCCCAGAGACCACTCTGAACATCTGTGTGAATTAGTAAATACATAGAAAGTTGTTAAGGCGACCTCTAACTTTTTGGCGACCTCTTGTTTTCTGCTGGTGCCGTCAGTGTGTTTTGTGACTGTGCTGTCTAATTTGTTTACTCTTTGGAAATCTCTGTTCAAATTAAGGTGAATATAATCAGTATGTACTATGTAATAATGATTCTTTGGACAACACTAGTCAAATTGAACTTAAATGAGACAAGTGAGAGAGCCCTACACCAGCAGGATCTTCATAGAGCAGTGTCTCCAGTAGTAGGAGGTTGTCTGTCATGGCGGATCGAGTGGACTCTAATGAGGGGCTCGATTGCCGTCCTCCTGACAGCCTCAATCTCAGAGAGCACTAACAAGATGGTCACCTGATGCAATATTCTGATTCAGTGACAGAGCCCCAAAGTCCATTCTAATGTCGCAGTCCTGTGGCAATAATGCACAATGCTGTGGTGACACCTTAAGAACCCACTCACTCATAATGTAGTATTCATCACACTAGTTACTTCAGCAGCACCCACACTCTGCTTGGTATTTCTAATTCAGACAAACTTAGATTGAAAAACCATACTTATAAATGGTGATTAAATTGACACAATAGAGTGCAACAGTCAGGTTCCGAATGTAAAAACACCATTAATTTTCTCCATAGCGAAATAGATTTTGAATGGTAACTTATAAATCTTTAAACACAGAACTACAGTGCACTACGAGGTTGTTAATCAATGGTATCTGCTTCTACTTCCCACTCCCATGAAGCACTGCGAATGACATAATCGAGTCATTCTCTCTACACTCAAAATATGTTCATGTTTGTGTATGTGTATGTGTATATACACGCATATACACATATACATGTGTGCTCCGCAATGTATATGTGTATGTGTGTGTGTGTGTGTATATTTTATATATATATATATATATATATATATATATATATATATATATATATATATATATATATATATATATATATGACCAAGTTCCTAGTATTGTGTTGTTCCTAGTATTGTCATGTTGGAAAATGCAAGGTCTTTCCTGAAAGAGACGACGTCTGGATGGGAGCATATGTTGTTCTAGAACTTGGATATACCTTTCAGCATTGATGGTGCCTTTCCAGATGTGTAAGCTGTAGGGGTGGCACAGTTCACAAAAAACACGGTTTGGTTCGCATCACGGTTTTAGGGTCTGGGTTTTCAGTTCTATACGGTTCTTGTTGTTTTTTCTTTTAATCACTAACACTCCAGAAATTCACTTCAGCTTAAATAGCTTAAATATCCACCATTTAGGATACAGTATTAAAAAAAATGTATATCATGTAGAAGTTGTTTCATGTTAATCATGTCAATATTGATTAGAACAATACACTGTGGCTTTCATTCAGCGTGAGCAACTTTTTGCCCAAACTTCAAAGGCCTGTTTAAATGATTAAAACTAGAAGTATATCTTAACTTTAATGTTACATTTATCATGTGAACTACTTATATACAACATGTTATATACATGCGTGTTTGGGACAGAGGGGAACATGGTCGCATTTGCAGCAGATATATGCTGCCCATCATAAATCAACCGAGACAGACAGGGGTCGGAGGAGAACACTGGAAAATGTGACAGAATGGACAATATTCGTCTGTATTTGCAATACACGAGCCGCGGTTGCGCAAGACAAACGCTGCCAGTGTGAATGCACAATGGGCACGCGTGGCTCTGGCTCTCCATACACACTGCTCGCCTTTATTTGAGTCCAGCTGTGTTCGATTTTACTGATTGGACTTGATTAGGAAAGCCACACACCTGTCTATGTAAGACCTTACAGCTCACAGTGCATGTCAGAGCAGATGAGAATCATGAGGTCAAAGGAACTGCCTGAAGAGCTCAGACAAAATTGTGGCAAGGCACAGATCTGGCCAAGGTTACAAAAAAATTTCTGCTGTACTTTAGGTTCCTAAGAGGACAGTGGCCTTAAATGGAACCCTTCCTAGAGCTGGCCGTCTGGCCAAACTGAGCTAGCGGGGGAGAAGTACCTTGGTGAGAGAGGTAAAGAAGAACCCAAAGATCACTGTGGCTGAGCTCCAGAGATGCAGTCAGGAGATGGGAGAAAGTTGAAGAAAGTCAACCATCACTCCAGCCCTCCACCAGTCGGGGCTTTATGGCAGAGTGGCCAGACGGAAGCCTCTCCTCCGTGCAAGACACATGAAAGCCTGCATGGAGTTTGCTAAAAAAAAACACCTGAAGGACTCCAAGATGGTGAGAAATAATATTCTCTGGTCTGATGAGACCAAGATAGAACTTTTTGGCCTTAATTCTAAGCGGTATGTGTGGAGAAAACCAGTCACTGCTCATCACCTGTCCAATACAGTCCCAACAGTGAAGCATGGTGGTGGCAGCATCATGCTGTGGGGGTGTTTTTCAGCTACAGGGACAGGACGACTGGTTGCAATCGAGGGAAGGATGAATGCGGCCAAGTACAGGGATATCCTGGACGAAAACCTTCTCCAGAGTGCTCAAGACCTTAGACTGGGCCAAAAGTTCACCTTCCAACAAGACAATGACCCTAAGCACACAGCTAAAATAACAAAGGAGTGGCTTCACAACAACTCCGTGACTGTTCTTGAATGGCCCATCCAGAGCCCTGACTTAAACCCAATTGAGCATCTCTGGAGAGACCTGAAAATGGCTGTCCACCAACGTTTACCATCCAACCTGACAGAACTGGAGAGGATCTGCAAGGAGGAATGGCAGAGGATCCCCAAATCTTGTTGCATCTTTCCCAAAAAGACTCATGGCTGTATTAGATCAAAAGGGTGCTTCTACTAAATACTGAGCAAAGGGTCTGAACACTTTGGACCATGCGATATTTCAGTTTTTCTTCTTTAATAAATCTGCAAAAATGTCAACAATTCTGTGTTTTTCTGTCAATATGGGGTGCTGTGTGTACATTGAGAAAAAACAATTAACTTAAATGATTTTAGCAGATGGCTGCAATATAACAAAGAGTGAAAAATTTAAGGGGTCTGAATACTTTCCATACCCACATATATATATATATATATATATATATATATATATATATATATATATATATATGCACACACCGCATGGTTGGGACCATTATACTCAATTCTAAATGCCTGACCGAAAAACTAATACAAAGATTTCCCCACACAAGTTTTGCAATAGGTTGGTCACACATATTTGCAAAAAAAGCAGCTTGGTTTGAAAGTGACTTCCTTGAGAGATGTGCTACATACCAGAGTTGGTCTTATTATTGGGAGATACCAAGGTCCGTGGCTCTACCATTGAAGAACCACAATACAGCCTGAATTTCTTTCAGAGTTGTACGACAGTCAGTTGCTGTTTGCGGATACCATAGAAATGAATGAGAAGACTCCTTGTCACAAAATTGTCCATGACTTATTTTATAAAATATCTTATATTGTTTTCGGCTTAATCTTTTTTTGCCTGCTAAATATTTCTGAAAATGTGGTCGTACCGTTAAATACCAAAATATCCAACCAAGTGCTATTTATTAGATAAACATTATATATAGAAATAGAAGAAAAATACTTTTCAGTAACACTTTACAATAAGGTTCTGTTTCACAGTGTCATGTGAGATCCCAAACTCAGTGTCTGGTCCAAAAACATAACTCGTTATTGCGTATCTTGTTCTGATAAAGTGATCTGTAATTTAAAAGACATTAACATATTTTGATGAGTAAGAATAAATGCCCTGTAAATGTTTTTTTTTTTATCATTTCTAATCAGGCACCAAATAGAGTTGTTTTCAAAAGGTCAACCAATGAAGTAGCTTTGGGGTCCAAAAGGTTTAGGATTCTGCGGGAGAACAGGATTCTGCATAACACCAGTTTTGAAAAAAAAAAAAATTCTGCTGACTAAGTTTGGGTCAGAGGCCCCACCGATTTCAGTGCCCCTGGTTAATGTTAATATTGTTAGCAAGGTTGTTTTGAGGTACCAGGACATGATTTTATCTCCACATGTATCCTCTAAAATGCATGCTGTTATATAAAGGATTTCATCGTCAGCACATCACGACTAATTAGCATGCCTCCGCCAGCCACGCTCACCTAGCGCTACAGAAAGTCAAGGGCCTCTGTCAGCAGTTTATGAACATGTGTTAGGCCGGCCCAGACTCTTATTAGCCAGTAGTTGATTTGGCTCACATAGCTGCAGTCCGGTCTGCAGAGCGCATGCCAAAGTACATTCATCTTTCCTGTGATTATCACAATGCGAACATGTTTAGCAAGGATGAACGAGCATGTTAAAAATGGCAATGTCACCTCACGTTTGTTTTATTTGACCCAGAGACATTTTTCATGCAAGAGAGGAGAAAATGTCAATTTTGGCTCATCACCTCAAAATATGGCAGATGAATTGTGTGTGTTTTGCATTCACCACTGATTTCTCTCTCCACACACTCTCATTTATATTTATCAGGGCATAACAGGCATGACCTTGCTGATGTAACAGCATTACGGTTTGGTGCTAGTGGGCACTGATGATCCATTTGTTTACCCCTATATGTGTGTATGCGAGTATGTGAGAGAATCGCAAGGCTCTTCGGCCTCTGCCAAATGCACTGCCAGTTGGTCTGTGTAGTGCGCGCGAGAGAAACTGACCCGAGAGAGCGTTTTTGTGCTCGTGCCAAGCCTGTAGCGTGTAGAGTGCCAGACTCTCCCACACTTTACGGACTAGTGTTAACAGTGTTCTCTCAACACCAGGCAGGCATGATAAAGTCCAACCCCTGGGAATGACTATTCCAGTCTGTATCAAGGAATGACGCTGTGTGAGTGAGATACGTGGTGCTAGTGAAGGAGGGCTGCCCCCCTTAAGGGACGTCTGTCTGCTCTGTGGAAGATATTGTTTATTGAATCGTCTTCAGACCTCCTGTGTAGGTAAATAACCGAGCGCTGTCACTGTGATCTCACCCAGAACAACTGATGGCTAAATCGCAAAAAGCCATTTGTTAATATCCCATCCCATGAAGACTAAAACTGTGGCTCTTTTGAAAATCCATGGATGGATTTTTACTTCATAAGTTTGCACTCCTTGACTAGCCAATGGATGTCGACTACCTGGAGTTTGAAAACAGATTTATTATGCGCAATGTCTCCAAAAAAGTATTTAGACCATTAGACCACAATTAAAGGGATAGTTCACCCAAAAATGAACGTTAGCCCATGATTTACTCACCCTCAAGTCCTCCTAGGTGTATATGACATTCTTCTTTTAGATGAATACAATCGCAGTTATATTAACAAATGTCCTGGCTCTTCCAGTGAATGGCTGTTTTTGTTTTGAAGTCCATACAAGTGCATCTATCAATCATAAAAGTGCTCCACACGGCTCCAGGGGGTTAATAAAGGCCTTCTGAACTGAAGCGATGCGTTTTGTGTAAGAAAAATATCCATATTTAAAACTTTACAACCTGTGATCTCTAACTTCCACTTGCTGTCGTACGTGCGTTCACAGTAGACTGGCATTCCAGCATATGGCGTAGGACGCAGACGTAGCACAAGTTCTGGCGACGAACGCGGAAGCGCAGAGGATAGAGCAAAACAAAATTTGGTTCTCACAAGAACTAGCATGTTCTCACTGGAACGTCCTACATCATACGCTGGAATGCCAGTCTCTCGTGAACACGCGTGCGACAGTTAGTGGAAGTTAGAGATTACAGTTTGTAAAGTTTTAAATATGGATATTTTTCTTAAACGCTTCGCTTCACATCAGAAGGTCTTTATTAACCCCCTGGAGCCGTGTGGAGAACTTTTATAATACAAACATTATAAAAATAACGCTGTGGAGAACTTTTTTGATTCCAAATAAGTTGGGACACTGTACAAATTGTGAATAAAAAGGAATGCAATAATTTACAAATCTCATAAATGTATATTTTATTCACAATAGAATACAGATAACATATCAAATGTTGAAAGTGAGACATTTTGAAATGTCATGCCAAATATTGGCTCATTTTGGATTTCATGAGAGCTAAACATTCCAAAAAAGTTGGGACAGGTAGCAATAAGAGGCCGGAAAAGTTAAATGTACATATAAGGAACAGCTGGAGGACCAATTTGCAACTTATTAGGTCAATTGGCAACATGATTGGGTATAAAAAGAGCCTCTCAGAGTGGCAGTGTCTCTCAGAAGTCAAGATGGGCAGAGGATCACCAATTCCCCCAATGCTGCGGCCAAAAATAGTGGAGCAATATCAGAAAGGAGTTTCTCAGAGAAAAACTGTAGTTTGAAGTTATCATCATCATCTACAGTGCATAATATCATCCAAAGATTCAGAGAATCTGGAACAATCTCTGTGCGTAAGGGTCAAGGCTGGAAAACCATACTGGATGCCCGTGATCTTCGGGCCCTTAGACGGCACTGCATCACATACAGGAATGCTACTGTAATGGAAATCACAACATGGGCTCAGGAATACTTCCAGAAAACATTGTCGGTGAACACAATCCACCGTGCCATTCGCCGTTGCCGGGTAAAACTCTATAGGTCAAAAAAGAAGCCATATCTAAACATGATCCAGAAGCGCAGGCGTTTTCTCTGGGCCGAGGCTCATTTAAAATGGACTGTGGCAAAGTGGAAAACTGTTCTGTGGTCAGACCAATCAAAATTTGAAGTTCTTTTTGGAAAACTGGGACGCCATGTCATCCGGACTAAAGAGGACAAGGACAACCCAAGTTGTTCTCAGCGCTCAGTTCAGAAGCCTGCATCTCTGATGGGATGGGGTTGCATGAGTGCGTGTGGCATGGGCAGCTTACACATCTGGAAAGGCTCCATCAATGCTGAAAGGTATATCCAAGTTCTAGAACAACATATGCTCCCATCCAGACGTCGTCTCTTTTCCAACATGACAATGCCAGACCACATACTGCATCAATTACAACATCATGGCTGCGTAGAAGAAGGATCCGGGTACTGAAATGGCCAGCCTGCAGTCCAGATCTTTCACCCATAGAAAACATTTGGTGCATCATAAAGAGGAAGATTCGACAAAGAAGACCTAAGACAGTTGAGCAACTAGAAGCCTGTATTAGACAAGAATGGGACAACATTCCTATTCCTAAACTTGAGCAACTTGTCTCCTCAGTCCCCAGACGTTTGCAGACTGTTATAAAAAGAAGAGGGGATGCCACACAGTGGGAAACATGGCCTTATCCCAACTTTTTTGAGATGTGTTGATGCCATGAAATTTAAAATCAACTTATTTTTCCCTTAAAATGATACATTTTCTCAGTTTAAATACTTGATATGTCATCTATGTTGTATTCTGAATAAAATATTGAAATTTGAAACTTCCACATCATTGCATTCTGTTTTTATTCACAATTTGTACAGTGTCCCAACTTTTTTGAATGTCATATACATCTAGGATGACTTGAGGGTGAGTAAATCATGGGTTAATTTTCATTTTTGGGTGCAGTTTTTGAATGTCACTGCTGTAAAGTCCAGTCACATTTACCATTGTTTGGTGCATTTTCGTGGGTAAAATCCGGTCATTTTAATTGGAATCCATGCAAGAATTTCTCAAGATTTCATACAATACACTATTGACAATAGACTATGGCTCCCAGAAAATGTGGCTGAAAATGTGACCGCACCTTAGAGATAACAAAACATCCAACCAAGCATAATAAATATAATGTGTAAGAAAAGCAAACGTAACAATAGGTTAATTAACATTATCATAACTAACAACAAACAGCAAGCATGTATTAATCTAGCATTGAATAATTTGTTTTTATAAATATACTATCGTTAATTGGCAAATGTTAGTTCATATATTAATTTTAACTTTTTTTGCAGTCAATCTAACAATTTTTTTGTACTTTGTTTCTATACACCTCTAAAGGGAATTAATTGGTTACCTGGGAAAGAAGCCATACATTCAATCATTAAAATTATGTCTGTTGTATTTGTGCCATGTCTTGGGTGCAATTAACAAAAGCAGCAAAATGTGTTATATATTTAACAAATATGTATTGTATGTGTGTGTGGGATGAGAGAGAAATAATTAATGAGGTGGAACAAAACAATTGTTCTGCATGTGAGTGGAGGATTTTTCCATGCTGTAATTGTTGCATGTGATTCCATTATAAAATGGGTTTAATTACTTTTGCTGCAAAAGTCAATGTCACATTACCATACACTGTAATCTGAACCAGAGGACCTACACACATACACCTTCCTTACAGATAGCAAACAATTTAAGGGTAGGCAATTTCATAGAGGCTAGCAATAGCAAGCTAGCTTTGAAAGCATACGATCCCACCCTCCCTTCAGAGCGTGCTCTAAAGCCACGACCCCGTCCAAAACACACGAATGCATACAGCAGAGTCTGCAAAGTGTCACGAGAGACAACGTTAAATTACCTCATGTCTCAAAGCACATAACATTACAATAATAATGAAAGTAAACTGCAGTAGTCAGGTGGTACAAGTTAAAGCTCTGTAAGATTCATTTCTCCGTTGTTGACATAGAAGCGCTTGAATCCGAGTCTGAGGATGTGAACAGCTCCAGGTGGAACGTCACGGGTTGCCAACATGGCGTGAACACAGCATAAGCTTGTTGTTTTGGTTCAGGAGAAACTGTAAAAGGCGCTGTTTGTTTTTTTTCCCGCTTGGTGACTGTCTGTCCACAACTCTGCATAACCTTACAGAACGCACCGAAGACGTGTGATGTCTGCGCTAAGGTATGGAAATATATGTTGACAGGCAGGTAGGACATCCTATCATTGCATTCAGACTTCCACAGAAGATGATGTTAATTTTTTTAATAGTTAGATTATTATTGATTGCTATCAGGCTGTGAAGAGTTTCAACCATATATAAAATAGTATATTAAAAAATGCCTACCCTTCCTTTAATGCAGTCTCTTTTCAATGTTTAAACTCAACGTTTTCTTTCATTCAAACACTGAGTTTTCTTTTAGTGATTTAGTTTTTTTTTGCTGTACCACGCAAAAGCCGTCTAAAGAAGTCTATGACATTTACTTTATTTTTTCACCCTTAGATTATGTGCGTGGGTGTAAATAAACACTCATGAAGTGATGTTGACTGATCTTTGATTACTAAAGCACATTAAACTCTTTCTTTAAACATGAATGTGTTCTTTGTGAAGCTCTTTACCTTTATCCAGTGGCCTCTAACATCAGAGTAGATTAAAAAGTCCTCGAAGAAAGGCGTAGCTTCATTTTACTCCCAGCTCTTGCTGTAAATGTCAGTCAGTCATAGAGTATTAAATAAAACTGATTTGCTTAATTAGCTTCTCTTGATTAGGTGCATCAGCTTAATGGAGGCGTGTCAACAAACAGTTATTACTGTCAAAAAAAAGGTTGTTTTGTGTAACACGAAACGCAAAATCTTTCATGAAACTTTTGAAGAGTTTAACAAAATCATGATTGGGTTAAATGCTATATATATATATATATATACACACTCACCTAAAGGATTATTAGGAACACCATACTAATACTGTGTTTGACCCCCTTTCGCCTTCAGAACTGCCTTAATTCTATGTGGCATTGATTCAACAAGGTGCTGAAAGCATTCTTTAGAAATGTTGGCCCATACTGATAGGATAGCATCTTGCAGTTGATGGAGATTTGTGGGATGCACATCCAGGGCACGAAGCTCCCATTCCACCAGATCCCAAAGATGCTCTATTGGGTTGAGATCTGGTGACTGTGGGGGCCATTTTAGTACAGTGAACTCATTGTCATGTTCAAGAAACCAATTTGAAATGATTCTAGCTTTGTGACATTGGTGCATTATCCTGCTGGAAGTAGCCATCAGAAATGGGTACATGGTGGTCATAAAGGGATGGACATGGTCAGAAACAATTCTCAGGTAGGCCGTGGTATTTAAACGATGCCCAATTGGCACTAAGGGGCCTAAAGTGTGCCAAGAAAACATCCCCCACACCATTACACCACCACCACCACCAGCCTATATATATACACACATACATACATACATATATACATACATACATATGAAGAGTTCAGATGCAAAAGCCTCTAAAAGCCACTTCGGTCAAAAATGATATCTCTTCATATATATGATAATGATTATCCTGGCGCAGATTCAGACTTCTATCCTTTCCATTCTCAGGTCAACGCGGGAAAGCGAAGATGACGATGACGAAGAGCGGAGAGGAAAGACCTGTACTCTACAGTACCAGAGGGCCATGGTGCGTGTGCTCACACACTTTGTGGCCGAATCCTCTGAGACGCGAGGACAGCTGGCCCACATGCTAGGCAGTGATTGGCAGGTGGATATTACGGAGCTAGTCTGGGACTTCCTGAAAGTAGAGAATCCCCGAATTGCCAGGCTGAGAGAGGGACGTGTTTTGGAGGGCATTGACACAGGCATGACTAGCATTCAGGTATGTGTATATTTTCAATTCTTGACGTTTTTTTTGTCTGCCATTACAAAGTCATGTGGTACGACTAAAATGCAGGGGGGAAAAACAAACCAAACAATAGCCAATAAGTCTGTTTTACATGTTGGTATAGGAGTCCTCTAATGCAGAAATAAATGGGGTTTTACAATTTATTTATTTTTTTACATTTTAGTAAGTTTTTAGGGAAATGTAATATTGCAACGTTGGGTAGCAGAATTTCAGTGATTTCACTGTCTGAAAAAAATGTAGAGAACATCTAAGGGTTCATTTGATGGGTGTACTGCTTATGTAGCCCCATAATCACACAATATTAATAATCTATTAATAATTATTAATAATAACTCATATTTTTATGAAAAATATATTTTTTTTATTTCGTATTTACAAAACCTGATGAACTGAATGAAAAATGTATGTGATTTAGCTCTGTTAGCCATATTCAGTTATGATGGTCACAAACGCAGTTCTTGTAGCAGAGGTGAGCACTGCACTTGTTGCAAAGTGTGTTGGTGTAGCCTTTACCAGTGTCTGCAGCGTCCTCTATTTTGTTCATATCTTCTGAAACAAACTTTCAGAAATACTCCAGTGGTGTATGAAGGGAGACGGCGTCATTAGTGATATCCTGACCTGAAAAATAAAAGATGTTATCAGTCCCAAAAGGGGTTGGGGGGCACTTGTTATTGTCCATATCCCAGTCATACTTGCACATTTTAAAGAATTGACACATCCCACAGAATTCACAGTGCAGTCTGGCTGTCTTATTGTGCTCTACTTATCATGCTAATAGCACTTATGCCCCCACAATCCAGAACATTATCACCTGTCCCTCATGCAGCAAGCAGATATTTGGGCAAACAAACAAATCCCAGAAAAGAAAACCGGACCAGTTGAGCAGGTTTTAGAATTGGTAAGATACAGATAGTTTCAAATATTGCTACACAAATACTTTAAAATGTTGAACTTTGAACTACTTCACCTTATCATTCAATAATAATTACATTTTGATTAAAATTCAAAAGACTGTATACGAGCCAAAAGAGACCGTAAACCCCGCCTACTTTGATTTGATCGACGGGCGTCGTTAGACGACTGCGTAATATCATTGCGCCGCTGCACCCATGCTACGACTGCAAAGTTCCATGATTATTACGCAGGAATGAGAGATATAGTTCCTAGCCATATCGGCCTAGAAAATCGCAACTTTTAATTTTCTGTCGGTCTTGGTACACGATGTAACTACAGAAGAGTCAAGTTTTAAATAGAAAAAAAAAAAAAAATTTGAAAGTCTTTGGTCATTTTTGAGCGAGATGCTAATGGTCTAATCAGAATCAATGAATTATGCTAAGCTATGCTAAAAGTGCTACAGCCAGATCCGGAGTTTGGCTGAATGGATTTGAAAACGGTAAAACTCTAGGGGAGTTGGAAAATGAGCCTATTTTCAAAAAAAATGTGTTCCTTTAAGGCTTACTTAGTCATACTACAAGCTAAAAAACTTCATTTTGATTTCAGGGGGCCTTTAACATGAACTAATAATGAACAATACTCCTACAGTATTTATTAATCTTAGTCAATTGTCAGTTCAAAACTTACTAATACGGTTTTAAAATCCAGTTATATTTGTTAACATTCGATAATGCACTAACACGAACAACCATATGAAACCAATGTGAATGCATTTCTAAGAACTTGACATTTTGACACTAGACTTTTCCTTTTCTTTGTCATTGACACGTACCGTAAATCAAAGTACCCTTAATGTTCCATAGTATAAGCTGTGTTCAGACTTACAGAAAATGTACACTGGCAGTACAAAGACATTAGGTTTTCCACAGCCCACTTTTCTCTGTCTCCAGGAAGGTGGGCTGATATTGCAGTGAAAACATGTGTCTGAGGAGGTGTTAGTCATCTGGATTTATTTTGTTTTTTCTGCCTGCTTTGAGACCAGATACCTAATATGTGCTCGTCTGCAGTGAAAGTGTGGGCAGGCAAGAGACTGTCTGTAACACCTTTTTATTGCATCAATCACTAGATGGGTTTACAGCTCAGTGTTTCTGATATTTCTCCCTGTAATTGGAGGTAATCCTCGTGGGCAGAGCTGTATCCACCAACCCAGATTGCTTATGATGCTTGTATTTAATAATGCACTTTTGTGTGTATGCTTTGCTCCAGGTTCTGTCCCCGCTGTCAGACTCTATCCTGGCAGAGAAGACGGTGAGGGTTGTGGATGATCGAGTGACCATCACTGAACTGGGGCTGCAGTTGGTCAGTGGTCTCACACTCAGCCTGCAGCTCAGCACAGGAAGTAACCGAGCCATCAGCGCCACGGCAACCACACAGGAAGTGCTCAGCAATCCTAAACAGGTCATTTTGCAAATATGTGCTCAGATTCAATACGTGCTGTTTACTGACACACAAATAAATATTTATTCAGGAGGCCAGCAAATTAGAGCTGACTTGTGCTGAAGAAACAAGCATTCTTGTAGCTTTAAAATGAAAGAATCCTCGTTTGACAACAAAGCTACAGAACCAAACCCTTTTTTCATCGTTCGCTTATCAAAATAACATGCAACAGGGTGAACTGGAATGCGATGGCCGGCAATAAAGAGCTTTTATTTAACGTAAAACCTCTTTAAACTCATTTTAAAGCACATCTTTTCTGCATCTTTGTGTATTATTTCCTGTTAAAGGCACACTATGTAGTTTTTTTGCCACTAGAGGTCGCTTTTTCAAAACAAAGGCGTAGCTTGATGACGCCGAGACGCTGAATCTTGGGAGATGTCGTCTTCACCTCACAGCCGGTTGAAAAGAATTGGGACGGGACTCGGGCAGAAATCATGTTCATGGATACGATTATTATTAACGTTACTGTAGTATGAAACGGCGCAGGACCGAGTGTTGTGGGAGCTGAACGAGGTCGCTGGAGCGATTGCTAATGAGAGACGGGCGCGGCGCGACAGCAACGGAACTTTTATTATGCCACCGTCACCATCATAATTTTATCATATTAGATGCATTTGAGTGGGTTGAAAATTATGTTAAAACATTGTGCATTCGCTCTGTGGCTGCTATGCAGTAGCGTACCATGGGGTTTCAGTCAGGGCCTTCACTAGCGATCAACACACCCCACACCGCCATAACAACACCACACACACACACGCACACACACAATACATACAGAATACAATCAGGCACCGCATGCGCTACTGTTACGAACCCCCATTTCAAAGTGCTCGTTGGGAAGAGGGGAAGCAACATAAAAGGACACGCAAGACAAAAAGGCAATTTAACTATTTATTGATACCACTGCACTCACGTCACCGTTTAGGCAACTGGTGAAATGAATCAAAATCAACTCACTGGCACAAATACTCTTAAACAAACCAAAAAAAAAAAAAAACAGACCAACAAGAACATCAAAAGAAACAGATAAAACACAGCTTGCCAGCTACCGGCTTGACATCAGGATGCACACAAAGCTCATTCGAACGCAGCCCGTCATTCACGCTGGCTGGGCAGCAAGAGACATCCAGGGCTCGGTGCAGTCATAGCGGTCATAGTTACCGCACAAATCATTTTCCGGCCTTGGTCAGCTCATCCAGCTTAGGTGTAGGTCTTCCCTTTGAAATTATCTTTCTTCTCTTCAAACGATCGCCTTGAAAAAGGCACGCGAAGAATGAAACAGGATAGATAAGTGGTGTGAAAGCAGCGGCCGTAGCTGATGACATCAGCGGGGGGGTAGCGCCGACACGTCGCTGGGCACATCACTACACATCAAAAATTGATTGGCTGATGACACACGTCAGTCAAAGTTATGAGCAAATGGAAAATGGCAGCTTCAGCGGAAGGCTAGCTATACTACTAGTGCTGGTCCACGGAGCTGTGATGCGTTTAGATGACATATGGAAAATACAGCTCAGCCTAACAAAAAATAATTCTCTCTGGAAATATAATTGTAACGTCCTGAAATAGACAGCTTTTGAATTTCAGTTCGTTCAGACACATTAATTATGAAAAAAAAAAAATATTTTTGGTTTTGACAGGGCCAGCAGAGAAGGCCCTGATAGCCCACCACTGCTGCTATGAGACACTTGCTGCACACTGCAGTAAGCTAGATCAATATTAGAATATCATATAAATGCTGGTGCATTTCATTTTAAAACATATTGTATGATGGAGAAATGCTGTAGTTTTCTGTTTATAAATGTCTCCAAACAGTTGTTCCCTTGTCACATATGTGACCCTGGACCACAAAATCAGTTATAAGGGTCAATTTCTTTGAAAATGTATCTATTTGAAAATCTCGAATCTGAGGGTGCAAAAAAAAAGTCTAAATATAGAGAAAATCGCCTTTAAAGTTGTCCAAATGAAGTCCTTAGAAACGCATATTACTACTACTAATAATACATTTTTGAGTAGGAAATTTACAAACTATCTTCATGGAACATGACCTTTACTCAATATCCTAATGATTTTTGGCATAAAAGAAAAATCTACAATTTTGACTCATACAATGTATTGTTGGTTATCACCACAAATATACCCGTGACTGGTTTTGTGGTCCAGGGTCACATATAATATATTAAAGTGTCTTTGGTGTTTCCATGGTTTCTACAAAATAAAACCGGAAATCGAGGGTAACGCGGGTAAGATGTCATTGATAGGCGATGCACGGACACGTGTCCGTGTCCTGATTAAAATAGCTTATTTCTCTGGATTTTAACATTCTTGGAAAGATTTGGGATAATGTAAGTACAGAAGTCAGCAGTGGTTTTTGGATATTTTAATCCAAAAATCGTACATATTGTGCCTTTAAGTCAACACAATGTTAAGTGTTTATGTAAAATTCGGTTTCTCTCAGTGCTGCGTTTGTGCACTCTGTATTTAAAACGGTTTCCAGGTTTTGATTTACTGTATTCTACATTTTTTTTAAGTTTTCTTTGAATCGGAGTATAAGATAAACTTCAGGATGGATCACCCATTCACACACAAGATATAGTTTTAAAAATCATTCTAAATATAAAAAAATAGACTCCACATCACAACTATAATGCTTTTTTTTCCAACTGATAATCAATACAATTATTGAAAGCCAATCAGAATCCACCCTGATTTAAAGGGCTCAAGCATTTAAAGCGGCAGACAACAAACTGGCAATGCACGTTAATAATAAACAGAACAATATCGTCCGCTGGTGTGGACACTAATATAGTTATTTTTAATATTTATCGTTCTTGGTGTGAATGGACCTTAAGATTTCACTCATAACCAGGGCCGAATTAACATAAGGCTAGGTGGGGCTGAAGCCCCAGGGCCCGAGCATGGAGTGGGGCCGTGATTGGAGAAGGAAATGATTGACAGCCGATCGGGAGCACCTGAACTTTTCCTGGTGGGCCGCTCACCAAACCCCACCATTGCCACACATATATGGGCTGTTATTTACTGGAGTGCTGCGAGTGCATGGGAAACAAGCACCAAAAGCCAGGTGATAAAACGGCACTACCTGATTAAACCACACGCACATCCATCAGTCACAGGCTCGCATCTCACGCACAGCACTGACAAACTCGTGTGGCGCTTTCGCCGCTCTATTGAAGTGATAACGAGCGTCAGGCAGTCGCTTTATCCATTTGAATTTGATACAAACGCAACATCATGTGTACAGTAAAGGATCTGTGGCGAAACTAGCTGAAGCCAGACTGAATAGCTCCGACCATGTAAAGTGAAGTGCTGAGGTAAACTATAAGCTGCCTACACGACTGTAATCATGGCCGTAGGTCACTGAGGTCTGGACCTCAGTATTTTTCCAAGGTGTATATAATATATATTGTGAAAATTGACTAATAGAGTATTAACACTACTTTAGTGCTGAAAGGATATCTTCTCATCTGAGCTGCCTGTGGTCTGTCACCGCTCGTCAATGTCAAAATATTTGAAATGACCAATCAAATCAAAGTAGGTGGGCTTTATGTTTACAGAAGCTGCTGAGGGCGCTTCAGTAAATGGTGTGAGATGCAAGTAGCTAAACTAAACATTTCATATTTGACAGCTGTTTTAGGATGGAAGAATGTTACCCAACAAAAATAATCAGGCAAACTAATAACATTGTCTAATTTCACCATTTTTAATTAAAAAAGGACATTAACAAAGCCGATTTCATCAGATTAGGCATAAGATAATGAATGTGTGTACATGTTGTAAATTTATTTAATAAACTTATTTACCTAGCATTTGTAGCCTTCAGTGAATTAACTTGTCTAAGAAAATGCTTAGTAAAATATAGGCTAAATATCAGTTGACCCTATGTTTATTTTCTTCACTGACACAGACAAAAATGAAAAGACTATCAGTAAGAGCTCAGCTTTAGGAGGGGAAGAGACAGGGCAAGGAGACTGAGAGCAAAAGAAAGAGTGATGGAAATGAGAGAGTGATGGAATGAGGAGAGAGAGTGATGAAATCAGAGAGCAGGTATGACAGATAATCTACTGCCCACTAACATGGTTTTGAAAGCTATTTATTAATCTTTTGTTGTTGTTGTTGTTGCCTTCAAACATATTAAAATGCACATATGTAGATCAGAGAAATCAAAATTTTCTTGAGGGACCATGCTCCCAACCCCCCCTAAATATTTCAAATTCGGGACCTCACTGGTTTTAAAACTCCTTAAGGCAGTTGCATGCTCAAAAGTTGATGCTGTTTCTGGAAAGCTGTTTGCTTTGACCTAATATCTGGAGTTAATGCATTTATGCCGTTAATGTCTTGCTGCCTGGAATATCTATATAGGCCTACTTAATATTAAAATTGAATATTCAGACAGTATATACTCACTGTATCTCTGTGCATTGAAGATACAAAAAGAAATAATAATAATAATAATAATAATAAATTCTGTGGCAGAAAACATTGTGGCACCAAGATCACCTACTATGGGGGGCCCTTGGGTTTGTTATAGCCCCAGAGCCCTACATGTTCTTAATCCAGGCTTGCTCATAACATATATAACAGTTTTTTTGTCTTTGTGCAGCAATGTTTAGATATGTTAGATAAGTTTGTTTTTATGAAATGTAAATATCCACCATATAGAAAGACTAGGAACAATTAGGCCATTGTTTAAATTGTTCACATCAGCAGAAGCAGGTATTTTGATGAATCGTTAGTTCCCATAAAGTACTGTATGAGGAATAATTAGCTTTTCTTAATTTCTTTGCAATATATGAGACACTTTTAGAATATTAATATATTATACAGGTAGATTCAGATTGTCACACTTAATCCCATCTATTTATTAGTTAATGTGAATTAATCACAAACTGTCAGTACTTAATCAGGATATAATAATGATCAGCAATATATTTCTTGAGACTCCTTTATAAGATTCAGTAAGCTTTGATCTCCCGGAAAACCGTTTGGTGTGCGTTTCTCTGGAAACGCTTCTCGGAAAATGCTCCACTTGCATTCACTAACAGTAGCCCATTATATATCCCCACATTCAAAACTCACAGCAATCTCCTCTTTCTATAACAGCCTATTAAAAGGAGCATTTTTCCACACTGGTCATTTGTTACACAAGTGTGATGTATAACCCAGGGATGAAAGTAACTATGGTTGCCTATGGTTACAGCTGTCATACTTAATTATGGCTTTGTTAATGGACTCAGAGGAGGTGGTGAATGTGCAGTGCCTTAGTACCTGGACTCAATATAATTATCTTCTAGTTGACAGTCTTAATCAATATGACACACCTTGGTTTAGCAGAAGCGCAGCACTGTTAGCCCAATCCTTTCGATTAAGCAAGACTTACATGTGCGTTTGTGTATTTCAGATTCTTTAATAGTCTGTTAATTCCTGTGGAACCTGGTGTGACGATACATATTTAGTACCAGAAATAAGAACATGAATTTCAAGCAAGTCAGCATGATACTGGAAACATACAAAGAGAATTGTATTCATCCTCATATTTTATATGCAGAATTACCACTAAAACTGAACGGCTCGGTTTAAAAACCTATTTGTTTCCTACAAAGGCGGCATTCTAAAGGGCATTTTATGCTGTGTGGTAGTCAGAAAGCCATCTCTCATGTGTACAGCTACTTTTCCACACGTGAACAACGAGCTGTAACGGTTATCTTTCATGGTGTTCAGCGCCGTCCCCAATCTGCAGCATGCCAGTCTCCTATTGAAAATGAACTGAAAACACAGATGGTGTGCACCATGTAAAATGTGCTTAAAATGTCCACATCTGAAATGGAACCTCATAAATGACTGATATGGAACACTCTACATAGGCAGCAACTCTGCTACAATCAGTAGAGGTGCAACTCAAAAAAAAGATTTTAATGTATGTGACATGAGGAGGTTAAATAATTAGTCACACATTATATTAGCTATCTTTAACTACTATGTACTAACATCAAAAAATAAGTACAATGTACTTAATGTGTTCAAATTTTATGGCAAAATGCTTTTGCTGCAATTGGAGATTGGGGAATTGGGGAAGGTTACGGACAGGTGTGGTGGTATGGGTAGGTTTAAAGGGTTATTTCATCCCAAAATGAAAATTCTGTCATTAATTGCTCACTGTTATTTCAAACCCATAGGACCTTCATTCATCTTTGGAACACAAATTAAGATATTTTTGATGAAATCCAAAAGCTTTCTGCCCTCACATAGACAGCAATTTAATGACTACGTTCAAGGCCCAGAAAGGTAGTCAAGACATCGTTAAAATAGTCCATGTGACTCCAGTGGCTCAACCTTCATTTTATGAAATTAGAATACTTTTTGCACAAAAAACAAACAAAAATAATGATTTTATTGAACAATTTCTTCTCGTCTGTGCCAGTCTTCTACATAGTTTACATTGTAAATACAGTGCAGCGCTTCCGAGTTCTATGTCAGAATGCCGGCTCGCCATTGGCCAACGCCGTTCACGTGAGCACTACGACGCATACGTGTGATGCTGACGCAGGAGCTGGCCAATGGAAGAAATTGTTGAATAAAGTATTCTCACTTTGCTGCCGTACCATGTGTGCAGCAGGCGCAATGATATTACACAGCGCCTGAAAATAGGCTAATTTCCGCCAACATAACCAACGTGACAACCTGCTTGCACAGGGAGAGTGCTGGGACTATTTTCAGGCGCTGCGTAATATCATTGTGCTGCTGCACCCATGTACGGCAGCAAAGTTCCTTGATTATTACACAGGAATGAGAGTATAGTTCCTACCCATATCAGTCTAGAAAATAGCAACTTTTAATTTTCCGTCGGTCTTAGTACATGATGTAACTACAGAAGAGTCAAGTTTTAAATAGGAAAAATATTTAAAGTCTTTGGTGACTTTTTTGAGCGAGATGCTAACGGTCTAATCAGATTCAATGATCTATGCTAAGCTATGCTAAAACTTCTACCGCCAGACCCAGAGATCGGCTGAATGGATTCGAAAACGGTAAAACTCAACTGTTTAACTCTAGGAGAGTTGGAAAATGAGAACATTTTCCAAAAGTGTAACACCTTATTTTACACTGTCCATGTTACATGCTGTTACAATATAACAACTATATTCATATTATGCATAATTACATGCAACCAAGCCTAAACCAATCCTAATCCTAACTCTACAGTAAGTACATGCAGTTAATCAATATTACTCTGTACTTAAATGTATAATTACACTGTAACATGGACGCCTTAAAATAGTGTAACTGAAAAAAATAAATAAATAAAACCGATAAGCTGCATTGCTGTACAAGTGATACATTATTGCATTCATAAATAATTTAAAATACCAGTAATTAAAACATTATATGTTTACCAACACTAAATGTATTTTAGTTCCTTCACTCCACATCAAATCTTAAATTTAACAGTATTCAGTGTAAAACAAATTATAGTGGCATTCATTATAGATGCTAAGCCTAAACAAATGTATTTAAAGTGAAATGGAAGCTACCAGCGTGTGGGAAATGTGCTATACAAATAAACTTGGGTTCATGCACTGCTCTTACTTAGAAAGAATCCAAACATGAGCGCTTAGTGTCTTATTTTGCGTGCATTATGCAAGTTGCTTTGCAATATAGTAGGGCTGCAACAACTAGTCGATAATAATCGATCATGAAAATAATTGATAATGATTCTCATTAATCGATTAGTCGGGTCTGCTCTCTGTACACAAAGCTTCCACCAGTCACGTCAAATGACAGCACTGAATAATGCATTTTTATGGACGAAATGTGCATCTAGAAATAGTGGAGCGGAAACAGAGTGAGCCGATGCAGGAAAGGGACATGATCCAAGCACCCAAAACATGAGAATTGTTTACTTTAAGCTTCAAGCGAATGCATTAGCGTTTAACGCACCCCGTCATGCGCTTTGACAGATGCGTGTGCGTCCTCAGCGGAAAACGTTCATTTTACAGGTTGTATCCACTGATCTAGATAGAGAACAGTAGTTATATCCTCATCTGTAAATGATAATAAATCATGCGAGTATTTCCATTTTGCATAAAGCGCGTCCTGACAGTCTGCGTTAAACTTAAAACCTCACTGAATGAGCAGCAGTCGATAGGGACACAATTAATATTAAGCGCAAAAACATTAATTTAGCTGAAATATCTGCTGTTGGATGCTAAATTTAGGTTTAAAAGTCAACAAAAGTGTTACTAAAATGGTAAACAAGTACTATGTCCAAAGAGGGAGAGAGCGAGTGTATGTGTGTGTGTGTGTGTGTGTTCCTGCAGAATTTTCCTGTTATCTGGTAACACTGAATTTGTGTTTTTTGTGTTTCTGTAATATTTTAATATAGGGATTTAAACTCCTTTTGCTTAGTAACTTTTATTTTTTTTTGCACATAATGTAGGCCAATGGTTCCCAACCACGTTCCTGGAGGCCCACCAGCTGTGCACATTTTGCATGTCTCCTTTCTCGGACACACCCATGTCAGATTTCGGAGTCACTACTAATGAGCTGATGATTTGAATCAGGTGTGTTTGATTGAGGAGACATGCAAAATGTGCAGTGTTGGTGAGCCTCCAGGAACGTGGTTGGGAACCACTGATGTAGGCTATAGCACAGATAAACTTACGGAAATTAACCTTGGTTCCCTTTCAGTCGGTCACGTTCGATGTACGTCGGACGTCACCGACGAATTGGGATCACTTCAGGGAGCCCCTATCAGCTTCGAGATCTAGAGAACAGGCCAATGAGAATTGGCGTGCGAGATTTGTGCCTCGCGCTGCGCCACCGCAGCGCGGGTATAAGCGGAAGTGCAGCGCACTTTTGTCATTCACTTCGGAGCCGAACACGGTGTTGATGAAGAAGACCGTTCCTGCTTCAGCAGAGAGAAAGAGAGAGAACGACAGAAGAAGCTTCTTTGAATGCTGAGTGGGATGGCACGATCAGCGGCGGCCGCGAGCTCCCTGATACAGTGATAAACTGCTGTTTTCACAGCACTGTTTGGTCTGTTGGTTCGGTGAGGGCGTTCCCAATGGTGAGTGCATACACAGGCTGCACTACTCTCCTGTGTTTTGCCGCGGTCGTTCCCTGGGTGCTTCAGCACATTTAAAAGAGCACATTTTCTTCTAAAAGAGCAGCGCGGGTGTGACACTGCGTCTTTTTCAAGACGTCATTCTACCCGTGCGTTTCTGGATGCGGTGGTTTCCTGTCCTTGTTGACGGCCACGAGCCCTCTCGCATGACTATGTTGAGATTGCGTTCGTGGGTGGTCCATGTTCTCTCAGGAGAACGGGATCACGTCGGCGCACTGTTCGTCTCGCCTTCCCTGTGAGGGTTTGAGTCTAGCTGCCGGCTGACAGCGCGGGTTGTCACAGCAACCCAGCGCGCGTCACTCGGTACTCTAGATGCGCGGTCGAGGCTATGAAACCTCAAACGGGGTTGAGTCCCTTCGCTTATACCCCGATCTAGGATCTTTTCTGGTGCATCAGAAAAGGGGCTACTTTGGCTGATAAGCAGTGTGGAACCATTTGGCACCAGAATATGGAACGCCAAAGGGGCCATAGTCTGTATAAAGTTTTCCTCTCTCTCACTACCCTCATCAGGTGGGGTGGCAGGTTCTCTTTTCTCACAGAGGAGCGCGTCCAGTCGGTGTTGAACTGCGTGAATTCATTCAAAGCAGGATAGCGGTACCACGGAAACATTTTCAGAGGCTCTTGGGGCATATGGCATCCGCAGCCGCAGTAATGCCCTTGGGATTGCTTCATATGAGACTGCTTCAGCGCTGGCTACACGACCGAGTCCCGAGATGGGCATGGCACAGCGGAACCCTCCGTGTTCAAGTGACGCCGAGATGCCGCCAAACCTTCAGCCCGTGGTCGGACCCATCATTTCTACGGGCAGGAGTGCCTCTAGAACAAGTGTCCAGGCATGCTGTTGTCTCCACGGATGCTTCACCCACCGGCTGGGGTGCCACGTACAACGGGCTTGCAGTATCGGGTCTGTGGACGGGGCCCCAACTGCAATGGCATATCAATTGCCTGGAGTTAGCAGTTCGTCTTGCACTCAGCCGCTTCAAACGCCGCTCAGAGGCAAGCACGTTCTGGTCCGTACGGACAGCACTGGGGCCGTTGCGTACATCAACAAACAGGGTGGTCTACGCTCCCGTCGCATGTTACAAGCGGTAACATTGCCCGCTATCTCCTCCTATGGAGTCAGAAGCATCTGAGGTCACTTCGTGCCATTCATATTCCGGGCCTGCTTAATCATTATGCGGCCGACAAGCTCTCATGACAAACAGTGCTCCCGGGAGAGTGGAGATTCCATCCCCAGGTGGTCCAGCTGATCTGGAGTCACTTTGGGGCCGCACAGGTAGACCTGTTTGCCGCCCCGGACACGACCCATTGCCCGTTTTTTTTATTCCCTGACCGAGGGGACCCTCGGCTCGGATGCGCTGGCACACAGCTGGCCCCGGAGCCTACGCAAGTATGCGTTTCCCCCAGTGAGCCTTCTTGCGCAGACACTGTTGCTGTACCATCACTGCAGGCCGAGTCAATAGTTCGGCTCCTCAGTGAAAAACAAAGGTGCGCTGCATTTCGCTTCCGCTTATACCCGCGCTGCGGGACGGAGCGCAAGATGCAAATCTCGCACAGCAATTCTCATTGGCCTGTTCTCTAGATCTCGAAGCTGATAGGGGCTCCCTGAAGCGATCCCAATTCGTTGGTGACGTCCTGCGTACGTCTCCTTTCCCTTCTTCAGAGAACGAGGGTTACCATACGTAACCGAGACATTCTATTAGATAGTAAAACCATGTTTTTATTATAGTAAAACCATGCTTTTTCCGTATTGATTACCATTTGTATGACTACACAAATACCATAGTTAAACTATGGATTTGAAGTAAAACTATGGTTAATTTGTGCTACCATTGAATAACTACAATTACCTTGTTATTTATTTATTATTTTTGTTTGTTTTATTCATTGTAAAACCATGGTTAATTTATGTAATTGAATTTATGTAATGTAATTGAACAACTTTGGGCAGGATGTGGAATAGTGTGTTTTGTCCATAAAATATTTTTTTTTTTATCCGATTAATTGGAAAAAATAAACAGCCAACTAATTGATTATCAAAATAATCGTTAGTTTCAGCCCTACGTATAAGTTGCAGCACATTTAAGATCATTAAAAAAAGGAACATAAGACATGTTCCGACCAATATGGTATTCAAATTATTATTTTTTTACTCTTTCAGTAAAACGTATTTTCTGTTGCAGAAATGTCAGATTCAAAATGTACTGTTTACTGCCACACAAATAAGAATTTTAAAAGGAAATAAGAAAAATCTCTTTTAATCGATGGTTTACAATCAAAACAACATGCAGCAGAATACACTGGAATGCAATGATGGCCTTTGCACTAATGAATACCAATTAAATAGTCCATCTCCAAGAATGCTGGCCATTAGAAGGGTAGAAGACATGTCATCAAAAAAGGAAAGGGGAAAAAAAATAACTATTTAAAACACATTGCAAATCCTGAACACATAAACACTAGAAAATCCTTCTGGAGCTCACAGTATGCTTTTAAAGTATTACAGATATCATCATGAGCACCTCCCTCATTTGCTGTCTCACTGCATGATTAGAGTGCTCTGGGAGATTCCCCTCCCCTCCAGAAGGATTTGTAGCGTGTTATTCACGGACAGCGGGCATTGATGTCTTGGTAAGTGAAGAGCTTAAGACGCTTGTGTATAGCAAATCCCTATATGCAGCCCCATATCCGTAATGGCACTGTTATCTCCTCATATCTTTTAATCTGACTCCTCCTGACCCTCCAAGTAGAGCAGAGACCACTCTGTTCTCATGGCCTACATTAAAGGACTGCTGTGTGGAGTCAGACAGACAGCAGTAAAGTCAGGCAGTGACAAGGGCTCCACCTCAATGTGAGGGAGCGAACTCATTTCTACGGCCAACACTGGCACTATACATAGACAGCATTCTTTTGACACCGACTTAAATAGCCTCTCACACGCACAAAAAAAAAAAGAACTTAACTTTTAGAATTGAAAACCTCCTCTGGTCATACACATGTATTATTTGCCATGAAACAATTTTGCTTTATTTTTATTTAAAAAATGTATTTTAGTACCAGTGACGATGGTTAAATTGTTTAATAGGATATGATTTAGTAGTTTTGTTCATTTGTTTGGCCAGTCATCAATTACTGGAAGCAGTATTGGCCGATACCGATCACCAGAATAAACAATAGGCCAACTATTCTTAAAGGTGCAGTGTGTAGTATTTGAGGATCTATTGACAGAAATGCAATATAATATACATAACTATGTTTTCAGTAGTGTATAAAGACCTTACATAATGAACTGTTATGTCATTTTATTACCTTAGAATGAGCCATTCTCCATACACTGCGGGTCCCTTTAGTTGCAGCCTTTAGCCTCAGTGTTAGAGCGCCAGACTCCCATGCGGAAAGACCCAAGTTTGAGCACTGCTTACATCGGGCAGTGCGAACTGGAGAGATTACAACAGCAACAGTTACTCACAATCAAATTGTCTTTAGTGATTCTGCAGCAATATTTTATTTTGGGATGAATTGAGAGCTTTTAATTTGAAAAGTTCTGAAAGACATTCTGGGTATAAAAGAAGGCTACATTAATTATTACAATAAGTTAGGCTCCATTGTGTAACAAGCAAATTAAAATACACATTAATTATTCACAATTTGGAAAGAGGAAATAAAACCGTTCGTTAAGAGAATGACTCAAACATGAGATTAACGGGCTTATTCAAGTCCTCTTTTCTGAGTTATTTTTATCCATTCCGCATCTCCCACATATGTGTGTTTTAGCAAGGCGGTTGAAAGTTGGTGAATGAAAGTACTTGCCAGGTTACGTGTCACTACTGCTTTATTAAATTGTCAAATTTTTTTAACAGAGTAACAGCTCACTACCAGTTACAAAAGACACTGTAACACTATGTCAGGCAATTCTAGTTGTATTTTTCATCAATTTATTTCTTAAATTATCCCTTCACTATATTCTGGCCCGCCATCTAGTGGTGTTTTTTTTTTTGGCCCGTTGCCAATTATACTTGCCGACCCCTGCCTTACGGTGAAATCGCTATTTTGTATCGCTATGTTTCTACAGTAGCCCTAAACGGACAAACTTCTCTACAGAGCGTTAGCTACTCCCTGCTGTCTCAGACGACGACATTTGTCATGTGTCGGCCACCATAGCTTTTCTATGAGCTTTGAAAGGGAGGGGTTGCAATTCTCAACCTCACCACTAGATACCGCAAAGATTTACACAGTGCACCTTTAATGTATTTTAAGTATAAAAAATAGTCATTAACTCATTATTTATAGTCAAGCAACATGTTTTCCATTCCCTCTCTTATGCCGAGTTCACACTGCACATCCCCACCCGATTTTCACTCTTCGACAGATTTTGCGAAAAATCGCAGACAAATTGCCCAAAACGGAAGTAAATCAGTGCTTGTTCACTCAACTGACATTCGAGTGTGCATTATCAAAGACACAATCTGAGAGAATCATCAATGTGTCGCCAACGCCCGTCTGCGATTCAAAATCCTGTTGTGTGAAATGTGAAAGACTTACAGAATTACGTTACAGAATTACATTGGTAGTGACCTACAGCCAATGAGAGAGCAAGATACAGGACAGCGGGAAGTTTGGGGAGGAGTTATAGACCAGAATATCATTACTACACATAAGCTTTACAATTTTATCAAACCGAAACAAAGCACAAACATTTGCTTGACCAGCCGCAACAGCAGCACATTGCAAAACTATTTATTTACCTTCCTCTCTCACCCCTCTACCAGTTTTAATAATTCCTTTCTCACGTGAGAACTCTGGTCTCACACGTGATCTTGCGTTATTTCCTTATCACTTCTCGCACGTTTGCACACCAGACAGAGTTGTTAGTCACGCAATGTGAAACCTCCTGTCTTTATCAACAGAAAGTAACACAACACTGCATAGTCTTCACTGTATAAATTAAATATAGATTAATCCTAGTGAGTGTCTTTTCTTGTTTGATTGACATTAATGGCAGACAGCAGCAGGAATATTAGGATGCATGGATCCAATATACTATTACACATGTGGCTTATTTCCCAACTGTTTATGTTCACAGTACAGACTGTGTTTAAGTGACAAATTTCTCGGTGTATTTAACCCTTTAGGCATGAATGCATGTGCACAGATTTATTATTGAGAAGGTCCTGCAGTTTAGCAACAGTAGACTGTATTTTATGACAATCATTGATTTAGCGGATTTGGATGTCAAGTTTTGGCTTTTAGGGAGGAACAAAAGCATACCGCTATGAAGGAAAGAAGTTCACTGAAATCGCACAGCCCTAGTTTCTTGATATCAATGATGTAGGGTTGCTGTCGTTGCAATGTCTCCACGCTCCCCAAAGACATTGCAAATTTATTGTGCTTTTCAAATATCTGATAGAATAAATCTTTTGGAAATGGCAGCTGTGACAAAAACGAGATGACAAAGTGTCCTTGTACTGTATGATATACAGTATATGTATGACAGGGAAATGTTACTTTTTCTAAAATCAATCATTTTAAGTGCTACACGAGTTTAGGCATCACAAAATTATAATGTACAGTAAGAAAATGAGTATTCATTTTGAAATCTGCTAATCTTTTTTTTTTTTTTTTTTTTTTTAAGATTAATGTTAAGTGAGCATTCGATGATAGCAAAGTAATCTAAATGTAAAACCAGAGCAAATGAGAATGCACAATTAAATATTGATTGATACAACAACTGATATGGTACAAATACATAATTTGTTGCTGACGCAGTCAAACATATCTTGATTTTCTTTTTTCTCTTTATAGGAGGCGCTGATCAGTGCTTGGCTGCAGTTCAGTGACGGCTCCATGGCTCCTCTGGACCTGTACAACCCTGAGCACTTTGTTCTGACCGCTACCTCTCTCGATGAGGATGTGGTGTCCATACGGCAGGACGCTGCAGGCCAGTGGCCGGTTATTTCTGCACGAGCCGAGGGGCAAGGTCTGCTGGTGCACGTAGAAATGACAGTATGTGAAGTGTGTCAGAAATTTAAGCGCCGAAGTGTTCTGGCGGCCGGAAACTGCAACATCCGTGTGAAGTTTGGTCGCAGTGAAAGCGCCTTGAGGCCGGGCGACTACGGCCAGGATGGAGAGGACATGGACAACAGACCAGGTGACCGCAGACAGAACCCATCGCTCCCGGACAGGACCGGAATGGACAACCACTACTATGGAAGCTCCATCTCCGACATGGAGGATACTATCATGAGACGAATCACCACCACGACCAAAACGGCCATCATCAGAAGACCAGGTGGAGACAAGCTCTCAGACGATGGGAGCCAGTTGCCAGGCATTCCAATCGACTTCTCTGACTTTCCCGCTCAAGTGGACCTTCCTCGAGGACCTAACGTGGATGAAGATGACATTCAAATACCTCATGGACTCACTGACCTTGAAATTGGGATGTATGCTTTGTTAGGCGTCTTCTGCTTGGCTATTCTGGTCTTCCTCATCAACTGCATCTCATACACTCTCAAGTACCAACACAAGGAGATGTCAATCGAGGGCCAGGAGAGCATGAACCACGCTCACGACTGGGTGTGGCTGGGAAACGACGCCGAACTTCTGGAGAGCCACGTGAGTTTGTCTCCACAGGCCGATGAGCACATAACCATTATGGACTCCAGCTTAGGAGGGTTAGAAGAAGGGAGCCACCTTCTCAACGGCGGTTCTTTACAGAAGAACGTTCAAGGCCAGGTGCACAGAGGAGCCGACACCGCTACAGTCTGCACGGGGAAAGACAGCAAAGGCGATTCGCCGACGACCAAAAGGAAACGTGTGAAGTTTACCACATTCACCACCATCCCAGTGGAAAGCGTTAGTCCGGCAAAAGAAAATTTGGGAGTCGATCCTGACGATGACATTAAGTGGGTATGTCAGGACGTTGAGCTTGGCGACTCTAAGGAACTACGAAACTACATGGAGAGGCTAAACGACAGTGCTTTAAAGGAAGTGGCTTAGTCAAATCAATGCGTGCAAACTGAACTCACCCTTATGCCTTTGTAATAGAGACAAGTACGAGCCAGGGAAAAACTGCTACATAAACCTTACTGAACACAACACATCAGCCATTACATAAAGGATGTCTAAGCGTTCTTGTGGTTTGACATACCAACAGTGGGACAATGCTAAGACAGCGAGAACAACAGACTTATGGCATTTTAACAAGATGAATCAAATCTTTTTTTGTATGTTCAGTTATATTATGTTCTCTATTCTCTTCATTTTTTTTTAAAATGATTTTATTTTAGCACCTTTTGTAGTTAAACTGAACTGTATTTCCAGGCTTGCCAATGCTCTGCACTCACTTATGAGGCTACAGGACTGTATGCAGATGGTGACATGTAGATTAAGGATTGTAATATTAATGACTCATTGTAAATAAAGTGCACATAGAATGGTTTGGATTTTGGTGCCTTATGAGTTTTATTTCTAGCCAGTGTACTGCTTGCTGGATTCTGGATGTATTTAAATGATTCACCAAGAGACCTTGAGTCACCAAGTTTGACATTTCTGTTTTGGTTGTTTTTTTGTGGGTAAAGAATGTCACAAAACCTTTTCCTCAGCCTGAGCGGTAAACATGTTATTCAGCCCAGTACTGCCTAACTAAATCAATTACACAGTTCCTCAAGGCTGTTTAAATTATACTTTATTTCCCAAATCTCAGTTATAACCTTTTGTTGCTTGAAGCGTCATAAACAAGCTGTTTCAACTGAGATAGGAACCTTATTAAAAGTACTAAAGGAAACTCGGCTCGAGTCATTTGACCATGAACATTTTCCGGGTTTAAGAAATTAAATTAATTATAAATTCCAAAAAATTAAAGTAATCAATTCTAGGCTAATTCGCAATAGCTCCAACATTGGGGGAAAAAGCAGCCCAAAGTTGCCAATATTTATGCAGCATATGATAAGAGACTTGCTTGAAAAAGGCCAAATGCATTCTATAATGGTTGAACTACATGTTAATGTGACATTTTCACCGCAATCCTTCAAGCCAAAATATTGTAACCTTTCAATACACAAATGCCAATTATTGTCTAATTAACCTATTGTAGATACTTCTTGCAAGTGCTCAATGGTATTTCCTTTTCAGTTTTATTAATGAGAAACTATCAGTCTTCAGTGAAAATCATTAACAGCCTGAGAGCCAGACGTGAAGGAAGAGATTCTGCACTTCTAACCAATTAAAGAAACGATAAAGAATCAGTGTTATTGACTGATTTCAGGTATAACTATAAGGTAAACCGAGAACAAATTTTGCTATTTTATTTACTGCGCCCAAAATGGTTAAAGTATATTTTAATCAATGCTGTCTATCCATCCATCCTCCAAACCAAGATATCCTTTACAGGTGCGGTGGGCAACCTATGGTATTGGCACACTGAGGGATAATTGCTGGCACATGACAACAGAGGTGTATTTATTTCATTTAAATGAAGTTCCTGGGTTGGGGCTGGGTATTGTTAGGAATTTCACAATTCAATTCGATTTTGGTTCTTGAGGCTTCGATTCGATATTGATTTATTAGCTTCTATATGGATTCAATGATAAGTAAATACACAAGTAATGAAGTACCTGAGTATATTTTTAAATAATGTGTGCAGTATTACCAATGTTTAAGAACAAACTGACCCCAGCATGTCTCCTGCCATGTTTTATTTAGCAGAACAAACTGTACAATATTGTACATGTGTTGAATACAAACCACAACTGTAACAAACAGGTGCTTTATTAACACCTCTAAAGTGCATGTAACCAAGTAGTAGAAATTATATTTCTTTCTTCCTATACATTCAAGTTATAAAAGAAATGTAAACAGAAGCACAAAATGTGCATACTCAAAAAAAAAAAAGCACTTTGTAATGTTATAATATCTAGGGTTGCACTTTTTTTTTATTTGTCAACAATAAATAACACTGAACAGCTGATCACTGTGCCTATATGTAGGATACATTACAGACATTTCCATCATATAACTCATAACATTTTAGTACAATAACATGTTAACTCTGAAGCATTTGTTATCAAACTAGTGCACATGCTGGTTTTTGTTCAATAAAAGCAGCTGGTCTACATGCTCAAACGTCCAAAATGGAATCCAAAATGAGCCCAAACGTTGGCTTTTAACGTTGGTGGTGCAGGCTTGAACGGAGTGCAGCTGCTGTCTGGCAAACTTGCTGTTTTGGTAAAGCGTGTCTTGTACAACACTGAACGCTCTCACTAGAGTGTTGCCCACAGCGCTGCCACTGGCCAGTGGGCTGAATCGATACTGAATTGAGAAACAAATAATTGCAATGCATTGCTGAATCTATATTTTTACCCAGCCCTACCGGAAAGTTGTGTTTATTTCATATCTCTCTTTATTCTATTGCATTTATTTGTGCTGTTGTATCGGTACGTCACATTTACAAAAAAATAAAATAAAATAAAATAAAAATCAGAATCGGCCAAGAAAATTGCAATCAGTGCATCTCTACTTGCATGCGGATGTGCATTTTGAGGTAGTCATTCCTCATATTTCACACATCCTGTTTTAAGTTATTATTTTATACTATTATAGTAATATACTATTTTATATTTTAACCTGTGCTAGCATGCAGATCCAACATGCGCTTCTGTGATTATCCCTCAGCAATGCCATAGGTTACCGACCCCTGCTCTACAGGGTCACAGGGATGCTGGAGCCTATTCCAGCATCTCAGCCACAGGCAGGGAACACTCTGGATGGATGGCCAGTCCACCACAGGGCTCATCTACAGGCTATATATTGTGTCTAATTCACCTAGGTTTAATGTGTTTTGGATTGTGAGGAATCTGGAGCAGAGGAAAACCCATTCCAACAAAAGGAATAACATGCAATCTCCACACAAAAGGCCTCCTGACTCGGAAATCGACTGGGGACCTTCTTGCTATGAGGGAACTGAGCCACCGTTTCGGCCAAGACTGTATATATACCAAGGCGGTTCACTCATATATGAATGGGAGAAAGTGCAGTGTGCTGCTCAATATGGAATACTCGTGCTTAGGACTGCACATGCACAGGCTTTACCAACCTTTTTTAATGCTATCTGAGCATAAAAAAAACAACATTTGAGAAAGTTCATGTCATATTCATGAAATATATCATTTAAATGTGGGTTTGGCAATCAGTTTTTTGAGATTTCAATATTTCCTCGTTCAAGTAGATTGGAGTTGGTCTTGCATGCCCAAAATAGATGCTGGAGGCGTTGCAAATATGGCAGCCAAGTGAGCTGACTTTCCCTTGAGCATAAAACCTTTGTTGACCAAGCAGAATCAAGTATTCTAGAGAGGCACGCAATAAGGAAGAGATAATGAATAATGGACAATTTCCTTGATTTAAGATTAATTGATTACTTTAACCAATGTGATTCTATGATAAACAAAAAAAATAATAATAATTAAATTAAATTCTATAGCATCTCTAACACTGCTGTGGAAATTTAATCTTTAAAACAGGTTTAAGTGAAAGTGCCAAGATACTGATATTAGTGATTGTTCATAAAAATAAATAATCATAATTTACTCACCCTCATGTTGTTTCAAAATCATATGTCTAATGTGGACCAAAGAAAAAGATAGAAAAAGCAGTACAAATAGTACAGCAGTTTAAATGAAAGTACAACAAAAACACTGTAAAAACTTAATTTCATGTTTAATTCAATGTGTTATTTGCCATTTCTGTAATTATTTATGAAATTTACTAGTAATTCCTGAGTGATAGATACATTTAGTGTAGTAAAAGTCATAATATAGCTTTGAGTGGCAGTTAAGAAAGTTAACTAATGTTGTCAAACCTTATAAAACCGTGCGTACACAAGAACCTGCCCTGCACAAAGTTCCCTTTATAATGGTACAGACATTAGGAAAATATAAGATATGAATTGTGTGCCATCACTAAAAATCATTCAGTATCTTTCCCTTTTTTTGGAATAAATAAATCAATTGTATAAAATACATTTCAGAGAAGAGTTATTCTCAATCTTTTCCTGGCCAAATAGTATTTTTAATGCTATTTATTTTACATGCAGTTTTGCCTATAAGGTAAACACATATTTTAGGATGAGTATATATTTTAATGGAAACAGTGTAAACTGCTGATAAAACATTAAAAAAAATAAAACGTGCATATCTTGCCGTTTCCTGAATACTTCAACGCTTTTGAACCTGAGGAACTTTTGACTGGTTCATCTCTTATGACCGTGCCAATGTAGATTAGAAACAGTGATAAACACTTTCAATTAAATATAATATTTACGGCTGTTTGGGGATCATTTTATGCTGCCATAATCTCTTTTTTACTTTACTGCGGGCTACTGAAAGGCTTAATTGGTAGCCTATTGTCTACTTCTAGTTTACTACTTCAACAGTTAAACTAATCAAGAGCAAACTTTAAAAAAAAATATAAAAAAAGTGTATGTTACATGATACAAATGCTGTATTTTTGACCAGTTTTAAAGTTATTACATTTTTGTTCCTGAAATCCACCCTTTTGTTGGGATCAGTATAATCCAGATTTTTTTGGATCAAAGGTAACCCAATCTTCTAAAACACAAACTGATGATTTGATCCAGATCAAAACCCAAGACTGGATTTTATGATCTAATCTGATTTCAGAACTTTTTTTTTTTTTTTCTTTTGAACAACCCATTTTCAAAACGGATTCAATCTGATTACTTTTGAACAAGTGGAGTCACTTATTCAAACCGGCCAATGGACAACAACAGCTTTAAAAGCATGTCAGTGGGCAATGGCATACATGATTTGTCAGGCAAATCAATGAATCAATGTTTTTCAATCAATCAGCTCAATTAATGGTTCAATAGCTCAGTCATAAAGACAGTCACTTTAGTTGTCGCCACCTACTGGCTTAATGACGCAAGCTGTGCAAACACAGTCAAGCAGAGTGATACAGGGTGAAAAGTCCCAGTGCGGATAATACTGGTGAAATACTGAACACGTTTGAGGACCATAAATATTAATATTTATTTATATATATATATATATATATATATATATATATATATATATATATATATACACAAATATATATGTATAAATATTAAATGCCTTGTTGATGCTAGAGGTCAGAGGAGAATGGGCTGACTGATTCAAGCTGATAGAAGAGCAACTTTGACTGAAATAACCACTCGTTACAACCGAGGTATGCAGCAAAGCATTTGTGAAGCCACAACACGCACAACCTTGAGGCGGTTGGGCTACAACAGCAGAAGACCCCACCGGGTACCACTCATTTCCACTACAAATAGGAAAAAGAGGCTACAATTTGCACAAGCTCACCAAAATTGGACAGTTGAAGACTGGAAAAATGTTGCCTGGTCTGATGAGTCTCAATTTCTGTTGAGACATTCAGATGGTAGTAAACAGAATGAGAACATGGATCCATCATGCCTTGTTACAAGCTTATTATACAAGGGAAGTAATATTACAGATCTAGACAAACTCAGTTGCTTATAGTTAAATGAATAAGCAATGGCATACTTGCCGCATGGCATACTTTTAACTATAAGCAACTCAGTTGGTCTACTTTTAACATACATATTTTGGCCACAAAATAATTAGGTGTGATGACACGAGTTAGTTTTGATGACTTTGCAATATTTATCAAATGTTAGAATAGTAATAATGAAAAATGAGCACACCTAAATGTGCGCAATTTCTGTAGCCTATAAAGCAATACAAAAGCCCTGACATGGAGTGGATAAATACAGTAGAAAGATTAGAAGAAGAAAATGACAAAGTCAGCAAGAAGCTTTCTCTTCCGACTCCAGTGAGGGTTTATTAGTATTCATTTCTTCATTTAGGTTAGCTTCACGGAGCAGTAAACGGCATCATGTGCTCTTTAGAGGGGCATTTACACCTTTTAAAGAGAAATGACAAGCAGCCTAAAAATACAGTCATATAAATTATTGTAAATAATTCAGGAAATTTAGGGCTGATAGCCTGATTTAGCCTAATTTATAAACATTGCGTATGCACGAAAGGGGCATAGAAATGTGTACGTAATTGGGGTGGTGGTGCTGGGGGGTTCCCCACAGCACCCCCTCAATTCGAGCACTGGCCTAGTTTATTTTTTATAAATCCGTACACGCATTTCTATGCCCATTTTGTGCATATTTGAACGTAGGTAAACACGATGGAGGAGAGCTACAGCTTCAGAAGTCTTGGAATATAGCACACAAACCCTATGGTCTGCTGTTCTGCTCCATTTTTGGTTGATATTTCAGAGCTTGGCAGCGTCTGTCCTCAATCACTGTTAACGTATAGAGCAGCACGAACATCCAGCCAAACATCTGCTTTTGTGTTCCACAGATGAAAGGTTCCACGGGTTTTGAACGACATGAAAGGATAGTTCCAAGAAGTTTCATTTTTGGGTCAACTAACAGCCCACAACCGCAAAGTTGCTCAGAGTCCCGAATAAGACGGCAACGTAACCTGTTTTTAATAACAACTCTCCAGTCTTGCACAGAGCTCTCTTGTAATGATTCATTAGATATTCTGCGTTTGTTTTTCAGATTTGTTGAATACGCACCAGTAGCATCATGTCTACACGATTACAATTTGCTGTGTTGGATTATTGATCTCCAGGTCTAAGCCTAATCAAAACCACCGCGTTGAATAAAGTCAAAGTGTACAACATTTCTAATCCCCGTTTCTCCTCCTCTGTTCCCGTTCTCCTTTATCAGGAGCATCATATCAATCACATCCTCTTTCATCGCCTGAGGCCCCTCTCTTTTCCTGTTTCCGTCTAACATGATCTTGCGTCTTCTGTCTTTCCCTGACACACACATAGACAGTTTTGTTTTCTAGTATCCTGACAAATTACACCCCCCCCCATTTTTGTTCAGTCTCCCTGCCATTAAATTTGAATGCGTCTCTATCAGCAGCGAGATGGATATATCGGGAGCGTGTTGCACAGGGGTATAGTGAATGGAGGTGCAGTCTGTGATCTGTGAAGGGCACTTCAAGCTGAGCCGACTAGGGGAGGAATAATCTATGGCACAGAGAGGGAGAATGACTGATGGATCTCTGGCTGTAATTAACACATCTTTTATAATCACGTCTGCTCATTTTCTAGCATCATCAGCAGGGGGGAGCATTTCATTTCAGCATGCCTTGTGACAAAATCCTGTTCTCCATAGCCTTTAAAAAAAAAAAAATTAGGCATGACATGTACATCTGTCTGCCTCTCACTAGGTGCAGGATGAACTCAGGATCATCAGTCACATGTAAAGGGTCAAGGTCTGCTTGTTTAGCATGGTCAAGTTTGTCCCTGCTGGTTGATGCTGTAACTACACCATCTGGCAGCATAAATCACTTTAATCCACTGATGGCATGTGCTGTATGCTGATATAAAAATATATTACAATTATATATTACAAAGTTTCAAGCCCTGTTTTTGGTTTCCAACATTCTTCAAAATGTCATTTGTGCTTTGCAAAAAAAAGAATGTAACACCAGTTTAAAATGACATGAGGCGGAGTAAATGATGACAGAATGGTTTGGTGAACTATCCATTTACCCACTCTGTATACTTCTCGGGTGTATCAGTGTACATTTTAGTGGATGTATGAAGTCAGTTCTCCTCAAGTCCACACAGTTCCTACAGTATTTTGAAATAAATATACTTGTTTTATCATTCAAACTGAAACAAACTTATTTTAGTGAAATGTAGAATGTAAAGACATTAAAACACTTTTAAATGTGGTGTGAGAAGTTCAGATATACATGTATAATCGATGAACTTGGTTAAAAGGTGTGATCATGCTTGTGGAAACGCATACTTATTACAGAAATAATATAGGAGAATTCACTAAAGTGCAAACTGAATGTGATGTTTTCAGACACTTACTGTAATTGTGCATTTATTTGTCATTAAATGAAAATGTACTGTTTAAATTTACATTAAATGCAACTTTAGTTTACCCAAACATTAAAATTAACCCATGATTTATTATTACTATGTATATGACGTTCTTCTCTCAGATGAATACAATCAGAGTTATATAAAAACAATGCCCTGGCTCTTACAAGCTTTATAATGGCAGTGAATTGTTGTCTCGTTTATGAAGTCCATAAAAGTGCATCTATCCATCATATAACTGCTCCACACGGCTCCGGGGGGTTAATAAAGGCCTTCTGAAGTGAACTGGCACCTTTGTGTAAGAAAAACATATTTAAATAGGCCTGTCACGATTGGTCTATACAATCGACTGCGTCGACGCCGATAATTAGTCAATATTTTTAGTCGACTGGGTAAGTTGGGTATGATATGAAATTTTATTAGTACCGCTACTTTAAAAATGACAGCACTCTAATAAGAGCAGTATTTCTTCATTTGCATCGATGTGTGACAGCAGGAGTGAGGACGTGTGTGAGCTCTGCTTCCACCGTTCACTAAACAACAGAAACACTGGGACGTGCTCGCGCTGCCCGACTCTGACCTGAAGACCGTGACGTCAGTTTCACGGATTATTGGGTTTGAATGGTCAAAAATATGTAAAAACGCACATCCTGGCGAGTATTCAGGTAAACACAGTCGGGTATGTCTTTAGTGAACGTATACAGAGTTGAGTGAGAAATCGGATGGGTTGCAATGAATTTGGTCCGTGCAGGTCTTAAAGGGCCGGACCTAATATTATGTGTGATTAATGCTAATCAAACAACAAAAGAAAATAGAAAATCACCCCATGCTTGACTGAATAACTTTAACAGAATCAGTGCTGCTTTTACATTTGATGATTTCTTTATTGAATGCTACTGTTAATTAGAGCAACTGTAAATGAAAATAAAGCACTGTTTTTTGTCATTGTTTGCAATTTACATTTTAGCTTATTAAAAAAATAAGAGATCTATATTGTAATTATACAATTAAATGACTCGTATCATGAAATACGATTTTAGTCATCCCAACCGGTTCAGAATAGTGAAAGGTTAGTGAATGTTAACATGATTGATAATGTGATTGTTGCAAACATCTCTGTAAGGATGTTCACACTGACATGTATAGTTATTCTTCTTATTATATTATCATTTTTAAATAAAAGAGGGGAATGGTCAAAAAGCAGATATTCTGTTTTTTTATGTTGGTTTACAAATTTGTACCTTTTTATATTTTTACTCTTTTAGTTTTACATTTTGTCAAGGGCTTGTTTACATTTATACTTTTTATAGTACATACTGAATGCCAAAATTGCAAGTTAAAATAAATGTTTTTAATTAAATTGTTGAAAATGATTGTGATAAAT